>CM037859.1:51140739-51561167 GCA_021292105.1 Anadara kagoshimensis
TGCATACGTAGCCAGTGGGAAGTGGATTCGAGGATATGGAACAAGATTTGTCTGAAACTCGGTCAGATCAACATTAAGCGCGCCATCAAACCGAAGTGATGCTGTGATGGAACTGACAATTTGACCAATCAGGCGGTTTAAGTTCGTGTATGTAGGTCGCTCGATGTCAAGGTTACGTCTACATATATCATAAATAGCCTCGTTATCCACCATGAATGCACAGTCAGAATGTTCAAGTGTAGTGTGGGTAGTCAGTATAGCATTGTATGGTTCTACAACAGCGGTCGATATCTGAGGAGCAGGGTAGACCGAGAATTCTAGTTTAGACTTCTTGCCGTAGTCTACACTAAGTCTCTCCATCAGAAGGGAGGTAAATCCCGAACCTGTTCCACCACCAAAGCTGTGGAAGATAAGGAAACCCTGGAGTCCAGTACATTGGTCAGCTAATTTCCGTATCCGGTCGAGAACCAGGTCTATAATTTCTTTACCGACCGTATAGTGACCACGTGCGTAGTTATTGGCGGCGTCTTCTTTACCCGTTATAAGCTGTTCTGGATGGAAAAGTTGTCGATATGTGCCTGTTCTTACTTCATCTGCAATGTAAGACAGTATTATATTAGTCTCATTAATATCATATTGTAAGATGCCCCAATATGTGTTCGTCTTTTCTTGATTTGCAGTGTTTGGTTGTCTTGTCATTTGCTTGTATATTTCATCTTCTTGAATGCGTTGGCTGAACATTGCCAAAAATATTTTTTCCCTTTATTTTTACTTAAAAGGTGTTTATCAAGCATGCCTAAGACAGGCATACAGCTTTTTATTCTACTGTTATGTGTGTCCGTCTGTCGATTCATCAGCCACATTTGAAGTGCCATTTACTTATATTTTGTCCTTTGAATATTTTGGTCCATTTCTTCAAATTGTGCCTTAAGGAATCTAGTAAAAATATCCTAATGTCCCTTACTCAGTTCTTCATTTTATCACATCATATCTCGATATTAACTATTATCAGTTAAGAATATAAGTATACTTTAATTTGAACTTTATCATGGCTAAGATACTAACAGCATTATACAGTACAGTTCGGACGAAAGTTAAACACTAAGCTAACGAACAAGTGCCGAATCAGTTGGTAACTAGTCTCTCTTTAGGTATACCTCGACAGCCACTATCTATCTCGTGACAGTTTTTTGGCCACTAGCTATCCATATCGATTCCTGTCACTCGGCAGGTGAACTTTGACCCTTTGTCGTGAGCTGAGTGTTAAACTTTCCACAGGTCTGTACTCTTTGATGCTAATTTCTTATTCACTGACCAATTCTATTTAGAAAGCATGTGTGACAGACTGAGGTATGTGCTATTTATTTCTTGTGATTTGATGCACTTAAGTTTATAATTTTATTGTCATAAAATTCTGATTAAACGCGTGCCTTATTGGGGTTACCCAAAGCTGCTCTGACGTCATGATCACCCCTTAATTGCTTCATTCCTAAACTAATTTACAGTGAGTGGTGCATTTGCTCTCATGTGATCTCGGTGGTCGTCTCAAGCTCGAGTTTACGTTAAAAGCGCCTTTCATTGCCGATGTTCGCATCCCAATGGGGGCAGATCCTAGTGTGAGAAAGTTTGTCTGATTGCTGGCTGTATTCAGTCAAACGTTTTCAGAAGGTAATTCGGTTTCATTACCGTCCCAGAAAAGACCGTCTTTTGTATAAGTGAAAAGACATAACTAAGGCTTAAAAAGCAGATATTCTACTCAATTCGGCGCATGTTCCGACAAATCTTATGGACTATCAAAATGGGAATCGTTTAAGAAAGTTTCAAAATATGTTTATATGTGAGAATTTGTATTATTTATGTTTTGTTGTAAAAGAATGACGTAACGTGATGTTATATTTGTATAAAACATAAAAAGAGCCAATAATAACAAAATAGGAACCATCTTTTTATCTAAACACTTGCATGTTACACACTAAAGTACATGTGGTTTTCGATATACGTGAATTGTTTAGCAATGGTAGCTTTGCGCTTATCATTGAGGCCGTTTAGGGAACGACTTCATTAAATTGTTTATATGTTCTCTGTCATCAGTTACATGTACGTTTACCACACGAATTCTCAACATATGCGAGAGTACTGTTTATATTTTGATGTTTTATTATATAAACGTCGACATTCTGTACATTGACTTGATAACTAGTGTAACAGCACATGCAGTCTCACAAACAACAAGGCAAACATGTGTATACATGAAAGGTATCCGGGGCTTACCAACTACTGTAGGTTCTAGATCCATAAACACGGCTCTGGGGACATGCTTTCCTGCACCAGTCTCACTGAAAAACGTGTTGAAAGAGTCGTCTCCCCCACCAATGGTCTTGTCCGAGGGCATCTGACCATCCGGTTGAATACCATGCTCTAAACAATACAGCTCCCAGCATGCATTGCCCATCTGACATCCGGCTTGTCCGACATGTACACTGATGCACTCACGCTGAAATTAAGACAAAAATATTTCATTATAAAACATACATGAATAACGGAGTGAAGTTGATACTAGAATACCAATTTGTTTCTTCTGGAAATAAAAATTGATTTGTTTGTTGACGATCGTCAAAGTGTCTCAAAATGAATCCATCTCTGTTTATAATGTATGCAGGCCATGTCCACACATCAGATTTATGTGATATTAAAATGAATATTAATAAAATATTTATGATTTGGCAGATTGATGGCAATTAAACCATGGCAACTGAGCCGTTTAATTATTAACACATTCCCCAGAGAGAGAGAGAGAGAGAGAGAGATCTAAAAAATTATGATGGCTTCCAAAACCTTTATATTTAATGATATATCATCGTATTAAGTATAAATCTCCAAATATCAAATCGTTAAAATTTATCTTTTCAACTTCAGGTAATACTAGTAGCATAATATTTTCATTCTTCATGAACTTAAATTAATTTCCAAATCTCCATCGTTAAATGAAGGGAAGTTTTCTAATTTGATGCATGGTGTTCTCAAGATCACGGAGCCCGTAAGGTGACATTAATAAAAAGGTATTTTTATGTACATGTATTTGCAATAGTTATATCGTATTTTCGAAATAGTATTTTGTATATTTGGAATATATTACAAGTCATTTCGAAATACTAAATACTAACAAAATAAAAACGAAATACTATTTCGAAAAATACGCTGTAACTATTGCGAATATACGAAATAACTGTTTTTACTCGTGTCACCTCACGGGATGCGTACTATAGATAACACCACATATATATTTGACACTTAGGTGGTATAAAGTCAGTGTATATGTAATGGCTAACTTGTACAAGCCACACCCCTTTACAAGTTAATTATCAAAAAAAAATAATATTGAGATAATAAGATTCTGATGTTATTTGTGTGATGAAGACAATATTACTTTTAATTTACAGATTTATTGAAAATGTTGGTCATGTGCTACTTTTTGAATTGTTATGATGTAATACATTCAAAAGTAACAAATAGATATGTTACTCAATACGAGAGAAGAGTAATGCCGGTTTTACACACCAGACAGTCAAGGTTTTTTTAAAATTTTGTCAAATTATAAAATGATGGAGGAAACCGAAGTAGGAAGAGAAAATCTTCGGCAAGGCGACTAATTTTGTGATTAGGATTTTCCAAAGCGGGATTTTAACCTAGTCGTAGAGGTACCATGGATACTCATAATGGATTGTAAAACATGTAGAATACATGGAATAAGATATCGGAGTTGAATTGAGTAATGGTGTTTAACGTCCAAGTCAAGAATATTTCACTTATATCGAGACGTCGCCAGCTATAGGCGAAGGTGCAGAAATTTAGCCTGTGCGTTTCGCAGATGGCATTATATGCAACAGGGTTCTTTATCGTGCCTACCGTGAAACGGGACCTCGTTTATTTCCCACCCGAAAGAACCGCGACTTTCATTTCATAAGACAGAGTGCTTGGCGAAAGAAGAGTCACTACCCACTTTCAAGTCTTGGGTCAGACCCGGCCGGGGATCGAACCCACAACCTCCCACTTAACGGAGCGACCACTCTACCAACTGAGCTACGGTCGTGGTCAAACGTTGTTGGAGATCATACGGAACTGTACACATAGAGTATAGTCCTGCCGAAAGTTAAACACTTAGCTAAAAAAAGGAGTCGACGGTAGGCTGCCGAGTATCCGAGATGCGGATAGAAAAGCTGCCGAGATAGATAGTCGATTAGAGGTACCATGATTTGTAAGCAACTGATGTTCCTTTGGTACTACGAAATACTTCGTATACGTACATCTGATAGTACAGTAAAACCTGCCGTAATGGCCACCTCTATATAAGGGTCACCTGTTTATAGAGTCCAGAAGAATTGTATCCCAATTGTTCTTTATTCATATTATTTGAACCTGCACATAAAGGCCACTTTACTGGTTCCCTAGGACTGGGTGGCCTTTATAGACAGGTTTGACTATGAATAACTTGTTTTAATATACAGTGTAAACTATTTTATATACTACTTTATTTTAACTATTTATTCATTATAAGCATACGCCTGATGGCATTCCATCTACACTAATTGGAAACATATATATAAAACAAATGTTATTAACCATGACAAAGACATGTTATTGTAATCCATCACACGTTTTTCAGTACCCACGAAAGTAGTATACAGGCTGTCTTGAATTAATGTAATTTTGATAATACCATAAACGATGACAATTACAAATATTTTTTCTGTAAAAAATGTTGTGTTTTGATAAAATAAAATAAAACATAGCGACTATATCTAATTAGTTTTATATATAGTAAAATCTTACACTTTGACATTTCTTTTTTTTTCCATTATAACATTTATCAAACATTTTCGATTTTCACAATTTTCCGAACGGTCCGAGCAATTTTGATGAGGAATTTAATTTCGAGGGTATAGTAAAGTCTTACACTTTGTCATTTCTATTTTCCTCATTTCAACATTTATCAAACATTTTCGATTTTCACAATTTTCCGAACGGTCCGAGCAATTTTGATGAGATATTTAATTCCGGAACGGCCTTATATATAGTGCTGCAAAATTAAAACAAATTAAGTAATAAATATCTTAAGTACTCACCATTTTGATATAAAAACTTAGTTAGTTTCACTGCGACTTCAAAGCGTCAGATGTGAGATAATTGTGACTCGGATCACAATATCTCATTGGTTATAACCATGAATGCTGAGAAACATTTAACCTGTCGTCACGGGTGAATACTGGAGTTTACTGCTTCCAGAAGTAATAAATAATTCACGATGTTTTCTATTATTGTTTTTGTTTCCAACGGAATCGAGCATCTTAAACTGCACTCCTGGGTAATATTGTAGAGGTAAATCATACAACAAGAATCAGTCGTTAATAACATCACGAAAAGGGTAATAAATGATTAATAAACACCAGAGGCTAAGAAAATGATTGAATTAACAAATCCCATTAAATCTTATATAAATAATTATGACACGTGTGTGTGTGTGTGTGTGTGTGTGTTATAATTATATAACACCGGGTGTTACGATTATTTCTGTATGTGCTTGTTACATCATTATTCGAAACGCATGGCTTTACCACAGTAACCACTTTACACAAAATCACTTTAAACTAAAAACAAATTAATCCATGTCCAATTCATAACCCCAAAGCAAAGTTAAAACTTTGAAAACTGGGATTTTTAGTACAAAACCCCGAAGTTCCACAGGACATTGAGGTCGGGTGCTCCGGAAAAACAAGCATCTGTATGTACATGCGCAACGTAAGTATCTAGATGACAACATACTGTCATTTACACACGCAGTCATACCTTTCTATAAGGGGTGGTCTTTATGGACAGATGGTCGTAATATACAGGTTCAAATAACATGAATAAAGAGCAACTGGGATTAAAATTTTACTGACCTTTTAAAAGCATGTGGCCTTTATATAGAGGTTACTTTTAATTAAGGCATGTTTGATTATATGCATGTGAAATGGGGTGAAATTCGTTTGCGCCATTTTAGCGTCGGTTTCCGCCACAACCCATTTGCGCCAGTATATTATTTCTGCCACAATATTTAAAAAAAAAAAAAAACCTTAGTCCTTTTGCGCCAATATGGTACCC
The DNA here is from genome assembly GCA_021292105.1 of Anadara kagoshimensis. NCBI lineage: Eukaryota > Metazoa > Mollusca > Bivalvia > Arcoida > Arcidae > Anadara > Anadara kagoshimensis. Next base: position 51,146,881 of record CM037859.1, read on the forward strand.
AATTGTCTCACTTTATAGTGCGATAGAGACTTGAACAGTATTTTTTGCTTCCCTCCTCCTCTATAAGGGTTGTGGACATATGGATAAAATCCACAAATTATTTCAGATCAGTCCAAATAAAAATTAAATATTTCGATATATACTATAAATATACAATCCACGATCATGTCCTTGGCTCATTACACTGACGTAGTCTCGGCTACTGATTTCACCATTCAGATATCCATGATGTTTAACGACAGAAAATTTATCGTTCTCGGAGTTATACCGACTCATGACTGTAGCTGTATTTGTACTTCTTGGAGCAAAAGACCTTCAGATTAATATTCTGGCGGAAAGTGAATAAAATAAATGTGTGTTTATATCTTTCATTAATTTAATCGTTAGATATAATATGGTGATACACAATTTTAATGTATTTCATTATATTGAATGAAAAAAGGTATAATATGACAATATTACAATTGAACAATAAACATTACATCTTCATAAAATCATCTAAAAATCAATGAAAACTCTATAAAAATCTGTCAAGGGAATCTGTTTTAATATTAGTTTAAATACATGGTAGAATTGTATTATTTTCGCGCACCTCATTCCTACGTCAAACTTAACATTAAGTGATGACGTCGGAAAACTTCGCGTACCGCATGACGTTATCATTTGAAACTTCGCGGCGAAAGGGTTAACCCTTTGAGTGCCACAGAATTTTCTTTAGAGAGTGCCAGACCAAAATTTGCCGTGTGATCATTTGAAAACATGTGTGACGTGACAATGGAATAATGACGTTGCGTTTTCCGTGCAAATTTATTTGGCGGGAATTTAGACTGTTTTAGCGGGAATATCCACAAACGTTTGCAAGCAAGTTTTTGTCTTTCAAAGACACGGGGTTTTTATACTATAGTTATTTTAAAACGAGAAATACGTTGGGTTATAAACAAAATATTCACAATTTATGTTGGAATTGCCATTTGCAAAATCTTGAAAGTTATTTCTTATATTTACAATATTTGTCGTTGATATTTCTACTCAGAATTTGCGAAAGGACAATTATGTTAGTATTACAATTCTGGTTCTAATTTGTCAACCGCTGGTTCTACCAGTAAACGGAACAGCGCCATTTATCCCTTCAGAGCGTTATCTAGGCCTTCATTACGTCACACATCCCTTTAAATGGTTCAGCCCGCCTTCAACACAGTAATCGCAAAAAAGTGTTGTAACTTGCGCGATTTGACGAGCGGTTGACAGCTGATGCTAGTTTACTGAAATGAAAGCATTATTTTTGTCAATAGTTTTTTGTAAAAAGAAAATCAGCGATTGCTAATATATTTATGTAAATTTTGGTTTAATGATTGAATGAAAAAATGACTGAATCTAACGTCCAAGTCAATTTTTTTCACTTATATCAAGATACTATCAGCTATAGTTGAAGTACCTCAAAGTTCAATATTTGCCATGCAGGCTTAACGTAATGTGTACATAGAGTAAAGTGGTTCACCAGGGTACCATGTGATGCCCCATAACGTTTCAGAAAAATCATTTTAGCGTAAAATGAAATAGATGGATCTGGGAATTTGGGATGTAATTTTTTATATCGTTCCACACAAACGTTTGATCACGTGACACGATGGTAGATACTTATTTTCGAGTTTCGGTCAGACCCGGTCGGTGTCCTATCTATTTTACATCATTGCGGTGGAAGCACTCTTAGTAATGCAATGATTTAAGATTTAGAACTGTATCTATCTTGTTAGTTTATGATTTTATTTTTCTATTCAAAACGCATTACGTTTTATAAAAGATGCATACTTATCCTGTGATGTATATTCACTATTAAGTTTGACAGTTTCAAACGACTAAAAAAAGGGATGGTTATTGTGATACAAAAATACTAAAATTACACTTAAAGCTTGCTAGTTTGTGCTTTATGTCGTCACCTTCTATATTATAGAGCATTATTGAGATAGTACATTGATTATTTCATATTGCCAATTTTACGTAGAATGCCTTTTTGTAATGTTTTGCCGATTATTTATTTGTGTGCAAATGTTATGCAAAGTATTTTAAATCTAATGGAAATGAAAGTGGGTTGTACATACTGGTAGATATAGAACGATTTTAAAATTTAAGGACACTTTGTAACTTTTCGGATTCCGATATTTTTCAGATCCTGGTCCAGACCGTGGCCTGATATGTAGTTAGTTTGTTTGTAGTTTATTATATAGAGTGCTAGGATTGGGAGGTTCAAACACTGTATTGGCATTTCCCGATGAAAATTAATGTTTATATTCTTATGATAAAAAGTGGTCTTGACTACTTATTATGTGCTGCTTTTTATTACCCGTTATACATCTTTTTATCAAATTCACTGTAAAGAATAGGTAAAAATATGCAATTGGATCTGAATTTCTCTCTTAAGTGTTTTTGGGACGGTTTGCTCCCTAAAACTAAAGGTTAATCTTCAGTATATTCAGGAGAAAAACTGGAAACAAAAGCACAGCTATTTTTGCGTAAACTTGACGCTCTCAAGTTGGTGAATTGTGTGATCTACGTCAAACATAATAGCATGACGTCATTTTGATTGTGCCAACGGCAAATTCAAGAGAGCCTCACTTTGCGGCCCTCTGGCACTCAAAGGAGTTCACAAAAGGCCGCTTTTGAGGCTCTGTGGCACTCTAAGGGATAATCGTGTATTGGTAAACAACATTGACGTGCCCGCTTCACCTTTGATTTAAACGAGTAAATTTAAGTAATAAGGGCAATGCACGTATATTTCGTCTACCTGATGAGAACACTAAACATGGACAATGTGTATATGTATCAACTATAAATCCTAACACTACCTATGTATTGGGTGGATCCTCCTATATGAATATTCCTAATGAAAGGTCAAGCGAACAGGTCAATAGTGTTTGCCTATACAGACATATGCAAAAAATGTTTCTACTCGTATAGTCCTTCAGCGGTATTGTGGTAGAGTGTTTATAAACAAGGTTTACACAAATGGGTAAATTTCAATTCGCGTTATAATGCCTTTAACCCCCTTGCTGCCGGGAGTGAAAATCATTTGATTAACCAGTGCCGGTAGATTATGGAAAAAAACTGAAGATTTTTATTTGCTTTTCATGGTATAAAACTACAATGAACGAACAAAATAAAGAAAATTACTGGATATTTAGACCTAAGAAGAATAAATTTGAATAAATTGAAACGTCTTTTCCTCGTTGACGTCATTAAAACTTCCTTTTTGTGACGTAATTTGTGTGACGTCACTGTCATTTATTTACTATGTGATCGACTGGTGCTGGAAGTTCAACGCAATTTTATCTCCGTTTCAGGCGCTATATTGTGGATTCTTTTCTTTTCTTTTATTGTCGTATTCTTGTTGTGTAAAGCATGACTACGCGTTTGTTTTCCTAATTGTTAGAGAAACGTCGGGGGAAAATTGAAAAATAAATAAGTAGATTTAGAGTATCTCTGAGATATATACTCTACTTTCGATTTGCAAATACACTACTGGTTGATTGGTACCATTACAATCAACTGAGTAATCAGTAATATGTTTATCTGTGATAAGCCCATCATTGGTATGTATTCGTACAAAAACAGATCGTTAATGTTCGAAATAAGTCAAACACCATATGAACTCATGTTTCCATGTAGAGTAGCCCTTGCGATTAATTAAAAAATGCCTCGTCACAAATAGCTGAAAAATTGTCGATGCGACGTAAAATAATGTTCAGTCAAGCAATTAAAATTTTGATATAACTGCATAGAAAAGAATTTTGAATATCAAAAGAAACATAATGTCACGGTGCCCTTGGTATATAAGAGCAAGAACCAAATTTGAAGTTCCATACACAATCTCATCATTTTCTACCCAAATCGTGGCAGTCAAAAATTATAGAGTGTATGTCAATATTGAACGGAAATTTCTATCAAATAAAAAAGACACGGATTTACTAATTGAAAATGACGGTTCTTTCGGATGGGTACATAAAATAAACTATGTCGCGTGTCACGGAAGGTGTGGCATGATAAAGAACCCTTCTGTATAATGCCAAAAGCGCAATGCACAGGCAAAATTTAACGAAACAAACCAAAAACGTGATGGTTATAAAATACCAGCTTTATAAGAACCTGGAGCGGATTTTGATGTTGCGACGTGTGCTCAGTCATGTGTGTCCCGTCGTGGTAATCCAGCAACCTTGGACTGCGGGTCCCAAAACTGTATTCAGTCCTGTTGTCTGCGTGTGTGTGTATGTGTCTGACCGTCTATGTGTGTCTGAGAGTATGTGTGTGTGTGTAGTGCCAGGGTTTATATATCTGTCTTGCTTACCAAAAACCTGGAGATGACCAACAGAATATGTCATATTCATCCTGTTTTTATCACCAATGTTTACAGAATGAATTTGACAATGAGATGTCATTTAATCAAACTAAAAAAAACTAAATTACTACTAAGTTCACATTAGTACATTTAAAAAAATTACCAAATCCTAAATGGCTGAATGTAAGAGTATATTTTATTACAATCTCTGCACCTTCGCCTATAGCTGGCGACGTCTCGATATAAGTGAAATATCCTTGACTGAGACTTTAAACACCATTGCTTAACTCAACCCATTCCGTATCATATCACAGTAAAGTATGGAAGTGTTGAGGGGACTTTTGAGCTTTCAGTTTCAACTTGTGACTTTTGAATTGGGACTTTTGACTTGTGGCACATACATGTATCTATTTTATTTCAAAATAAAAACATAGCTGTATAATTTAATTCAACATACATATGTCGATATCTCTATTTTTATATTAAAATATACCTCAATTAAAAAACACCACTATGGTGGCTCAGTTAGTAGAATGCTCGTTTCCTATGTGGGAGGTCGCGGGTTCGAACCACGGTCGGAACAAGGCTTGAACAAAAGGAAGTGACTGTTCTTTTGTCAATAACTCAGTATTTAGAAATAAAAGTCACTTGGCCATATAAATACGACTTCAAGTAGTATCGCGTTTGAACTACTTACTATATTTTGTCTTTTGTATAAAATGGTACTAACAAGCTTTTGTACTTTTGTAGTTTTTGGTGTGGAAATTAAACGGTATTTAAAAGATAAAGTTTACGCCTAAATGGACAAATGATCAATTTAATATATGGCTTTTACTATTGCTGAGACACATTCAGTTGTATATTGTTCAGCATGGTTCATTACCTTAATTTATATAGAAGAGTATACCGATGGCCGATGCCTACATAGATCCCTCTTAAAAAAATCATAGGTGCACTGAAAGAGCTGCATTCTTGTACGATTTGTACTCACCAATTTTCATTTTCATTTAGACAGTTTTTCATTATTGCGATGGGATTGCAATTGTCTACCGGTGTACGCACATTTCAATAAATAATAAAACTAACATTCCATCTCTAAATCACAATCCCAGAACAAAGAAAAACGTTGAAACTGGTAAATTAAGTTAAACATGAAATCGGTCTCTTCCTAAGGACCCCGTGACTTCCATGTGCTTGACAAGTCTTGATCAGACCCCGGTCGAGATCGCGAACCATCTAACGTGATAGTTTTCAGTTATATCTTTGACTTCATTTTCGATATAATATCTGTTTTAATTATTAGTTATCGCAATTTTAGTATATATGTGACATTTTGAATTTAATAAGTTTTTCTTCAAACCCCATGAACTCAGTGATAGATTTATAATTCAGCCTGCTGCCACACATGTATCCGCCCGGATGTAAACCTTTTTAAAATTTGTTGCATGCAGGCAATGCAGTATGCGAGACAAAGGAATGTGTTGATGCATGTAATACGGTACGAACCGGGTCAATACGGATACCAATATGGCTGTATTGCAGCCCCGCCATCCATCAAGAATTACCACGGGTGACGATGCAGGTCAATCCGGGTCGATACTGTTTTAATTTCGTTTTTATCCGGTTCGTGCCAGGCCGTTTGATTGTGGCATAAATTAACCTCCATTCCGGACTAATCGGATTCGTGACCCAGCCGTGTGTGACTGTAGCAACGGCAATTTCTCTATGTTTTGCAAATTTGTTCGGTGATATTACAGAGTGCCAACATAATTTTTTGATTTAATAGAATTGAAGTTTCTAGATTGAGGTATACCAGATAAAGAAGACATTTGAATTGAATGAAAAAATAGAAAATGAAAATGTGTTTCTCGGCGTGATAATAAACAAACAAATATACAAATGGTTTAGAATCCCTGTGTATTTTTTCATTTTGAATACATTTTGAATTTAGTTTTATAATAAACTATGGATAGGTATTTGGCTAGTTGAATGTTCAGTTCCATGACTGAGCATTGAAAATGCATTTAATTCAGTTGCATGAACGTTTACTGCGATAAGTACAAAATAAAGTCTCATAATGACATTACTCTACCATGTACAACAGCAAACAAATTAAACGTATTTGAAATCTCAGCAGCACTTATCTTAGCCGGACGGTCGGATATACAAATTCATTAATTTATACATGCATGCGTAATTTTATCACTAAGTAAAGTTGTAATTGCCGGTTATTTTTTCATTATTCATTTTTTCCATTCAGTTACTTCAGCAACTACTAAAATATGTTAACGCCTTTCTATTTATGGAATAAAACTAGTAGGTAGTGTTGTAGTGTTATAGACAAAAGCTTTTTTTTTGAGAAAATAAAAATCTTATTAAACATTAATCTGGAAATCGATTCCCATTACAGAAAAAAGCGTTATTGAAAGTATCAAGGAACTACAGGTTCGGTCCAAAATAAAAATTATCTCACATTGACTTTGTCTTTCTTAAGTTATGGTAATTTCAATCTAAACTGTTACTTTATTTTACTGCTAATATTATGTAGACTTTTGTTTGTTGAAATATTTAATTTTTCCTTTGCATTGGGATAAATTGAAATCTATATTACCTATAAGTGATTATAACAAGATGAATAAATTACGAAGGGAAGGGTTGGTTATTTAGCACTAAAAACAAAATTGATAAAGCTAGTTCCGTCTTGCAAAAATGCAATCAGAACTATCTTTTATCTTGCGGGAAAATCGTATGAAATTAGAGAAATGAAATAAACCGCAAAGAATCATACTATACACGATTTTATAAGTGTATGAATCTGGTTTTCTTGAATATGCTAGTAAACAAATGTACATTGAATTATGAAATCAAACCACCGATAAAGGCTTATAAACAGATAAACGAAATAGTTATTGAAAATACTTTTCCAACGAAAAGTGTAGCAATGTTTGAAATGCGAAAACTTAATTAAACTTATTTTTATGATGTCAATGAAACTGTCAAGTAACTATGCAAATCCTGTCTGATAGCTTCTTCAGATTTTGGACCAGAAAATCATGAATAGTTAGCGATATAAAGGCTTGCAAATAGGCATCAAATGTAATAATAAGGTATGATTGTTTTATGACGTCATTTTTACAGCTTAACGTCATGAAACGAAAAGTGACGTCATGAAAACTATTTAAAAGTATTACATATTTCATTACGCAAACGCTCTAAGTTTTCCTCATAGTCCCTGCATTACATAATGATCTTTTATTTTATCTTCAAATTTCATTCAAACCTGTGGACATATATATGTCCTTCCGGCAGTGAGCCGGTGAGGACATATATGTCCTTCCGGCAGCAAGGGGGTTAAATTCGCGTTATAACGCCTTTCAATTTGCGTCATTGAGCCTATTAGTTCGCGTTATAACGCGCTTCAATTCGCGTGATAACGCCTTTCAATTTGCGTCATTGAGCCTATTAGTTCGCGTTATAACACGTTTCAATTCGCGTGATAACGCCTTTCAATTTGCGTCATTGGGCCTATTAGTTCGCGTTATAACGCGCTTCAATACCTTTATTTCGTATTATTACTTTATTTTCGCATTATTAAGCCATTCTTAAGGCGTTATAACACTTTTAATCCGCATTATAATGCCTATATTTCGCGTTCTCACGCCATTAATTCCCATTATAACGCCTTTATTTTGCGTGTTTGCGCCTTTTCATATTTTATTCATGAGCCTAATAGGCTTTCGTATTAGTTTATCGAAAAATCAGTTAGTAAAATGAGATTAATAAAGAGGGTGCTACTTAAATTGTAAGTATTGGTTCTTAAGCTTTAAATACTGTAAACGTGTTTAATATCGCGTGTATTTATTTTCGCGGTAAAGGAAATTTAGACATATCCGCGTAGTTAAATTTTCGCGTTTTTTTTAAATATGCATTGAAACACAATAACCATAATGTAATTTTCACTCGGTATTGATTTTTGCGCAATATAAACAACCGCAAAATAAGCGAAATTAAGTACACCGCGAAAATAAATATGTTTACAGAATATTCGAATAAAACGGAACAGATGTTTTATTATTTCGTCAGTAGGGTGTTTAAATTAGTTTATAATAGCGAGGAATGTAATTATGTAGGTAAATATAGAAACAGCCCAACCTGTTTTAAAGGCCACCTCTTAAAGAATCAACTTTTTTTTTTCGAATGCCCACTTTACACAACTATCAGAAACAATTATATTAATTCTATACCTTACCATATGGTAGTGAAGATTTCACTTTACAACAAAATATTGAATTGTTTAAGAGAGTACAATCTTACATTATACGTTCCAAACTATTTACCTAATATTGCTTTTGAATTTGTAATGCTCTTCCAATTGTACATGTCAGCGGCGTACCGTGAACTGATTATATGTGTACGCAAACTTGGAGCGCCAAAGGCGCGACCACGTTATGGGGTCCGGGTCCGTACTCCCCCGGAAAATTTTGAAATCTATATGCTTCAAAACGGCTTTTCCTGCGTTTTGAGACAGATATACAATACATTCTCGTGTTAAATGTTTGATACAAATTGGAGCTTAATTACAATTTTTAAATATGCGGATCATATTGATCCTTGGGAGTGAAAGGTTGGGTACCAGGTTTAACCACACATGTTCTCTGCGTTTGTATCATAGATTTAAATGGATAAAAGTTTTTGGTTTGAAATTTGAAAGCTTTTCAGATTTGAGCTCTGATTACAAATGATCATCGCGGCATAATTTATTGAAATCTAAATTATTATTTCTTAAACTTTTGTATTAGTGTGTTATTTATTGTGTGCCCTGTTTCTTGCTGTTTGGTTACAAGAATTTTCAGGATCTTGAAGATATATTGATAGAGATATTTGTCTGTCCTTTCAAGAAAATTTGGAAAACACACACACACACACACACACACACACACACACACACACACACTCTCTCTCTCTCTCTCATACTTCTTTTTATTTTAAAATAATTTTTGTGATAAATTTATGTGTACGCACTTGCGTTTTTGCGTATAGGGCGGTACGCCACTGCATGTATATTACATATTTGACCTAAACATAATGCCATCCTTTGCTTATGTTGCTTTTTCCTTCTTGTTTGTATATTGTATATGTTCTCTTCTTTTTCATCATTTCTGTCAAATAGTATTACTTTTGTCCCACGTGTTCAAGTATTAATTGTATATGCAGTTGTGGGAGACTGATTAATATAAGACTTTAATTTTTGCTTCAGAATCCCAACTTATATTTTGTAATCTTTAATTTTGTGAAATTATATTCATTTAATAAATATTGTTTAAACTAAAGAGCCACCTGCTTATAACGGCCACTAGAATTGTATCAGACAAAATTCTGCATCTTCGCCAATAGCTGACGACGTTTCGATATAAGTGAAATATTCTTGACTGGGACGTTAAACACCATCACTCAACTTGCAACATATTAAACCCCTTCCTAAATATAAAATTTCTTGTTTGTCATTTTCTCGGAATGTATCAAATATATAATATATTCGTTTGTACATCAATATATAATCTAAAATTCATAAAAACAAACAAAGAAAATTCATCTTAAAATTACAACCCCCAGCCCCCTTCCAAAAAATAGATAGATAAATAAATAAATAAATAGTACGGACAAATTAAGTTCCAAATTAAATTTCTATCATGAAAGTACGGGCGGGTGCTCCGCATTGGTATGCACCTCCTGTTTAGCAAGCTACAGTCGCCACAAGTATAATCAAAATTGACAATGAAAGCAACATGGAACTATAGAACGTCAAAACATCCAGCATAATGTATGCGAACTATTTTCATTTGTTTTAGTTTATTCGTTTATTGAACACTTCAGGATATGAAAAAATGTAACATACGAGTACATGTCACAGAATCAAGACAAAACTACTGGATGATTTACAATTGACTATATTAAGTTCCCAGATCCTTTTTTGCACGACTATCGCATGTTTTATCACAAAAACAACTTCATTCATGTTCCCAACATTTTACAATTGCCGTTATACTTGATCAAAACATACATTCCTATCCATGTATGAGCATGAAAACTGTCAAGGTTATAAAAAGCTGAAACTTCAAACAACAATTCGTATAACGTAAAATGGGGGCTAACTTCTTCATATTAATAACGCTTTATAATAAAAACAAAACATACAAATCCGTGTCCAAACCAAAATCCTCATGCAAAATTATAACTTTATATCTGGTAAATAAAGTTGAACACGTGATCAAACATCAAGGTCATAACAGTGTTTAATTAAAGATCAAGGTCGTGACATGTTTAATAAAACATCAAGGTCATATATAACAGTGAACAGTCTTTAATTAAAGTTCAAGGTCGTGACATGTTTAATAAAACATCAAGGTCATGACAGTGTTTAATAAAACATCAAGTTCGCAACAGTGTTTGATCAAACATCAGAGTTTGTGTTAAAAACGAAAAAACGACAAGTTTCTAACAATTCGGCCTGAGAGTTGAAAGCAAAAAATAAAAGAAAAACAAAATAATTAAAGATCTAAATATCAATCACATAAGTTTTTATTGAATTTACGGTGAATTCATTAAGTTCATCATAATTTTTAATCAAGATTGTCTGTAAAAACAATACTATGAACGACATACTATGCTTAAAAGTTCATTTTTAAAGCATCACGTTTGTAAAGTCTTCATCGATAGATACAGGTAGTCTAAAATTGGTAATCAAACAATTTTTTTTTCAAAATGTGTATTTAAAAAAAAAAAATTTAAAACACGCAAAACACTGCTAAAAAGGTACTGGACAATTGCAACTATCTCCACATTCTTTGCATATTCCATTACATCTCTTTGATTTTGGTCTTTTGCAAGGAACAATTGTACCATCCTCATTTGGTGCACATTGATTGTTGCCGTCGTCACACTGCATCCCAATCGGTCTGTCTATTCTAAAAATGAATCAACAACAGTATTTAGAAAAGTAGAGTATGAAAGACTAATAAAATGAAACATTGATCAATAATACTTATTTAAAATCTGCCGCGATCATTTGATGATAGAAACATACACAAAGGATTTGCTACAAACAATCACTGTAGTTTATAAATACTACAATCAGAGAGTCAGGTTTATACTTACTTCTTCTACCCTTATGACGGTCTGTCTTATAATGTCCTTAATTATACATATTAATATGAAAAATGCCGTTTTGAAACAAAAACACAAAATTTGTTTTATTGGTTGTTCTAAAAAGATAAAATTATCGAACTATAATGTATGCCATTGTTTAAATTTTGCATAATTTCAAATAGGTTGTGATAAAATTTAAGTTATTTTTTCTTAAATGGACAGAATTTCACAAAATTAAAGCAAATTGTTATGAAATAATATGTTGATTTTTATTTGATATTTTCAATTTGTTTTAATCATTGATTAAACTACCTAAGCTTCGAACAACTGGTCCCTGGTGTAAAGCATCATCACAAGTTATAACTTCATAAGAACACAATCACAAGTAACAAAACCAACAAAAAAAAAATTACTAATCATTACATTTAGCCACCAACGCTATAACAACATGATCTACTTGTAGGATATGAAGCGAAATGTCTAGCTGCTCAAGTCATTAGCTATGAACTTTCACAATAAACGAAAACATACCAATCCATATCCAAATAACGTTAACTTCGAATGGGGTTTTGCAAAATCTAACTACTTATATTATAATTATGTATCATTTCCTGGTTTTTAAAAATGTGTAGCCAATAGATGTCAAGGCGCTGAAAAGCTAACAAGCTTAAGGGGTCGAGTTGAGTAATGGTGTTCAACGTCTAAGTCAAGGATATTTCACCTATATCGAGACGTACGCGAAGATGCAGAAATTTTGCATGTGCGTTGCGCTGATGGCATTATACACTAGGGTTCTTTATCGTATCAAGCCTACCATGACACGAGACCTCGTTTAAGTTCCCATCCGAAAAAACCGTGACTTTCATTTCGTGTCACTGTCCACTTTTAAATCTTGTGTCAGACCCAGTCGGGGTTCGAGCCACGACCTCCCACTTACAGAGCAAGCACTCTACAAGCTTAGCTACCGGAGTGGTAAGGTTTTTATAATTTACGTATACCAGTTAATATAAAGCAGTTAAATCAGTCGTAATATTTATTAAAATCTTATATATATTGTGTACATGTTATAATTTTGTACAAGTTATAACTTGTACAAAATAAGCATACAAGTTATAACTTGTACGATGAGATCATACAAGTTACAACTTGTACAATTTTTGTTATACAAGTTATAACTTGTACAATTTTTTAAGCCAAAAAAATAACTTGTACAACTTAGTAATTTAATGTTTACTGAGTAATAGTTACATTTACATGAACACATTACATGATCAGTCTCAAAGTAATAAATGGTGAACACTCTTTAGTAGTTTCGGTAGTCTTTGTAAAGAACTCAGTTGGAATATATAAGTTGGACAATCATGATGGCAAAAATTGAAGCAAGAAAAGGATTTGTGACTTAAATATTGGTGATAATATTATTAAATTCCAAGAGTAGACCGTGGACCGACTGACTGCCGAAATATAAAAGGGATTATTTTAGATAAAACTGAGCATGGATTTAAGGTGGGAACTAAAGCTGGGTTCTTCCTGGATTTTTAAACAGGAATCAGATTGAAAAGATATATGGTATTTCCACTACTGGAAGTTACTGATGTTCCTGATAGAAGGTATGTTTCAATCAGACAATCCGTTCAAATTTTATCATTCAGTGGTGGTCAGGGGCATTTGCACTGTAGCTGTAGGTCCGACTGTAAAACTGCTAAGTGTAAACGTTCAGGATTATTATGTAATTCAAGGTGTCATGCTTCACTAGGATGTAACAACAAGTGAAAAATATATCAGTTCAAAAAATTCTAAATTCTATCAATGTTTGCATGTGTTTGCTGACTTATTGACTTGTATTTTCCAAATGTTAATTAAAATAATATTTCATTTCACCTTGTTCCTTTTTTCTTTTTATCCCTTGTCTAGGTTAATTTTCACTTATATCGAGGTGGTCTGTTTTTAAAGAGTGGAGAAAACCAGAGCTTTTGGAAAGCGAACTGGCAAACTGTCTCACACTAGGATCTGTCACGAGAGGCGTGATTGTCATCCTTGAGCAATCGAGGCCCCTTCCTTGTCTTGTTTCTTCTAAAATTTGAATTATTCATCTCACTATGCATCAATAGATTATGTAATAATTCATCTGCTGTTGAATGTTATTTGAAATATAGTTCAAATTTGCAGCTGAATAACATGTACTTAAAAATAGTGTATACAACAAAGAACAAATATACAATTTAAATATTGAAAAATAACCAGACAAAACAAGATAATAAGACACACATATGGAGACATGTCAAAAACAAAACTGTACAAGTTATTATTTTTTGCATAAAAAAATTTGAAACCTGTATTATCGCAGCGTTCAATGCAAGTTATAACTTGTATGCTTATTTTGTACATGTTATAACTTGTATGATCGCAGCGTTCAAGTTACAACTTGTATGCTTATTTTGTACATGTTATAACTTGTACAAAATCATAACATGTACACAACATATATATAATTGTAAGTGTTAACATGCAAACTGGTAATCCATATATATATATATATATATTTAAAACAAAAAAGTAACTAAGATAACATTTTTGCTAACGTTTTCATCCTTCTTGGGACTTTTCAAGCATACCATAACAACTGTGACTGTTACGTCATCATATTGTCATCCAAAACAATATGATGACGTAACAATCACAGTTGTTATGGTATGCTTGAAAAGTCCCAAGAAGGATGAAAACGTTAGCAAAAATGTTATCTTAGTTACTTTTTTGTTTTAAATATTTTCTACCATGTGTAAGACATTATTTCAATTTTTGGATATATATATATATATATCCCTTACCCAGAACCAGAACAGGACAATTCGTTGCAAACGCCGTCACAAGTATGTGGTGGTTTTTTACACATTACGCCATTACAACACTGATGTTTGTTTTGACATATCTCTCCATCCTTAGAACAACAACTTCTGAAATAAATACAGAAACATTTTCTTTTCAGGATAACAAAAGTCAATAAAAACATTATCACATTTAACCAATCCAATCCCTATACAAAATCACCTTTGTTTATTGTGATAAACACAGATACTTAAGATGAAACAAGAGGCCGCGGTGGCCTAATGGATAAAATCCAGGGACTCTCACAGCTGTGAGTTCGAGTCCCGCTCGGGCCACATGTGGGAAAGTGAATTTTTCTTGTCGTTGCCCTTTACTGATTCACATGGTATCATGATAATGGACTAGTAGAGTGGTACGCTTGTTTGCGGCATACTGACTCTGTGAGCTAGCACGTTAAAGACGCCCTGAGTGCGCGCTAGTACAAGACAGACCATAAAACACACTCGCACCTCACATGCACACACAAAATTGTTAATAGATTAATCCATAGATATTAATAAAATAGTTCTCGTCGCGAATAGCTGAAAAATTGCTGATGCGACGTTTAGCAACATTTAACCAACCAACCAACACAAGATGAAACGATCAAGGTATTGTGTTGTCTATTGGCATGGGTATAAAGAGTCGATAGCCAAATAAAACGAAGAGAGACGGAAATAAAGCAAAATCTGGCAAAATAATTATGTACACGCGATTCCAATGGTCTATTGCAATAGAAATCAGATGTACAATGGTTAAAAGGTATATAAATAACAAATTTAAAATAGATTCGCGGAAATCCATTGCATTTTAAAAAAATTTAAACAAAATGAAACATTGTGAAATTCCAGTCTCGTAAGAAAAGTAGAAACTCGAGGAAATGCCAAGTTGAAAAAAAAATTCTGCATATCCTAACAAACTAAATTTTAACGAAATGGTAAAAGAAAGAAGTCCAAAGAAATCTTTATGATTATCAAATTTAAGTTTTAAATTTCAGCATTACTTACCCTAGGCAATCGGGAATCCCGAAATAAAGACATAAGATGACAGTACATAGGACAACAGTACGTGACTCCATGACGATGGCTTCCCTGGAGTTTGTAAGTCAGACAATGACAAGACGTGTATCAGCCCAGTCTTTATACCATCATCGATGATTTAAGGGATTTTGATTGATTGCCCTAGGTTTTCCTTCCTTGTGAAAAACCTAAAATGATATAATAAAATTGCAAGATAAATGTTTGTTGTTTGTGTGCCAGAGTATGAATAAACAATGATATATTAAACTGCTGCATTGCACAAGTAAACACAGGTAATATCAATGGTAGTTTCTACCTATTTTTTCTTTCTCCACCTTTTATTTTATGAGAGTCTATAAATCCAGGGTCTCTCATCGCTGTGAGTTCCAGTCCCGCTCAGACCACATTTGGGAAAGTGAATTTTCCTTGTCGTTGGCCTTTACTGATTCACCTGGTATCAGTTTAATGGACTGAGGGAGTGGTACGCTTGTGTGCGGCATACTGCCTCTGTGAGCTAGCACGTTAATGTCGCCCTGAGTGCGCGCTAGTACAAGGCAGACCATACAACTCACTAGCTTTTCACATGCATACACAAAATTGTTCATGGACTAATCCATAGAGATTGATAAAAAAATCGTCGCGAATAGCTGAAAAATTGCTGATGCGACGTTAAGTAGCATTCAACCAACCAACCATCCACTTTGATCTGATTACCGACACAAACAAATTAAAGTATTATTATTATAAATCCGCTTTTCATATTATTATTTTTTGACAATCTTTCTAATATAGATCTTAATGTCTTGACTATTATCTTGTCTAAAACAAGAGTATCCTGGAACAATTGGTGACTTTTATAATCAAAGTTTTGTTGAGGATATACAGTGCATATTATGTTAAAGATTTTAAAATATATCTAGAATAACTTTGAATCCCATGTGACGATATATGTTATTTCTGCATGATATGTAGTTTGTTTTATTGTTGTATAAGGTGTCTATATAATATTCCTATATACCCCCCCCCCCTCAAACTAGTTTGCTGGGGGGGGGGGGGGGGGGTTATAAAAACGTTTTTGATAACACTTAGAAAAATAGTATACTTTATAGTTCGTTTGTGGATACAGTAAACCTCATTATAGCGCACCTCAATAACCCTTCCACCTTGCTTAGCGTCATACTATGTTTAAGTCCCAAAATCCATTTTGTATATGTTTTGTTTTATGAGCCTTCCTCGATTAATCACCAAAACCCCTTTATAATGCCGGAATTTGACTGAACATGTACACATAGTGGCGATGAATCGAAATTTTACTGTAAATAATAAAAATCCAAACTACCGTATTTTAAGTCGAAAAAGAAACATCATAATCCCTGTATAAAAATATCACAAAATCGTTAAGAAGCAGAATGGTTTTAAGAAATAAAATGAAATATTATATATCAATGGCTACATCAAGCAAGCATCAACAATGATCTGTGAATCCTTTTAATTCAAATAGTTTTGTGATAAGCATGATGTCTCTGTGTCCAGGATTGTCCTGGATATATTTGACGCCCCAATTTCACTCACTTTTGATCACACACTTGGCAAGTGTAGTTAGCTAAACAGGATGTGCGTATCCTTTCGGAGCACCCGGTCTCACTTCCTTTCTGATGTTTGTTAGTTTCAACTTTATATTAGCTTTAGGAATTTGATTTGGACATGGATTAGTATGGTTTGTTTTTGATTGTCCAATGCGATTAAATAATCATGATATTCATGAACTATAGTAATTGTTAATTTACCTCAAATATATTTGAATAAAAATAAACTGGCGAGACATTTATGTGTTTATTTGGTACAGAAAGTTGATATTAAAGGAAAACGGTGGCATGTAAGTTGACCTCATTGTTGTTGAATGTTGATTAACGTCGCATCAGCAATTTTTTACCTATCACGACGAGAACTACTTTATTAATCTCTATGGATTAATGTATAAACAAGTTTGTGTATGCATGTGCAATCGCGTTTAATGGTCTGCCTTGTACCAGCGCGTTCTCGGGACAACTTTAAGGTGCTAACTCACCGAGTTAGTACGCCGTAGACATTAAGCGTACCATTCCCCTAGCCACATTATACTATATATAATTTATTTTATTAACGTGTCACATGCCATAAAGCATACATAATAACATATACAATACAAAGATAAAATATCATGACATCCAGCCTAAAAGACTTATGAGACACGGTCATTCAAAGGAGTTTTCGGTTTGCCATATCGTCCTGTTTCCACTCTAAGGGGCAAACTGCCGCATCTAAAACTGGAAAATTACCCGTCGATGGTGCCTTGGTATTAATTGCGTTAAGTATTGTTCACAGCCGATTTCAGATTTAAATGTTCGATATGTTCTAAATTTATTTCCGTTGTCTTCATTTCCTTTGTCGTTCCAAAGTTCATGTTTCCATGTATCACAGTCTTGCTTCAAAATTTCTGTTTTCGCGGTATCTAAAAATTTATTGATTTGGGCTTTTGTCTGTGCACTGTAAAAATAAATCGTATAAGTTAAAATCACATAATTAGTGTTTGACTTTAGAATCCCATGAATGTCTTACCATATACTCTAATCGATCATTTGGCAAAGTATTAAGCTTCAACCAATAACGTAGCACTTCTATCTGCAGTCGGGATTTGCATGTTGACCACCCAAGTTCACCTCTTGAAGCTTAGTTGGATGTGTTGCCACATACACCTAGAAAAAAGCGAGCTGCTCTGTTTTGCACAGTTTCCATTCATTTACAGTCTTTAAGACCCCACACCTGACTACCATAAATAAAACTGGTTCTACAAGCGACGAAAATAGTTTTGTAAATACTAAAATGACAGACATATCGCCATCAGAATAGAATTTAGAGTACACTGCATCTAGTGCCCTATTCGCGGCCTTAATGAGTTTACAAATCGCCTTTTTCATTGTACTGACACCGGGTGAACCAGTACAGGCCAACGGCAAGGAATAGCCACTTTCCCACACGTGGTGTGAGCGGGACTCAGAACTCACAGCGGTGAGAGACCCTGGTTTTGTGACTGACGTCTTATCCACTTCAGCCTCTGTAAGTTGATCTTAATTTTGATTAAAGTTTGTAAAGATTTTGATTTAGTTACAGTTTTTATGAGTAAGACACCAGGATATAAATGTACGATAAACTAGGAAGACAACAGATAAAAATATAAGTCGTATGTACAAAGCGAATATCAACCTTCAAGTAAGACAAATTGTATCTGATTAATCATGGCAGTTAAAACATTTCGTTGTGTCTTAGTAAGAACATGTGATCAAAAATAATAGCTCAGTTTTATGTCCGTTTATAATAATACTGATTTTCTATAAATCAGGTTGGCTAAAGATTGACCAAAACAGTTAGTTTTAGAGTATTTATAAGGTATTTGTACCGTTTCTTTTTGTGTCTTTTTTTTTTTTTGTTTTGCTAAACGTGATTTGTTTAAAATCGTGACCAAACAGAGGATCTATATATAGCTATCTGATCAAATTTGATTTAAATACAATTGTAAGTTTTATACTTCCATACCAAAATAAAGTACAAAACTTTTAAAACTGGCAAATTAAGTTAAACATATAAACTTCCACATTTATTAGTCGCCGCTTGGAAGAGATTTTTTTGGTCACATCCCCATCTTTGATGGGTTGAGTTCTATTTATTGGTTATGGTTTCTTTATTATTCCACTTCCAGGAAGGTTTATGAATTCGCAACCCGGGCAGGGTCAGACCAAGACTAAAAAATGGTATTTTAAAATGAAAGCCATTAGCGTAATTTGGATAAGACCATAAAACCAGGTGTGACGCGTTAAAGAACCATAGCGCATTCCATTGCACTCCATGGGTCAAACTTTCTGCCACTTCGCATATAGCTGGTAGAGTCTTGATATAAGTGGAACATTCATTCAATTAACGGATCGATACTCTTGCAAATTACACATGACGTCGGATCGACACTGAGATTTGTATATTTATCAAAAGTCTTAAAAACGTGTAACCTTTGTAGACAGTTTGTAGTGCTTCAACTAATACAGAGTGATCAGATGACTTCGTGTGCGTGTGTTGGTGGGGGTGAATGCGGGGGGGGGGGGGGGTAGATGCGTACATAACTAGATAATAGCAAAATTAAAAAAATCTGATAATAGCTAGAGTATGAGAACCATCACTTAAAACTTTGAAAACGCCAAATTGCTTATTATGTCCGGTTTATTTATTTATTTATTTATTTATTTTTTAGGGGGAGGGGTTGCATTGTTCATCTAGTTGGTCAAATTGCAGGCAACTGGACACCCATCTATAGCAATCAAATTAAAAATAATAGGCTAAGAATTTAGTAACAAAATAAAACAATCTCGAATTTTTTTAACATCTCCGTTTAATTTAAACCGCAGACAAAAGAGAAAACCTTAAACAAGTACCACACCATGATCTGTTTCTAGCGGATTGAGTACGCAACTAGCCTGAGAGAAGTGTACTTAAACACTAAACAGGGTACAAGAGTTGAGAGTTGAGTAATGGTGTTTAACGTCCCAGCCAAGAATATTTCACTTATATCGAGACGTCGCCAGCTATAGGCAAAGATGCAGAAATTATGCCTGTGCGTTGCGCTGATGGTATTATACAGCAGGGTTCTTTAGCGTGCCATGCCCACCGTGACACGGGACCTCGATTTTTAAAGTTCCCATTCGAAAGAACCGTAACTTTCATTTCGTTATGCCGAGTGCTTAGCGAAAGAACAAGATACACCATATATCATAGGCGTAGGAAGGTTTTTAGTAGGGGGGGGGCAAACCAAAGCTATGTCTATGTCGTGCCGCAGGTACGACCTCGTGCCTATGGCACGAGGCGGGGAGAGTATGAGAGGGGTGATAAACCCCTCGCATAGGTAGGGGTCCAGGGTGCCTCCCCCGGAAAATTTTCAAAACTAAGTCTTGTCTAGACGCATTTTCAATGTATTGTGCATCGTTTTTGATAGGTTAAAACGCTGTGATATCAAGGCAAGAAATACCTGTATGACACAAGTTCCATAATCACCCCTCTCATTGGAGATGGATATCAGAGGCTGATCCAGAATTTAGAAAGTGGGGCGTATAATGTGAGAGCCCAAGGCTCGAACCTTCTGGAGGGTTAGGGGCATGCTCCCCCAGAAAATTTTGAAAATGTGGCGCAAAAATTGTGCATTCTGGTGCAATCTGAGCTGAACAATATGTATTATAAGCGATATAAGGACGCTCCACCCCCGCTGAATCCGCCACTGGATATAGGGGTACCCCGAAAAAATATGGCGCTCTTTTACAAGTATAATGATGAAATTGATAATTGATTGAATACCAGAAGGATATTTCCTGTTATTTAAAGCTCTTGGTTTTTTTTGGGTTTTTTTTGTTCTCTTTTTTAGCACTTACACTATAAACATAAACTATGATACTAAATTCACACAATATAATGCGGGGGCCTGCCCCCCCCCCCTTTCTCTGACATT
This sequence comes from Anadara kagoshimensis, assembly GCA_021292105.1. NCBI lineage: Eukaryota > Metazoa > Mollusca > Bivalvia > Arcoida > Arcidae > Anadara > Anadara kagoshimensis. The sequence goes on from CM037859.1 coordinate 51,167,765, forward strand.
GGGGGGGGGGGGGCGGCCTACGCCTATGTATATGATTAGAGACGTTCTATTTTACAGACTAACACATCTTAAAAAATGTTACACATATACTTCAATAACGATATTTACGAAGTATTGTAAAATTATGCAAGAGAGAGAGAGAGAGAGAATAAAAATCAGCAAGTATTACAAAACCCTTTGTGAGGTTGCTCTCACATACTGGACCAAATCAAGTGTAGTCATCGTAAAAACGTAAATTTTAGCGAAGCAAAATTAAACGTGACCTTGATCTGTAACACGTTGTGGTAGACCTACATGCCAAATCAGTTCAATATGTGCAAGCTTTTACAAAAAACTGCAGAAAACTGTTATTTCAATCAAGTTATCAAAGACAATGGCAAAGTATCGGATTCGTAGCAAAACAAAACGTTAACTTGATCTGCAACTCATTGTGGTTGACTCGCATTCAAAAACTCAGACTAGTATCTGAAAGTGTTTAGGAAACAACGCGGAAAAGTTATAACAGACAGATGGACGGACGGAGGGACCGACCAACAGCATTATACCTCCTACATCTTAAGTTTCGTGGAGTATATTAAAAAATACTTGTACCCTACTAAAATCTGCCAAAATACAGAAAACCCAGAAACTTAAATTTAATCAAAGTACTGAAGGTACTGAAGCATCAGCTAAACTGAGCAATTTGATAAAAAAATGTGCACTTGAAACTAAGATTTGTCTAATGAATCAGTAACAAATGAAAATCATGCAAATAATAGATACTGTGATCGGGAAGCTTCTAACAACAAGTCTGCTTTTTATGCAAGTTGTTAGGTTCTAACGTATAAATATGTTACAATGGTCAAAATGGGCATGACACGCAATGTTTATCAATTGAGTAACTAAGTAATTCGCATAAATATAAATTTTAAATTTTTCAAAAACCAAGAGAGGCTACTAAAGACCCGACCCCAAATCTGAGTGAAATATCTCAAGCGTAACGGAAAAAAGTCCAGAGAAACCATCATTTTGATAAAATTCACAAAGTAAAAGGGGCATAACTCCACTAAAACGCAGTTGACTGGAAGAAAACCCAAACTGGATCTATAATCACCACCATCATCATCATTATCACTCCTCATATCACATTTTGATCATCAACATGAAGATATCATCATCATCATCGTCGTCATTAGCAGCAGCAGTAGAACCCATTCCATGACAATCACCACCATTATATTAATCATTTTCAGAAATCCTCATGTTACATCATTAATATGGTCACATCATCATCATAGCTCTTCGTGTCACATAATCATCATCATTATCAGCAGCAGCAGTACTGAATGTCATCATCATGTCACATCATCAGCATGAACACATTGGCTTTGTTATCATCATCATCATCGTGAATTATTATTATCATCGACAGCAGCAGAACTGAATGTCATCACCACCACCATCATCATCATCACCACCATCTGCATCATCATCATCATCATCACTATGGGCAGTGCTCAGCAGTACTGAATTTCATCATTGCCACCATCATCATCATCACCATCTTCATCATCATCATCATACTATGGGCAGTGCTCAGCAGTACTGAATGTCATCATTGCCACCACCATCATCATCAGTAGCAACAGAACTCATGTCACCATCATAATCATCATCATAGTTCGTCAAGTCACATCGTCATCATCACCATCATCACTCATAGCAGCAGAGCTTATTTTCATCACCACCATCACTATCATCTTCTTCATCACGATAATCATTATCATCATCGGCATCAACAGAACTCATGTCATCACCATCATCAACATCATTATCATATCTCCTCGTGTCACATCATCATCATGGTGACATCATCATCATTATCATCATCATTATATCTCCTCATGTCATATCATCATCATCATGGTGACATCATCATCGGCAGCAGCAGAACTGAATGTCATCATCATCATTATTATTGTCATCATCTTCACCAGATCATCATGCCACATCATCATCGCCATAGTGTCATCATCACAAAAAAACTTTCACCATGACCAGCTATTTCCCTTGACTTGCAACTGACAGATTAACCATTGTTGAAGTCATTAATTTTATTTATTGAATTCACAATTAATTTGAAAAAAAAAATAAAACCTTTGTTTTAGAAATAATTTAAATGTATTTAAAATTATTGTTGAATATATATAAATTGTCCAAGTGAGCTTCAAAAGCCTGAATTGCTATAAACCATCCTGACACAATAAGCTAATAATCTGTATCTCCCAATTACAGAAGTTGTCCAGGCAACTGTCTCTTTTAAAAAAAGTTCGTTGACAAGAATTGAGTACAAAAGGGGGAAATATTTCTGAATATGATTAATTGAAAATTAATTGATTATTATTTAGACAACTAAAATGTTACAATAAAATTACTTTGAATTTAAGAGAAACTGTAAGAGGAGTTGAGTTCACAAAGTAGGTACCCCCATTCTAATACTTGCTAAAAAGTGACTAAGTTTCAAAGTCTTGAAAAATGGGAAAAAATCTTGAAATATTTCCATAAAGTCAGGTGCACATCTTCAATATATATATAAATTCTGTGAAGTTTCAAGGCTTTTGGTTGAAAACTGTAAGAGAAGTTGAGTTCACAAAGTAGGTACCCCCATCCAAATAATTGCTAAAAAGTGACTAAGTTTTAAAGTCTGGAAAAATGGGGAAAAAAATCTTGAAATATTTCCATAAAGTCAGGTCACATCCTCAATATATATATTAACATTCTGTGAAGTTTCAAGGTTTTTGGTTGAGTCTGTAAGAGGAGTTGAGTTCACAAAGTAGGTACCCCCATTCTAATGCTTGCTAAAAAGTGACTAAGTTTCAAAGTCTTGAAAAATGGGGAAAAAACCTTGAAATATTTCCATAAAGTCAGGTGCACATCCTCAATATATATATAGAAACATTCTGTGAAGTTTTAAGGTTTTTGGTTGAAAACTGTAAGAGGGGTTGAGTTCACAAGATTGGTACCATATTTTCCCCGCCCTTAGTTTCTGTTCTACTTCACCAACAGTGCTCTAGAAATCGGAAGAACTTAAGAAAGCACAATACTTGTTTTGTTTCAGTTTTCCTCCATGTCCAGTGGCCACATTTTATGTGAAATAAAGTAATATGGCTTCATTAAAGGAAATTAAAGGATGTAAAAACCATGGATTAAACTACTGACAACAACTTTAATCGGATATCCACTGTAAAACGATCTAATAAGGACTTGTAACAAGGTAAATAAATTTTATCTGAAAATTTTAAAACATCGTATTTTTCAGTTTTGTTACGATTTTGATTTCAAGTTGTTCCTTCTTGCGATTTATTTTGTTGTTTTAAAATAAACAACTGGAAAGGGTATTTAAATGAACATTGATGATGAAATTGTCTGTCTTCAGAGACATATGGTGAGAAGTGGAGTGTGTGCGGAAGATCGGAAGTATGTAGCAGAGATTCGAGAATAAAGCATGTCGTTTTTATATTAAACTGATAACTGAAAAGGACAGGGTGTCATGATCATTTTAAAAGGGGCAAGGGTGTACTGGACTAAAAAGGTCAGTCACTACGCTATGTGAATACATTTAAGCAGGGGCATCGGGTGTCAAATGCCATGCCCCCAAACACATGGCTAATTTGCATACGAACTACGGTATCGATATCCTACACAACTTCACGAGTCACAAACGATTTATCAACATAGCCAATAACTTGTAAATAAACTTCTTCTTTCAGTTTCGTATCACATTTTTGGGAATAATCTTTGATTTCTACTTTTTTGTTATGCATAATTTCGCTACCGGGCAAACTGACAGGAATGAATTTTAATACCCAATGAAAGCGGGAAAATCCTCGTGACGTTATGATGAATATTAATGAACCAGGTCGGGATATCCCAAACACGAAATATTATTGACAATCAATTTTTAAAAAAAAAAATATAATTTATCATCAAATGTGATCCATGTTTAGAGTTATTTAACTTAAAAACTGTTTAATGAGCATACTTTGTGTTTATTTATCTATGTCACTTTGCGTAAATTAAAAAAATCCAATATGGCGGCGACTGTAAAACAACCACATGTACAGCACTGTCAGACTGTAGGTCAAAAAGAAGAACGTCGGCGCGAACTGACAAGATCGTCATTTTTGTTGGGCTTTCCGAGGGGCGTATACTTCATGGATTTTAATGGTTTTTATACAAAAATATATATCCAGCAAAAACAATTACGATAATACGCGTATGAATACATTTCAGATCGGCACATGTGTACATGATGATAACATTGTTTTCGTAACTTTCCGGGAGACCCAATCACTCAGATACCGTATATGGAAATTCCCGTAATTTCAGTCGAAACGAAGGATTTGATTGGCTGTCAAGGTGAAATGAGAGCGGCGCTAAATACGAAAAAATCCAACGATCGCTATAAAGCATTCAGCATGGCTGATGCTTTAAAAACTGAATTTTACATGTACTTTACTAACCGAAGTGTAATGAAAACAAGAGGCCAATTGGCATTACAGCTCATCGCATAATACATAACATACGTACAGGGGTAGGGAAGGGTACAACCCTACACGAAACTAGTAGTTATTTATTACATTTATATCTGAATTACTATTAGATGTTATGTTAATAATTGTGTAATGTGTCGATTTATGTGACACTAATAGTTTTCAAGTAAATAGAAAAAAAACAGCAAAATTAACAATTTATACATACAGTTTTGCTTGGTAGTTTGGTATTTAATAAAATCACTTATATCGGAATCAGAACCACTTCTATCGGGTTAAAAGTCACTTCTAACGCGTTAAAAGTCACTTTTATCGGAAGAACAGTCGCTTCTATCGGGTTAGAACGCACCTTAAATGTTGGTTTCTTATGTTCAGATTTCAAAATTTTCGATACTACATATAGCGGTTTTCATTTACTACATTTGTGGTAAAAAATATTCTTACTACATTTGTGGTAACGGTCGTTCCTACATTTGTGGTTCGTTACTACAAATGTGACACACTTTTATTACATTTGTGACCGTTACTACATTTGTGGTAGTTACTACATATAGGGGTCCCACAGGCTTCACTTCCTGGTTAAAATCCACGTTTTAATTTTGCTTTACAGTTTCAAAAGTGTTTACCTATTGAAACGTGCAAAGAGTTTTAAAAGCATGAAATATGTTTTGCCATTACGCACAACGACCCGATACTTGAATTGGGTGTCCAATATGTACCTAGTCAAATAATTTAAGTGATTGTCTTTTATTGTTTCAGGATTATGTAATTTTATCCTGGTTTCAGACCGGAGGCGTACGGATTTTTTTTTAAATTTGCAATGGATTTCACAAAGACTAAAATAGTGAAAACAATTATTAATTTCTAAATTTCTGCATTATTTTGGCTATCTATGTTTTGTCATTGGTGTTTTTAAGCGCTCGCGTTAGGGTCACAACATCTGTCACCTTCTAGTTTCGAACACCTCTAAGGATATATTCCATCATAAGAAAAGTGTGTCCTTTCTTTAGTCGAAGACCGATGATTTTCTATGGGCATTCCGCCTGTCCGCTTTGATATGTGACTGAATATTGACTGGACTATATAGCTTTTTGAAGGTCATACCAATCCAATCAAACACAAACATACTAGCCAATGTCAAAACCACAATACCAAAGCAAAGTAAAAATGTTGAAGCTGACAAATACGTGAACTTTCACAAGGGACCCGAGGCCTGGTGCTCTGCAAAAATAAACACCTACAATTTAGATACCTTTATCCGCCATGTGTGTCATCAAAATTGGGAATGAAATAAACATGAAACTATACAAATAGTATTACTATTATGGCAGGCATTTTCGCAAAAAAAAAAAAATTTTTTTTACATTTTTTAAGAACTCAGTGACTTAATCAAAAACTAACATGAATCACATTCCACAACCAAAGTAAAAACTTTAAATTAATATATATGTAGTTACTGGCCAAGGTCAATAAGAGAATCTTTATGTAAAAGCTTGCAGGTACAGTACGGGCTTGTCGAAAGTTTAACACTGAACTAACGAAAAAGAGTCAAAGCTTGGCTGCCGACTGACCAAGATATGGATAGTTAGTGACCGGAAAACTGCCAAGAGATAGATAACAACTGCTGAGATATAGATATCTTATAAGGGCAAATATGAGCTGCCAATGAAACACTAATTGTTAAGCTAAGTGTTAAAGTTTCGATAGGTCTATACTGTAGTATAACAAGAAGACAACTTTTGAGTGTTTTGTCACAAACACAACAAGAGGCCCATGGGCCTTAACGCTCACCTGTGACCTTTGAACCCATGAGCTTCATTCAAATATCAAAATGATAATTCGGCCAATATTCTAATATACATCCCTATACAAAAAGTTTATAGTTTTTGAGATAAATAATCATCTCGGTACTTGTTTGTATCTGTGATCTTGACATTTGAACCCATGCTCGTCATTCATCTATCAAAATGACCACTGTGCCCGTACTAACAATATTCTAATATACATGCCTATACAAAAAGTTAATAGTTTTTAAGATAATTAACCATTTAGGTATTCATTCGCATCTGTGACCTTGACCTTTAAACCCATGACCTTCATTCATATATCAAAATGATCATTAGGATAATACCTAAATAGTCTAATATACATGCCTATACAAAAAGTTCATAGTTTTTGAGATAAATAATCATTTCAGATCTTGTTCACATCTGTGACCTTGACCTTTGAACCCATAACCTTCATTCATATATCAAAATGGTTGTTAGGCTAATACCTACAATATTCTAATATACATGCATATCCAAAAAGTTAACAGTTTTCAAGATAAATAACCATTCAGGTATTCATTCACATCTGTGACCTTGACCTTTGAACCTATGACCTTCATTCATATATCAAAATGATCGTTAGGATAATACCTAAAATATTCTAATATACATGCATATCCAAAAAGTTAACAGTTTTCAAGATAAATAACCATTCAGGTATTCATTCACATCTGTGACCTTGACCTTTGAACCTATGACCTTCATTCATATATCAAAATGATCGTTAGGATAATACCTAAAATATTCTACATGCCTATACAAAAAGTTCATAGTTTTTGAGATAAATAATCATTTCAGTACTTGTTTACATCTGTGACCTTGACCTTTGAACTCATGACCTTTAATTATGTATCAAAATGACCATCGGACCATTACCTACAATATTCTAATATATATGCCTATACAAAAAGTTCATAGTTTTGCAGATAATTAACTATTTTGGTAAACTTGTACATCTGTGACCTTGACCTTTGAACCCATGAACTTAATCGATATATCAAAATGGTCGTCATGTCAATGCCTACAATTAACCAAAAATCCCAAGTCATTATCACCAGAAATGTTTAAAAAATAGCATTTTTTATTTAAGGTCAAAAACTGGGACATGACCTTGACCTTTGACCTTGACATCAATCAGAAGAAAATCGCAAGACAACATCAACAGTGAAAACTCCATACAATTATCTTCAGCCATTATAAAGTTATAATAATAAATGTCTCATTTTAAAAATTACATAATTTTACGCAAAAAACGCGTAACCTATTTTTCGTCCAATTTTCATGAAAAACAAAATTTTAGTGTATCTAGGTATCCTGAATCCAAATATCCAATCAAAATTTGCCTGCACCTTTTGGTTTCAGAGAAGAAGATTTTTTTGTCTTTTGGCTATTTATAGTAACGGCAGCCATATTGTTGGGCGTGGTCAAACCCCGAACACAATTTTGAAAGTCTGTTACCCAGGCATAATAATCACCAAGTTTCATCAAATTTGGCTCAGTAGTTTTGGAGGAGAAGATTAAAATGTAAAGTTTACGCACGACGCACGACGGACGACGAACGACGGACGACGGACGGTGATAGATAGCAATAGCTCATCTGAGCCTTTCGGCTCAGGTGAGCTAATAAAATTAAAGAAAACTGTACAGATATACATGTATATAGAAATCAGAATATATATATATATATATATACACACACACAAAGTCACTAAGACAACAAATTTATTTACATGTATATGCTGTCTTCCTACTTATATCACTTTAATTCCAAATTTCAAAGCTTACTTAAACTGCAGGTATTGATCAATTTAGGATTTATACCATAGCAGATAGGAAATGAACTGATCAAATTGTTGGTAGAAGAACATTGTAAGATATTTGATCATTTTATCAGTTTATTTAATGCTGGATGCATAAAACATTCATATATATGCTGATATATATAAACAGTATTTACAAAAATATAAATTACATAATCTATGTACAAAATATAAAAAATACAAAACAGAAGAAACATTACTACATTTTGAACTTAACCAGCGTTCTTTTTGTATGTATGTTATTATGATCTGACTCTTCATATACCCTTGTATGTTTATAAACCTTTATTGTTTTAACTTTTTGTTTCTTTCATCTACAAAATTACATCATTAGAAAAAAGTCGATATTAAAAGAACTGATTGGCAAAACCCCATTTTCTAACTACAAGAACTAAAGAAACGTTCATCTCAGTGCTAAAAATGGACCATAGATACATGTAGACTGAATCTGAAGATTTCTTTTACCGATACATTTCCAAGTCTTGATTTATGTTTTTTTTTCCAGTTCCTTTTTGACAAAATTTAAATCATTGTCGTGACTGTTATTTTGGAGTTTTTTTAAGTAAATTATTTGAAGATTAAACCAGAATCATGAAAATTCAAGGTTTTACCATTAATCAAACAAAGTGGGTACACTTACATGGTTCTGATATTATATAGAGCCGATAAAACCTGAATTATCAATAAACAGTGGAGGAGAAGGTTGCTGAGCTTCTAATATGAAACCAGATGCAATGAAGTACTGGTATCTGAGATAATATCTTATTATTATACATATCATTTCAACATACATTATACACTGCCATCCAAAAATACACTTTTGATATTTTGCATGGAAACACCCTTTGGCAACATCAAAATCCCAATAATATTTTCTTTTAATAAAAAAACCAATCAAAACCTATGCAATAAATGAATGTGAATGTCCATATAGTCCAAAAGTTTTTAAAAAAAAATCATAATATCATCAATTTACGCCATAAAAGTTTAATATCAAAATCCCAGTATATATGTATGTTTAGATGGTGGTAAGTGAGGATATAATTATCTCCCCTTTCCTTATACATGTACATGATATCACAAAATTTGTATCCAACTAAAATTTAAAAGGTATACAACAAATTACTATTGCAAAATTGTAAACATGGAAAGCATTCAACATAAATACAGCTAGTTGTAATTGCTGAAGGCATACTCAAAATTTAAGACTGGTTTTACAAACATTTATTCTCTTAAAGGGAGGTAACTCAAATAACAAATGATACTGATTTACAACAAGGCACTCTTTTCACTGTAATCTCACACAAATAAATAATTAAACATATGTCACTGTGATAATCACTCCTTTAGGTGAAACACCATGAAAATACTATCTTATAAACCATTCTGTTGTGTGACTCGCCAAAGAAAACAAAACATATCCAGTGACTTAAAATGTGCAGAAAAAAATAAACATGAAATAGAAGAAAAAAATCAGAAATATAAAATATCATGAACTAGATCGCTTGGAGTTATAAACTGCAGTCAATACAAATGTAGATAACACACTCCATTGAATCCATTCCTTCTTATAATATGTATACTGTGATATTCTATTTAAGGTTGTGCAAAAAATAATTCTCAAAATTTCAGAAACACGAACTGCTTCGATGATCATTCAAATGTTCTGCATATAAAACATTTATTCACTAGTATTATAGATGTGTTGGTATCAGAAAGAAGAATGGATTTAACTTGCAATACAAATGACAATACATATACACTTTTTAATAAATCAGTAAGGCAGCTTAGGCTACCGGCGAATATAATTCAGGTTGAAGTACTTATCCTTTTTTGACAGAAAGTTGAAATTTTCATTAAAGCAACTGTTTAACAACTCTATTTTTTTGTAATGACAAAGAAACTTTAGACTTAGATGACCAATTAACAGCTTCCACCCTGACAAAATTATTTTGTCAGACATGGGTAAAAAGCCACTGAACATTAAGTAACAGCAAGATACAAATGAGCCAGTAATTATTTGTACATATTTTACAATGACTGACAGATCTTATCACAGATATAACTATTATTGTCCCTGTACATTAAGACTGAGTTAGTGTTCTTTGTCCTGCCATACCCGCTGTACTCTTCTCTCTTAATGACTGCGATTCTCTTTTTAACACATTTAATAAAGTTTGTGAACTCTCCAATATCTAGAATAAAACAAGAAAAAGTTATCAAACATGTGGACTAGTGAAAGAATTGGTATTTAGTAAATTTATTTACATGCCACATTTAAACATAACAACATAAAGTTACGGAATGCAGGGATTTATCAGGGAAAAGGCCCTAAACTAAAAATTGGGAAAAACTATCAACTTTATGCTCATTTTGGGAAAACTCCGACATCATGTCAGAAGTCTGTTTACTCACAATCTCGGAAACCTTTGATGTAGAAGCGGTATTTTTATCTTGCTTTACAGATGTTATTTTAAAATAATCTAGAATCTTTTACTTGATTTTACTGATTGGGGGGCTTTCTTAAAATTTACTTTTGTTTTCGTTTAAAAACATAATTTTCTAATTGGGAATTTTTTCAGTTGATTTTGTAAAAAAAATAAATGTTTTTTCCATTGGAAATGGGGCCGAATTTTGGCCCTAAATAGGCCCTTGATAAATCCCTGGAATGTGGTATTTGTTGACCAATGAAAATGGTGTTATTTCATCCCTCCACTTACAATAAAACTTTTACAACAATTTAAGTGGAGAGGATCAAATTCTATCATTTTCATTGGTCAGCAAATACCACATGATTTAATGTCAGCAAATAAATTACTAACAAATGACCCAAATAAGTTTTATTTCACGAAAACATTATTCCATGAAGTGTTCTACAATCCTACTTAATACTCATGTTTATCATGTATTTAGTAGTTAATACGTAGTTCCTGCATACTCAGATACGGCTAAAATGACGTCATCCATATCACCCACCGCACACGCCCAGTCAAAAAAGCCAAATCACCAGTCTGATTATGATATCAATATCAAACCGACTACTAAGAACAAATTGATCTTCTCATTATATCAGTTAGAAAATCCTCCGATGACATCCCTACACCCTATAAAGGTTTGCCTGAGGAGGAATATTATGGAAATAGAATTATTTAGAGGAATCCATTTTAGTCTAATTGCTGTCAATTGAATTTTGTGTTATAACTTATATTCTGGACAAATGTCTGCAATGCATGTACATGTATTTGTTCTAAGTGATACAAGTTTAAGTTAATGATAAACAGAATAAAAGTTAAAACATGGTGAAATCCATATCATATGCCATATCTGACTGAGACCTACATTATATTATATAGGCTACATATCAGACAGAGACCCCCATATCTGACCGAGACCCCCATATCAGACCAAGCGCTTTAGGGGTTTACTTTAGGCGTATTTTGAATTACAAAACCCTGAAATATCACCCCCACAAATATAAGTGATACTTCAATAAAAGGGAAAATATACAAACAATGATACATGTATTATTTAAATAAAAGCTTTCAGTACTGAGAAACTGGCCTGATAACACATCTAGCCTGGATTGATGGGTGACCAATAGTCTAGAGCACACCCTTAAAGACCACAGCACTCTCATGGCTTTGGTTCAAATCCAACTCACTCCGTAAATAAAGTGAGAAAATTCACTTGTTAGAGATTCATGTTTTTCTTTAGGCACTCCAGTTTCCTCCAACATACCAGAACTAATTGTCTTGATATGTACATGTATAAGTAAAAGCATCTTGCTTGGAGCATTTAAAACCTTGTGATAAACTTGGACCCACAGCCCTGTAACAACAAGATTAAATGATTGGTTGGTTGGTTGAATGTTGCTTAACATCGCATCAGCAATTTTTCAGCTTTTCGCGACGAGAACTATTTTATTAATCTCTAAGCCTACCATTCCCCCCATCAATTATACTGATACAAGTGAATCAGTCAAGGCCAACGGCAAGAAAAATTCACTTTCCCAAATGTGGTCCGAGTGGGTTCAAACTCACAGTGGTGAGAGACCCTGAATTTTAAGACTGACTTCTTATCCATTAGGCCACTGCAGCCTCTAACAAGGTTAAATGACAACCCTCAAAAGATTTACCTTCATATAGGCTCCTTCTGTTTCTGCAATGGTTTTATCAAACTCGTTCCTTGAAGCCATTTTTTTACTGAGACTTTCGTTAACTTTAGCTAGTCTTTCTGTCAATATACGTATATCATTTTGTAGTTTTTGTTTCTCTTCCTCCTCTTGTAGGATCTGTTTATGTAACTCATCTCTTTTACCACATAAATCATTTATACCTAAATGATAAAAACAATATAAAATATTAACTAGAAAACTCAATGAAACCGATAAAATTTGGATTTATACCCCCTGCATAGGTTTTGTCACAAACTGTCAGAATAGCAAATTGCAATATTTGTGTTTGGGCAAAATAATCCAAGACAGTAAATATGAAATCACAACAAATCTGCACATGGTAAAAAGGAAACAACTTATATTTGCAGATAAGGTTCTATCACAAGTAATGTGTAAATAATTTCAGAAAAATTGGATCATGCAGAATTAAATATACTGCCAGCTAAAATTATGTCTGTAAATAGATGGACAGACAAGTTGATACCAGTATACCCTCTAACATCACTGCGGAGTCTATCATAGTAATAATATTGATAATAATAATAATAATCAAGTTTTTTTTACTTGCAAAAAATTACTATCGAATAAAGGTAGTTTCTCCTAGAAACACCTATTTCATACGGCTATGGAATCATTTAAGATGTTTTCCTATAAAAAAAAATATTATCCCGGGAATTTGTGATATTAACACTTTCCAAAATGTTCTGCACCGGTGCACAAAAGTTAAGCAGCATTTTCTCCATCATTTTGAATTCAATATATAGGTCAGTAATAACCCACCTGCTAAATAATTTGGGGATTAAACAATTGAATACAGAGGTATAAATTGTGTTTTAGTCAGTTTTTACACAGAAAAATGCTGTTACACAAAATCTCCCCCAAAGCAGCAGTGTTAAGGGGGGAGATCTCAAAGAGCCTCTTTGGAATCTCCATAGGTTGGCAGGTATGCATCTATAAATATTGCGCCAAAAACAGAGCTGCCAACTGACCTGCGGGTCCAACCCTCATTTGGACATGAATTCCCCCTGACCTGCCAAGAAGGGGACTGACTCGCAAATGACCATAGTTTGAGGATTTTCAATGTTCATTCAATACCACTCAAATCCATCTGTAATCATGGCGAAATAGAGTGATTTACATGGGTGAACTATAGGTGTAGTGGATTTATTTTGTGCCCGGGACCAAGTGTAAAATCACTACATGCATTATACTGTATCAATTTCTCAAGACATCACATGACAATGCACCATATTATTTTAATCTTATTTTCAATTCTTGTGTAGGGATGCAACCAGGCAAGGTCAGATTTCGGTCAGACCCCCAATTACAGAAAATAGGGTTGGCAGCTCTGCAAAAAGTTTAAAACACGCTCTAGAGAAAACACTGCTTCAAAAGGTATTCATCACAAGGTACAGCAGAGAACTCCATTTCAATTCAATGACCTGATGGACTGATTACTTGTGTAGTGCCTAGCGGTCTGGGTAGCTCAGTGGTAGAGCACTTGCCTATAGTGTGGTAGGTCCCGGGTTCGATCCCCAGTCCGACCTTGCATTTTTTCTCTTTCCTGTTACATTTGGGGGCTCGTCCAACCCTGGGAAGTAGCCGACCAACCTGGTTGGTCCCAGGGTGGAACCTGGAGGTTTCGATTCAAGGGAGTGGAATCAAAAAAGGAAGAAGGAATGTAGCGGTCTGGGTTGCTCAGTGGTAGAGCACTGCCTTTTTCTCTTTCCTGTTACACTTGTAACTGGAACGCTGTACAACTCCACGATCCATCTTTACTTGTAACAGCAAGTACAACAACAACAACAGCAGCAAGGGGTTCCTAGATAAATTTCAATTAAATGGTCAAATCCAGGAACTCTCAATATTGCAACATTACAATACAAAATATATTGATTATTCGGGTGCCATGGGTCCAGGAGCCAGGAGTCACATGGGAATCTGTTGACATAATTCTAGTAATTTCTAGCCCACTCACTTTTCAACTAGCATTATTTTTTATCAGACTAGGAGGACAGTTCTATATGTTAAGACAGCTTCTGATGAGTAAATAAAATGTCATGATCTCAGTTTTAACAATAGCCATATGTCCTTCTTGGCGAACTTACTACCCCCCCCCCCCCCCCTCCTCCATAAAAATATGATTAATCGCACGAAGACAATGACCAAAATTATCCAGGTCTGATTAAAATTTCGCTGAGCATACATTGAGCTATATGCACTTACATTTGACTAATTCGTTATTGTAGCTTTGGAGAGCAGCTCCTTGCTGCGACATGGTTAAATATGAAAATAATATGCGCGCTTTTCTGTTACAACTTGTTCGACTCTGTTGGTAGGGAAGAATGTGAAGTACGTCACGAATAACGGGGTAACGTCACGGTGTAGTTAATTTGCAAACCCGATAAAGGATTAAGGCCTATACCGGAATTAGCACAAACGTGGCTTCGACAAACCAGAGACATATACAGATACATAGAGTTTTATATGTCTCTGGACAAACAATACAATAATTAAAAATGTTACACCAGGCATAAACTACCAGTAGTAACAATTAGTAAAAAATAAAAACAATAGTTTAAAAGTCCAAAAACTGTTACCACGAATTTATTTTTCAATCTCAGTGACCAGCCCTTTGCAATCCCGTTTCACATACGAGGCGGGGAGAGTATGAGAGGGGTGCTAAACCCCTCGCATAGGTGGGGGTACGGGAGGCCTCCCCCGGAAAATTTTCAAAACTAATTCCTGTCTAGACGCATTTTCAATGTATTGTGCATCGTTTTGATAGGTCAAAATACTGTGATATCAAGGCACGATTATATCAAATAGCCGTATGACACTGACAAGTTCCATAATCAACCCTCTCATTGGAGATGGATATCAGAGGCTAGTCCAGAATTTTAGAAAGGGGTTGGGGCGAAGAGAGTTGAAGGCTCGAACCTTCTAGGGGGGTCCGGCATGCTCCCCCGGAAAATTTTGATAAGGTGGCGCAAAAATCCTGCATTCTGGTGCAATCTGATCTGAACAATATGTATTATTAGCGACATGAAGGGGGGGGGGGGGGGTATGCCCCCTACGCCCCCGCTGAATCCGCCACTGGATATGGGAGTACCCCGGAAAATTTTGACGCCCTTTTACAAGTATAATGATGAAATTGATTGGTTACCAGATGGACATTTCCTGTTAAAGCTCTTGGTTTTTTTTTCTTTTTTTTTAGCCATAAACTATGATACAAAATTTCACACAATATATTGCGGGGGCCTGGCCCTCCCCCTTCTCTAACATTGGGGGGGGGGGGCGGCCCCCGCGGCCCCCCCCCTGCTCCTACGCCTATGCATTTTAGCTTTGATCTCTGGTATTTAAAACAATCAGAATTTCTATTTCTAAACCGTAGGGTTTCACTGCTAATGTTGTGCCCGGCATTTGCAAAAATTACTGAATACGAATTTTAAAAATAAAGTATTCGCTGAACTTACTTTATTTTAGATGACAAATTAAAAAATGGACACATATCTATTTTCGCGAATGTGTGTCACAGTGTGCATCCCCTGTAGTCTCACTTAGCATACATTTGAAATTTCAAGGTGAAAAGTAAGATTTTTATGTATGCAAAGTGAGACTGGACCATGGAGAGAACAATAGAAATTAATTACAGGTAAACTAAGGTCTGTTTCAAAATAAAATGGAATAAATGCATATGATAAGGCACCAAACAGCCAATTTAACAAGAATTAAATCATTTTTTAAAGTGGCTTTTATTGTTATTTCTTGTTTTGTTTTTGTTTTTTTATGTATAAACTTATATTTCCATCGTATACTTACAAGTATGACGACTTTTAAAAAGTTTGGATTATTACCCATTTTGTAAAATTCTATTTATATTTTTCAGCTAGATATCCTAAATTTGTATTCTATCTATACACAAATAGACTCCCAGTGATCATTAAGATTTATTGTAGAATTTAAACATGACAGTGTGTTGTATTGGAATAATTCTTAAAAAACGTCACGGTTACTGTTCCTAAAGTAGCCAAGTTGGTTCCCTTCCTGCATTAGTTTATATGCACAATATGCACAGTGATCTGACCTTCTCTTTATCTTGTGCCAATCTCCCCACTCTAAGCCATCCTTTTCATTTAAGTATCCATTTTTCCTCGATCTTCAGATGTCTTTAGGTATTCCTTGTTTTCTCAACACTGTTAGTGGTCATTTTATTTCTGATGTTTACTGGTTTACTGTACTCGTCCTCAGCAATGTCCTATCTTCACCCCTTTGTCCTATCTTATAATTTTTATCCACGTGTTTTTTTTCATGCATATATATATCTAATTAAGCTAATGCTCAGTTTCAAGACACTCCGATATTAATATTTGTATTCAGTACTTTCTAGATCTTTCAAAGTTTAATCCAGATAAATAAGCCCACATTCTACTGAAATGTAGACTTAAGAATGGTTTGTCACTTGGGCTTCCTCCACAACTCTAGAACTGACTCGATGTACATATCAGTAAAGCTATCTTGATTTGGGTGTTAAGCATCAGGGGCCAGTTTCACAATCATTCTTTAGCTAAGATTTTCCTTAACTTAAATTTAGCAAATTTTTGTAATCTCTTTTTGGAACTACTGATGAATATTTTTGTCAAAAATAAATGCAAATGTTTTAATCTAGAAGTGATCTTAAACACGACATCTTAAATTCCTCAATATCTTTAAAATTAACACAATTATAAAGATATGAAATTTTGCAAGATTTAAGTTAAGGAACATCTTAGCTAAGGAATGATTGTAAAACCGGGGTCAGATCTATTTTATCCAAGAAGCGATCACTTGATATAAGCAGAGGGGTTTTTATTGGGGTATTACTGATATCCATAACTCCACTCTTCTTAATATCGAAGTTTGATTGATTAAAAAAATCTTTTTGGGCGGAAACTGGAGCGCCCGGAAAAACCAATAACCTTCGACAAGAGAACTGACACCCTTTATCGCATTTTGGAGTTTTACTGGTAAAGTATGTCGTTGGAAAAAGCTAGTTACGAACTACACACAAAAATACATTATATCTACATAGGAGGACAAGAAAAACATACTACTATATTTGGATAACTGTTTATAAATCTACCGACTTTGAACTGCTACAAAATTATGGCGGCAAAAACCTCGTGGTACCGATTTTATCAAGAATATTTACAAAGGGGCACAACTCTAATAATTTGCCCAAACTTTGAGCTGATTTAAGCCAATATCAAAAGTAAAGGTGATGAGACCGTGTCAAGACTTCCGTACTGATAATTATGTCTGTTTCTGCGGTTAATAACCACTACTTTGTCAACGCTGGGGTGGGGTGGGGGTTGGGTCTAGATGCTTTATATAAAACGTATAACAGATATCGTAGTGACCGACTTGCTGAAACTTGAAAGTATTGGGGTTTTTTGCATTTATTAATGCAACATTGAATAAAAATATTAATGTTGAATTAATGTCAAAATTACGCAACATGCAAAACAAAAATAATAAACAAAAAATAAAAACAAATATACCAATCCATATCCAAAATACAATCCCAAAGCAAAGTAAAAACAAATATATCAATCCATATCCAAAATACAATCCCAAAGCAAAGTAACAACAAATATACCAATCCATGTCCAAAATACAATCCCAAAGCAAAGTAAAAACAAATATATCAATCCATATCCAAAATACAACCACAAAGCAAAGTGAAAACAAATATACCAATCCATATCCAAATCACAATCCTAAAGCAAAGAAAAAACAAATATACCAATCAATGTCCAAAATACAATCCCAAAGCAAAGTAACAACAAATATACCAATCCAAGTCCAAAATACAATCCTAAAGCAAAGTAAAAACAAATATACCAATCCATGTCCAAAATACAATCCCAAAGCAAAGTAAAAACAAATATATCAATCCATATCCAAAATACAATCCCAAAGCAAATTAAAATAATATACCAATCCATGTCCAAATCACAATCCCAAAGAAAAATAAAAACAAATATACCAATGCATATCCAAAATACAATCCCAAAGCAAAGTAAAAACAAATATATATATCCATATCCAAATCACAATCCTAAAGCAAAGTAAAAACAAATATACCAATACATGTCCAAAATACAATCCCAAAGCAAAGTAACAACAAATATACCAATCCATGTCCAAAATTCAATCCTTAAGCAAAGTAAAAACAAATATACCAATCCATGTCCAAATCACAATCTCAAAGCAAAGTATAAACAAATATACTAATCCATGTCCAAATCACAATCCAAAAAAAAAGTAAAAACATATATACCAATCCATGTCCAAAATACAATACTAAAACAAAGTAAAAACAAACATACAAATCCATGTTCAAATCACAACCAAAAGTAAAGTTAAACCAAACATACCAATCCATGTCCAAATCACGATCCCAAAGCAAACTAACAACAAATATACCAATCCATGTCCAAATCCCAATCCCAAAGCAAAGTGAAAACAAACATACAAATCCATGTCCAAATCACGATCCCAAAGCAAACTAACAACAAATATACCAATCCATGTCCAAATCCCAATCCCAAAGCAAAGTGAAAACAAACAAACAAATCCATGTCCATATCACGATCCTAAAGCACACTAACAACAAATATACCAATCCATGTCCAAATCCCAATCCCAAAGCAAAGTGAAAACAAACATACCAATCCATGTCCAAATCCCAATCCCAAAGCAAAGTGAAAACAAACATACCAATCCATGTCCAAATTACGATCCCAAAGCAAAGTAAAAACAAATATACCAATCCATGTCAAATATTAATCACTATCCCAAAGCAAAGTGAAAACAAATATACTAATCAGTGTTCAAAATACAACCCCAAAGCTATGTAAAAACAAATATACCAATCCATGTTCAAATCACAATGTAAAAGCAAAGTAAAAACAAACATACCAATTCATATCTAAATACAATCCCAAAGCAAAGTAAAACAAATATACCAATCCATGTTCAAATTACAATCCCAAAGCAAAGTAAAAACAAATATACGTCTAATTCATGTCCAAATCACAATCCCTAAGCAAAGTAAAAACAAATATACCAATCCATGTCCAAATCACAATCCCAAAGCAAAGTAAAAACAAATATACCAATCCATATCCAAAATACAATCCCAAAGCAAAGTAAAACAATATACCAATCCATGTCCAAAATACAATCCCAAAGCAAAGTAAAAACAAATATACCAATCCATGTCCAAAATACAATCCCAAAGCAAAGTAAAAACAAACATACAATCCATGTCTAAATCACGATCCCAAAACAAAGTGAAAACAAATATACCAATCCATGTCAAAAATACAATCCCAAAGCAAAGTAAAACAAATATACCAATCCATGTCCAAATTACAATCCCAAAGCAAAGTGAAAACAAACATACTAATCAATGTTAAAAAAACAATCCCAAAGCTATGTAAAAACAAATATACCAATCCATGTTCAAATCATAATGTAAAAGCAAAGTAAAAACAAATATACCAATCCATGTTCAAATCACAATGTAAAAGCAAAGTAAAAACAAATATACCAACCCATGTCCAAAATACAATCCCAAAGCTATGTAAAAACAAATATACCAATCCATGTTCAAATCACAATGTAAAAGCAAAGTAAAAACAAATATACCAATCCATGCCCAAAATACAATCCCAAAGCAAAGTTAAAACTTTGAAACTGAACAATTAATTTGAACCAGGGAAGTGAGGCCGGATTTCCTGAAGGGTAACGGCGCCCTATTTATCTATAGCTAATGATACTCTGGGAAAATAGAATTGTTTCTCTGAGCATCACCACCCTAAGCAAAGGATAAATGATAGAAACTGGATATAGATACGTTTAAAGTCCAATCAGGTTATTTATGTTCTAGGGCGAGATAAAACGCTAAGAGTTCGATTATGACTATGAATATTATATAGCTCTTTGCTGTTAAAGCGCGTGTACTGATAACAGCCCCTTTCACTGCCTAGCTTCAAATCCCAAAACAATCCTGGTGTGATAAAGTTTTATTAGTTCGCTTGCCTAAGATCAGTCGTTTTCTCCGGGTACTCCGGTTTCCTCGAACACCAAAGAATTGGTCATATCGATATAAGTAATGGGCATTTTAACAAGTGTAACTTCTAAACACATGCACACGACTGAAAGCAAAAGTAATAAGGTAAAACTTATGTCAAACAAAGTTTTATTTCAGTGATATTTGTTACACATTTTGTTAATTAATGTAAGTTCAACAAAATGACAAAGAAACGGATTTAAACAAATAACAGTACTATCATAATTGAATGAAAAATTACTGTGGTAGTTCTGTTGGAAAAGTGCTTAAACCATATGAAGAAAATCCGTGTCACATATGTGACCGGCTGCGATCAAGACAACAGTTTTACTAATCGTCCGACATTTAGAAATGAAAGCCACAGTTTTTTGGAAGAGACTTTAAACACAATGCCCCGTTATACGCCAATAACCATCACTTCACATTGTTCTGAAAAGGTAAACGTTCCTGTCACTTCATCTATAGCTGGTTGAATAAGTGAAAAATTCTTGAATGGAATGTAAAGCACATTCAATCAACCAATCATTCATTCAATCAATTTATCAATCAACAGAAAAAACTATATTTATATACATTTTGTATTACACAGTTATACACAGGATTGGTTGACTGTGTCTGGTCTACAAGCGTAGGTATTCATATTTATTTATAAGTGTAACAAAAAATTATTATTTTTTTTTGTCTTATTATTTATTGAGTCGTTATTATGTGTACTGACTGATACAAGAGACATTGATCAGCCTTATTTTTCTGGTATTACGATTCTCCACCATGATTACAGTCCAGCAGATGTCATTGTCTTTATTACGAATGGATGATACTAAATCATATCCAGTTGTAATAGTTATGTTTATCACAGAACTCAAACTATTATACCACGCAAACTAGTTTGAGGGGATATATAGGAATTACCCTGTCTGTCTGTCCACGTGTTAGGTCCATATCTCAACCATATCTCCATATTTCATGGACAACTGTCATGAAACGTCACGTGAATAATCTTCATGGTACAATATTGTTTCATGACCTTAAACCAAGGTTATATAGGAAAATTCAAGGTCGCGGGAAAAGCATGTTTGAAAAAAAACATGTCCAGGACATATCTCATAGCTGCTTTGGACAACTGGCATAAAAGTTATCATGAATAATCTTTGGTATCATGACGTCACAAATTAGGACTTTGTGATTGGTGGTAAGTACTACATTCATAGAACGTGTTTGTTGATTGGCTATGGAGCTTACTGCTTTGAGTGTCGACTCGTTATCTAGTCAATCTTGAGTTATGTCTTATATAAACTTAACTTTGTTACGTGATCAAATTATCATGTATGATACTACATGTATTTAAAGTCATAGAGAATAACACCGTGAGAGTATAAGAGTTATTTCCCTTAACTGCACGACAAAACTACACGTTGTCGCTGGGGAAATTATTATTGTTTTACTAATAAATTCAATTACCAGGATGGCGGTACAATTGTGAAAAGAATATACATGCATTATACATGTTGTGTATGTCAAGATCTGATCACATGAAGAAAATTATTTAATTCCATTGAATGTCCCAGATCTTTATTTTGACTTTTTCACCATTAATTGTAACATATCTATAGGCAGTGGAAATATGATGGTTGAATTCCTCTCGGCAGCTATCCCTGTTAGTGTCTGCAGATACCGCAGTTGCATCGCGGCCGGGGATTCTGTTATGACGTCAGCAGCTTCCTTCAAAGCACGTGCGGCTAGTTGTTCACCTTCAGCTGCCACAACCTGACGACATAAAAAAAATAAAGAAAGTTAGTGAGTAAGTATGTCATTGAGACGGAACAGCAGTAGGTTATCGTCTGTTTTACGACGTTTGGCTTCATAGGTAGTTGTACAAGCTCTTTAATTAGTAAGTATAATGCTTGTGGCACATTTAATCTTTGTATTGTGGTTTATGTATCAGCAAGATCACAGTAGACTTATCCCCGTTGTGACCATGACTGAGAGTTTGCATTATGCGCATGTCTGCTTTATTCCAGCACAAATTCCGAGACACGAGTTGAAGAGGTTGCAGTCCTAGCTGTCCATACCGGAACTATAGTAGCAATTCTCAGCCGATTATCATGATTTAGAGCAGTATTCAACAGGGGATCGTTAATTTTTCATTGTAAAACATAGACATGGTTGAGATTAACATAACTGTAACGCGACCGGGGGTATCACTCACCGCGTACCCTTGCTTTAAACTAAACGCGCCTCACGTCGCCGATTATTCTCTTTATTTGGTAGCTGTGCGCGCCGCCGGAATGCCCAAACAATAAGACACACCTGCGGTAACGGCGCTGTGGACGTAGTCTAATTACAAGGTAAACGCCGCCGGGCTGATCTGGGTCCGACCAAACCCTGCGGAAACGGCGCTGTGTACGTAGACTCTTAATAAAACCGAAGTACAACAGCAGGGCGCACCCGTGCTGTTGACGCCGGCACGTCTTAGTTATATTATAAATAACTAATAAATATTGTATGCCTGCCTGGCATATGATTTGGTTGATTGGATATGTACACTTCACTTGACTGGACAGGATGGTAAGTACACCAATAATTCTCACATCCACTGTGCTACTTGACCAATTGACCACAGAACACGTGTCAGAGTAGACCGCACTCCTCACATGTACCTGGCACAATTACTAAAGCCTCCACAGCGTGAGATTTTCCCTGGTGTATTTCACCAACAGCCCGAAGCCTTTCCTAGGACCTGGTGCACGCCACTAGCCAGTACCAAAACTAATGTACCTAGCCAACTCCTCTGATCAGTTATCTGGCGCACGCCACTGATCAGGACCTTGTGCACGCCACTGGTCTAAACCAAAGTTACTTCAACTGGACTGCTGTGTGTATTACCACTTCGCTCTCCTTTACGCACGGCACTTGGAAATCCACCAAGCCCTGCGCAGCGCACGGTCAACGCACGCACCGCGCACGGTCAACGCATGGACCGCGCACGACCACGACGCACGCACCGCGCACGGTCAACGCATGCACCGCGCACGGTCACGACGCACGGTCAACCCACAGCCGATTTTACCGCAATTCACAAAGTAAATTACCACGGCCAATACCAGTGGTTTGTACTCTTCTCCGTCTGGACCACACAGAGAAGCTACTGTCCACAGTCTCCTGTCGATCTGTCAGGTAATCTAGGTTATTCACCCTTACCTAAAGCCAATATCTTCTTATTCAGTAAGATACTGCCGGCACTTAACACAAACATCAAATGCGAGTTACTGCAGCTCTCTGCCTCCTTATATACCCCTGCTCCAGCTGACCAGCCACGTGATCGGCTAGTTCTGCATTCTGATTGGCTGAATATAATTAGCCCCACACTGCGGTGTGGTGATGTGTATTATCGATCGATACACATCTCTGCTGTCAAGGTCGGGTCAAACCAAAGAGCTGCTATGGTCTAAAAGATTCTGTCCATCTTTTAGTATTTAATTTATAATTTAATCTGCCCGGAATTAAATATATGTGCGCGGCCCGTAAAATAAACATGTATTAGTATGTATGATTACAACTTAGATCTTTTCGAAGAATTGAAGGTTGTTGTCGGCGATTTCATTAGCCATATTTCATCCGGTCAGTTCATCCCGTCATTTCTTCTGTCCATCCTCTCTACACTATCCTGTCCAAATATCCTATCCTGCCCAGTCAGTGGAATCATCTTAAATTAATGTCAATCACAGTAATATACAGCTATATATATATATACACTATACAAGTATTACATCAGTCTTCTAATCGGCAATCATACTGAGTAATGTAATTCATTGACAAAACAGTTAATTGTTCACATACAAACTAGTCCTAGGAGGTCCTTCGCTACACCACCCCCTTCCTCCAAAAATGCGTCCCGCATTTTGCTCTACTGTAGACATCACAAACATTTAACATATATAAATCAATAGTTCTTTTCTGACGTTTTCCATATTTTTATATATTTTTTTACGGTTTTTTCCTTTTATAGACGCACAGGACGAGACTATTTACAAGACACACAAACACTGAAATCATCCTTGAATCATGATAATCACAGTCAGCTTATCACAAATAAACACTATATCACAATCAAGAATTATTGTACTGACGTCTTGACAACGTTCCAGTTATCACACAAATGCTTATACAATATATACAATATATACACAATCCTTCGGCACAGTCAGTCTTATTCATCCTATTTTTTGTCCTCTTTCCACCACCAGCAATCTGTTTCTTTGACGTTCCTTCCTGCCTCTACCCATTCGCTCTTCCTTTCTCTAAACCGTAGAATTTCATTTTTCTTGATAGCTGATAAATCGGGTTCATAGTTTGTTTCACCTCTGAAATGTGTTGTTTTAGTATTGACAATGTCCGGATTGCTTATTTCCGCTGTTTGCGTACCTGTACTTAGCGCACTACAGGTAGCGGTTTCAGTAGGCGTTGTTGTTACAACCTTTTCTGGTACAACCTTCTCCACGGTGCTATCAAAAACGGCCTCCGAAATCGATTCAACATCAGATAAAAGCAAGTCTATTTCAACATTAGCACTGTCACTACTCTCTAAATTTTGATGACCCTCGTCCATCCTAGCTTGCTTCGAAACTTGTCCTGCATCCTCAGACGTTTTGCGCTTTGGTGTCAGTGGAATAGTCGGTCGCGTTGGTTTCCGGCTTGTCGGGTCCGCCATGGTCCCAAAGATCGACTCTAAATTCCCTGGATCCTGACCTAACCATGGGGACTGTACCGAATCTGTGACTCTGGCCTCTGTGCTTTCAACTGACTTTGATTTAGGTTTGCTTATATTATCTCGCTTGGATGCGCTTGACGAAAAACCAAGAGAATCTCCGTGCACACGATACTCGTGCCGGGAAACATCTCTTGGTCGCGAAGCCCGATATGAACATTCCCTGCATTTATACGGTTTGCTTTCATAATCATAATCTTTCAGGCACCGCCGAAAATGTTCCCTCATCTGGTCTCCATCCGAATAATCTCTCTTACAAACAGGACATTTGAACATCTCCATCCTTCTTGAAAACTTTATTCTCGCCAGATTGCTGAAATTAAAATAACATTTATTTACTAATCAGTATAACCTGAATTTAGCAAACATAAATTTAATAAGCTGTCTGCATGTCTAGTCGTGTCACTGGTGTTCATCTTGGACAAACATAGGAGAATTTATGTGCTCTTTATATTACAAGATCGGGGTCAAGATAATCACCTAGCCAGGCAGGTCGTTTGCGTTCGTGCTGCGGTCTATTTCTCTTTGAGTTTTGCGCAAGCGTTTCACGCGATTCAACCTCTATCGCCTTTGGCAGTGTCAGTGATACCTCTTCCTCGATATCTTCCAATTGTGCAGCGTTTCCATCTTGAACCGATGCCTCTTCTTCAAGTTCATCCTTCACGCTGTCCCACAATTGTCTCTCTGGACATGGCTTTAACCTGTCCAGATGAATGACCTGGGTCGTTCCGTATCGCCCACAATCAATCTCAAAATTAACCGGTCCCGTTCTCTTCAAAACTTTGAAAGGACCTTTCCAAAAACTAGAAAGTTTCGATGTACCGCCTATCGGAACCCTCGGAAAATAAACTAGAACTCTATCTCCCGGCTTCAAATCATAAACAGAAGCCTTAGTATCA
Organism: Anadara kagoshimensis; assembly: GCA_021292105.1. NCBI lineage: Eukaryota > Metazoa > Mollusca > Bivalvia > Arcoida > Arcidae > Anadara > Anadara kagoshimensis. The sequence continues at coordinate 51,193,906 of CM037859.1, forward strand.
TGTAAACACTTCTGACGACGCATCTCCGTGTTCACATTTTCTCTCACAACATAGTGAGCCATTTCCAGCCGCTCTCGTAGTTCCTTTACCCACTTATGCCTAGGCCTCTCCGCTCCCGGAAATGGATACTGGATATCCAAAGGTGTCGCAACCTCCCTTCCTAACATGAGCATATTAGGAGAAAAATCAGTCGTTTCATGGACAGCACTCCTATAAGCCATTAGAGCATATGGTAAATACAAATCCCATTCATCATGGTAATCCCCTACGTATTTGGCTAAAATTGCTTCTAGAGTTCTATTAAACCGCTCCACTAGCCCATCACACTGAGGATGGTAGGGAGACGTACGAGTCTTCCTTATTCCTAACAAATCACACATTCCACGGAATACTCAGCTTCAAACTGACTTCCTTGATCACTGTGTATGATTGCTGGTACACCAAACCTAGCTATTACTTGTTCAACACAAGTTCTGCCATCGTTATGGCCTCTATGTTATTAACAGGGAACGCCTCCGTCCATTTCGTGTAATAGTCCGCTACTACAACAATGTACTTATTTCCCTTTTTTGTTACTGGCAGCGGTCCCATTATGTTCAATTGCAATCCTTTGCATTGGTTCTCCTACTGGCATTGATTGCAAGGGTGCTTTTAGTTTTCTCGGGGGATTCTTCCGTCTATTACACTGTAAGCAACCCTTTACGTATAAGTCTACATCTTGCCTCAGACCGGGCCAGTAATATTTATTTCTAATTTTCTCTATAGTTTTATGGACACCCAAATGTCCTCCAGATACTCCATCATGAAGATGTCTTACAACCTCCTCCCTGATATTTAAAGGTACGGAGTTGCCTTTTCATGTCTGTCTTGTTGTTTTGAACCTTCCTGTAAATCAACCCATCAACTAATTCCAATTGACCGAACTGGTTCCACAGACTCTTAATTGTTCTGTTACAGTTTGCTATTTCTGTATAGAAGGTGCTTTCTTTTGTTCCAGCCACTCGAAGACCATCTTGATGTCAATGTCTTCGTTGTAGCTTCTTTAACTCGGAATCTTTTAACTCGCCATGTACCTTGGCTATATGATGCATTCCCGTCATATCATGTACTTCCCAGTCTTGATATATACCGCACTGGGTGCATGGTATTCGACTCAACGCATCGGCATTCCGATGTTGTGTTCCTGGTCGATGTTCAATCTTCATTTGGTATGGCGCAAGTGTTTCCATCCACCTTGCTAATTGTCCTTCGGCTCTTTGAAGTGGTAGAGCCATCTCAAGGAACCATGTCTGTCCGTAATGTAAACTTTCGACCATACAGATATGGCTTAAAATATTTCACAAAGTTCACCACAGCCAACAATTCTTTGCGCGTAACACAATATCGCCTTTCTGCCTTCCCAAGTGAACGGCTTGCATATGCTATAACATGTTCCTTCCCGTCTTTGACCTGAGACAGTACCGCTCCTATTGCAAAGTTACTTGCATCTGTGTCAAGTATGAATGTGTCGTTAAAATCTGGATGTGCCAAGACCGGAGCAGAAATGAGTTTTTCTTTGAGGCATTCAAACGCTTCTTGACATTCCGCACTCCAAGAAAATTCTCACTTTTCTCCATCAGCTTATGCAGTGGCTTGGCAATTTTTGCAAAGTCTTTGATGAACTTTCTGTAATAACTACACAGTCCGATAAACGCCCGCACGTCTGTAATAGTGCGAGGTGTGGCCATTCCTGCACGACTCTCACTTTTTCGGGATCAGCTTTGATACCTGCTCCATTTATTTGGTGGCCTAGAAATGTAACTTCTGTTGCGAATAAATGGCATTTCTTGGCTTTCAGCTTCAACCCCGATTCAGCAAAACGTTTAAAAACCATCTCTAAATGGAGCAGCATTTCATCAAATGTGCGTCCTGCTACAATAACATCATCCAGATAGATGAGACAAATATTCCAATTCAAACCACTAAGGACCGTTTCCATCAACCGTTGGAACGTCGCTGGGGCATTACAAAGACCAAAAGGCATGACTTTGAATTGATATAAACCCCTTCTGGTGGAAATGCCGTCTTTGGTCTGTCCTTCTCAGCAACTTCCACCTGCCAATAGCCAGAAAGCAGGTCTAGTGTCCCAAACCATTTATTCCCCTGTAATTGGTTTAATGCATCATCTATTCTGGGTAACGGATATGCATCTTTTAATGTCACATCATTGACTTTTCTGTAATCAACACAGAACCTCATACTGCCGTCTTTCTTCTTCACTAACACAATCCCGGATGCCCAAGGACTCGCAGATGGTTCTATCACACCTTGACTTAGCATGTCATTTAAAGTTTTATCAACATCAGGGACCAAAGCCTCTGGAACTCTCCTCAGCGGTTGTTTAATCGGAACAGCCGTTCCAGTGTTAATCTCATGTTTACTACATCCGTCTTCCCTAACGAATCATTCTCTAAAGCAAACAACGCCTCATATTTCATAATGAGATCCCTAGCACTTTGATATTGTTCTTCTGTCAATCTGGGCCTGGCTTCAGTTACAAAGCTTCTTCCAAGGCGCTTACGCGTTGACATTGTGTCATCACCGTTATTTCTCCGTAACGATCGGGTCGGCTTGATGGAATTCACCAATTATCGTGCTCTTATTAATAATCTGTGGCTTTTCTGATGGATTCATTATTCTAACTGGTAGTTCTGCTTGACCGTGCACGAGCGTTCTGGCGATTAATGCTCGGTCACTTTGATAAATTTTTGGTTGGCTCAATTATTCCATCAATGTCGGGTATCTCTTCAGGGTCTCTACACATGCCTTTCCCATGACCACAACTTCACTCTTGGGTGGTATATTAACCCTTTCCTGTGTAGCAATCCTAAAACAACCTAGTGGTCCTTGCAAAAACAAAGGGATATGTTTCCCATCAATTGTCAACACTTCTGCCGTTACGTCTACTTGGCAATTTCTCTTCTTAAGAAAATCTAACCCTATCACTCCATCTATACTGATGTCTGCTATTATCATAGTCCACGAATAGATCTTCTCTCCTAACTGTACACTAAAGTCTCCAAGCCCATAGAGGGAGAGGAGATTTCCTCCGGCTGCAACAATGTCTTGTTTTGCATGGCGTATTCTTGGCAGTGATTCTTCAGCGACTTTGTCTATTAGTTTCTTTGACAGAAGGGTTACCGTGGCGCCCGTGTCTATTAAAAGTCTGCATTTTACTCCCTGTACTTTGGCATCTACATAAATACCACCTTCAACGGCATTCGCGTTTGAGTTTATGAGATTTTGTCCTTTGTGTTAAATTGTCTGTTGTGACCTGGAGTAGAAGTGTTTGTTCCGGCTGTCCCATTTGTGTTACTACTTGGTTCCTTTTGAAACGTTTCTGTATTTCCGGAATCATATTTTGGTCATTCTCACTTCTTTGTGGACAGTCACTCTATAATGACCAGTCTTCTGGCAGAGGTAACACTTGACCCATTTGGCTCTCTTATTTTGAGGAAGGTCTGTTTACTAGCTTCTGATGGTATTTGACCACCGGCTACTTGTTGAATTTTACCAGACATTGGTTCTGTTGCTTAAGCTGTCGTTTCAGCTCGGTAACTTCGCGGTGCATTCTAGCTATTTCCCCTTTCAGATTATCAGCATTCTCGGGTCTTGGAACATTCCGTCTCTTACTGTTATTATCGCGGTTTGACCAGTGCACACCTCTAAATGCCCCTTCTTCCCGTCGTCGTCTTCGTTCTGCCCGAAATAGCGCTTCCAATTCTACCGCTTGTCTAACAGCATCTGTTAAATTAGTTGGTCGCGTCTGCTGAACCCTAAGCCTAATTTCTCTGTCTTGCAAAGCATCTATAAAACTTTGTTTAGCCAGTGTTTCTTGGACATCTGTTGACGCCGTAGGATACGTCTGACATACTAATCTCAATATAGCTTGTCCAAGTTCTGGTAGACTCTCCTGGTCTTTGCTCTCTGTCTTTTAATTCTGCCCTATACAACTCTGTCTGATTTGGCGGAGCAAATCTCTCTTCTAATGTCTTCACCAGCGCTTTATAATCTTGCCTGTCCTCTGCTTTCATATTGCCTAGTACACTCTGTGCTTGGCCTCGTAATGCCACGGCCAGTTGTAGACCTTTTTCTGTATCATCCCATCTGTTAGTCGCTGCGCACAACTCGAAATGAGTCTTATAGTCAATCCAGGAGTTTTTACCGTCAAATTTATCAGGTTTTACACGGTGTCTACCTTCAGTTGGTTTTGACTTTTGCGTGTCATAACTACCTGGCTTTGCTTGGTCACCCACACTCGTGAAATGATGTCGAGGTGTTCTTAAACTACTTTTAGGTGATAATGACCTGTCGCGTTTGTCCACCTTATGCAAAGGTAACTTGCCGTCCGCTTTACTCCGGCTTTCATTTAACTCCATTTGTGACTGCAATGCGTGCATACCCTCACGTAATTTATCAATTTCCTGCAGAGTCTGTTCTCTCGAGTCGATGCCATGTCTGTCTTCATCCCTTAAATTTCTATTAAGTTTGCCCTTGGCGGCAACTTTCCGGTTGTCTATACACACTTTGTCCAACCCGGTCCCGCTCAATATCAAATTTATTTCCCCGATGTGCGCGCCTCTGTCCGTTCAGTGTCCAATTTACCTTTGTCTATTGATACATGCTTCTCCGAACGTCTGCTTGGCTACGCGGTGTATCTGCCAATAAACTTTTCATATCCCTAAGACTATGTATCAAATCTTCTTTGTCCTTGCGCACAAGGTGTAACTCTGTCCATTTCTTCTCTTTCCTCATAACGCATTCTTAACTCCGACTTCAGTAACTCAATTTCTTGCATATACGCCTTGTCTTTAGCTTCGGTGACTCTAGATACCTCTGTAGTGTAATCTTTTTCACGCCTTGTGCACGCATGTAATTCATGCCTAATGCTTCATTTTCTGCACGTAAGGCTTTCTTCTGGATTCCAAGCTCTTCTCTGAGATACCTAATTTCATGAATGCTCTTTCTCTCCTGTCCTGCTCTGTTTTATCTTCACTTGTGTAGTCTGTTCCGTTCCCGGTGTTCTGGGACTCTCATAATCTGTACCACTGTCAAATATTTCAGGAGGTACTGATTCGGCTATACTGACCTTCTTTTCTATCTTCTCTCTCGGTGCGCTTTCTACTGCCATTTTTCTAATATCATTGTGCATTGAATCCATGTTATCCGTCATTTCCTGGCGAATATCAGAAATCAATGTACAACTGTATCTTTCAGCTGAGTGATCTGTTCCTGCATTTCACTTCGAAAAACAGCATTCTGTTCTTCAATTTCAAATCCAAGTCTAGATTCGTGTGGTTTACGAAGTATTTGTTCACTCAACATAGCTGGAGTAGAATGATATCGCGGGGGATGTTTATAATCAAATCCAGAAATCCCCGAAGTCATTTTCTTCTTTCACAGTCTTCTGTGTATCGCTCTGCTGAGTCTCTCCGCTAACCAATTGTGATGTTTTGGACAAACTTCCACCTATCCCTGTATCGGTTGTTTTGAAATCCCCGTGCAAACCATGTCGCATATCTTGTAACCTTGCACGAGTAGCATTTAATTTATCGCCCAACAGCTTAATTGTTTCTTCTATATTAGCTTCAGCTGAGTCCATTCTTCCTATCTCGCCTTTAAAATAAACTTCCCCTTCATCAGATGAAGCCATATTTACTAAGACGCGGCTCTTGTACACAACAGCACTTTGGTAGGTACCGTTATTCTATGGTGATAATCCCGCAAAGCTGCCACCAATCTTTATGTAACGCGACCGGGGGTATCACTCACCGCCTACCTTGCTTTAAACTAAACGCGCCTCACGTCGCCGATTATTCTCTTTATTTGGTAGCTGTGCGCGCCGCCGGAATGCCCAAACAATAAGACACACCTGCGGTAACGGCGCTGTGGACGTAGTCTAATTACAAGGTAAACGCCGCCGGGCTGATCTGGGTCCGACCAAACCCTGCGGAAACGGCGCTGTGGACGTAGACTCTTAATAAAACCGAAGTACAACAGCAGGGCGCACCCGTGCTGTTGACGCCGGCACGTAGTTATATTATAAATAACTAATAAATATTGTATGCCTGCCTGGCATATGATTTGGTTGATTGGATATGTACACTTCACTTGACTGGACAGGATGGAAAGTACACCAATAATTCTCACATCCACTGTGCTACTTGACCAATTGACCACAGAACACGTGTCAGAGTAGACCGCACTCCTCACATGTACCTGGCACAATTACTAAAGCCTCCACAGCGTGAGATTTTCCCTGGTGTATTTCACCAACAGCCCGAAGCCTTTCCTAGGACCTGGTGCACGCCACTAGCCAGTACCAAAACCAATGTACCTGGCCAACTCCTCTGATCAGTTATCTGGCGCACGCCACTGATCAGGACCTTGTGCACGCCACTGGTCTAAACCAAAGTTACTTCAACTGGACTGCTGTGTGTATTACCACTTCGCTCTCCTTTACGCACGGCACTTGGAAATCCACCAAGCCCTGCGCAGCGCACGGTCAACGCACCCGCGCACGGTCAACGCATGGACCGCGCACGACCACGACGCACGCACCGCGCACGGTCAACGCATGCACGCGCACGGTCACGACGCACGGTCAACCCACAGCCGATTTTACCGCAATTCACAAAGTGAATTACCACGGCCAATACCAGTGGTTTGTACTCTTCTCCGTCTGGACCACACAGAGAAGCTACTGTCCACAGTCTCCTGTCGATCTGTCAGGTAATCTAGGTTATTCACCCTTACCTAAAGCCAATATCTTCTTATTCAGTAAGATACTGCTGGCACTTAACACAAACATCAAATGCGAAATTCTGCAGCTCTCTGCCTCCTTATATACCCCTGCTCAGCTGACCAGCCACGTGATCGGCTAATTCTGCATTCTGATTGGCTGAATATAATTAGCCCCACACTGCGGTGTGGTGATGTGTATTATCGATCGATACACATCTCTGCTGTCAAGGTCGGGTCAAACTAAAGAGCTGCTATGGTCTAAAAGATTCTGTCCATCTTTTAGTATTTAATTTATAATTTAACTGCCCGGAATTAAATATATGTACGCGGCCTGTAAAATAAACATGTATTAGTATGTATGATTACAACTTAGATCTTTTCGAAGAATTGAAGGTTGTTGTCGGCGATTTCATTAGCCATATTTCATCCGGTCAGTTCATCCCGCCATTTCTTCTGTCCATCCTCTCTACACTATCCTGTCCAAATATCCTATCCTGCCCAGTCAGTGGAATCATCTTAAATTAAGGTCAATCACAGTAATATACAGCTATATATACACTATACAAGTATTACATCAGTCTTCTAATCGGCAATCATACTGAGTAATGTAATTCATTGACAAAACAGTTAATTGTTCACATACAAACTAGTCCTAGGAGGTCCTTCGCTACAATAACCACAATCCTTTTAGTTTAATTGAAAATAAACTTAACAAGTAATACACTACCTGTTGACTAACAGGTAATACACTACCTGTTGACTAACAGGTAATACACTACCTGTTGACTAGGTAATACACTACCTGTTGACTAGGTAATACACTACCTGTTGACTAACAGGTAATACACTACCTGTTGACTAGGTAATACACTACCTGTTGACTAGGTAATACACTACCTGTTGACTAGGTAATACACTACCTGTTGACTAGGTAATACACTACCTGTTGACTAGGTAATACACTACCTGTTGACTAACAGGTAATACACTACCTGTTGACTAGGTAATACACTACCTGTTGACTAGGTAATACACTACCTGTTGACTAACAGGTAATACACTACCTGTTGACTAACAGGTAATACACTACCTGTTGACTAGGTAATACACTACCTGTTGACTAGGTAATACACTACCTGTTGACTAGGTAATACACTACCTGTTGACTTATTGCGCACGTTTTTGTCAATATCTAAACTTCAACAAAATCTCACATAATATAATTCTTATCGATTGATTCTGACATTTCAACACATTTTCAACAGTATTTATTTTATTTTACAATCATCCTTTTACTATTTATTTTAGATTTCAATACAATAATTGCACATTAATGCAGTTAAATGCATTGGATCTGTCAGATTTCTGGAAATCGAACAATATATAGTTTTTAATCACTACCGCAATATTGACACAAGTTTAAACAGCTTCGATACAAAAACCTAGTTTTTATGATGCCCATATTTGGTAAGCGTGTTTCTTTTATGATGCCCGTGTTTGGTAAGCGTGTTTCTTTGTTGTCATAGTTACAGTAAATATCTCTAATTTTTAACCTATTTAATCAAGTAATGGTAAAGCCGATTAATTAGATATAACACTTGCACGTGGATCCCCGTTAAATAAATCAATAGCACTTTAAAGTCAAACAAAAGACCTGGTAATGTACTCATATGTAGATTGTATTGTGGTATATTGTGTTTTGTTCGGTCTAAATGGCTGTATATGTCAATATAATGTATTACAATTACAATTGATGTTACTTTCTATTTGTTTTTTTTTTTTTTACTTTTTAAACGATCAAAAATATATCATTTTGTGAGTTCAATTAGTAAATTAAACAAGCATTTAAAATGTGACGTCATAATGGATGTCACTTCACTGACTAATACCAAGCAATTGATGTTTCGCCAACCATGCCCACAATGTTCCGACACTGGTCGCCTTCACGGTACCAAAGCAGCGTCAAGGCATCTAATGAGTACAAGTGCCAGTGACGTCATTAAACGACACATATTCAGGCTGAGATTTCATTCTTTTTGCGTCTAATTCAAGCAAGCGGACCTTTGTCGGAACATTGTGGGCATGGCCGGCGATACGTCAATTAAAATGTGACGTCCTAATGAATGTGGCTTTAACTAGTAAACAAGCTATTAGAATGTGACGTCATAATGGATGTCACTTCACTGACTAATACCAAGCAATTGATGTTTCGCCAACCATGCCCACAATGTTCCGACACTGGTCGCCTTCACGGTACCAAAGCAGCGTCAAGGCATCTAATGAGTACAAGTGCCAGTGACGTCATTAAACGACACATATTCAGGCTGAGATTTCATTCTTTTTGCGTCTAATTCAAGCAAGCGGACCTTTGTCGGAACATTGTGGGCATGGCCGGCGATACGTCAATTAAAATGTGACGTCCTAATGAATGTGGCTTCAACTAGTAAACAAGCTATTAGCATGTGACGTCATAAGTGATGTCACTTTCACTAGTAAGCATACCTTGGCTTTTGCATCTCGTGCTGATTCTGCCTCAGCTGCCATGGCTCTTTGGAGTTGAAGTGGCAAACGTACATCTTTCCTAAAATTAAATACATAAAGTTATATGTCAATATAAAGTTAAATTTGAGATTAAACCCACTGATAACTAATTGATTTTATGATTATCTTATTGTGCTTCATGGATTTGCCCCTTTGTTTTGTTTATGTGAAGTAGAAGCTATTCTTTATTCTTATGTAAACTCTTGGAATTGAAAATAAACAATGATTTGTTTACATGTGACCATGTGGTTTCAACCGAATATGCAAAAGTCTTATTGAGAGGCATTTTGGTATAAAATAACAGAAACAATAAGAAAACATCAGCGTATTTGTTGGCATGATATTAATTTGATTAATTTCGCGAATTTATGCGAAAATGAAACTAATGCAAAAAATCACGATTTACAGAAATTGTGTCAACGAGTTCTAAACAAGGTATAATATAGTCTATGATACAACTGTTACCAGGGCCGCCAACATTACACTGAAGACATGAATTATTTAAACTTGATCTTGAAATAAATGCCGACAATATGTTCAAAACTGTCTGAATAAAAATTCGTACTGTAATATACTTACATTTCAACACGCTCGACTTTTATCCCCCACGAGTTTGTTAAATCCTCAAGTATAACCTACAATCATATGTTTTGACGTAGAACATAATCTGCCTACAGAGAAAAGGTTTTTGAATATTGTTATAATAACTAAAGAATGTTTTTATCTCATAAAAACAGTTTTACTAGAACACAGATCTGGTAAATGCTTATAATTATTAATTCATTCGTGTAAATATTGTTTGATGGAAAAAGAATAATATGACTTTTTGTGAATTTGCTACCTGCAACCAACTTTCGAAACGTTCAGCAATTCAGTATCTGCTAAATGGTGGAAAATTTATTATTCAAATTCTAGTATTTTTTTCATTTTATGGCAATTTTAAACGAGATCAGTGTTACCTGCTCCAGGTAGTATAAAAAAATCATGTTCAATTGAACAGTGTAGAATTACATTTTTACTTCGTTTCCATATATTTCTTTGAACCAAAAATGGCCCTCACACCAACATATTCTTTGCACTTAGGTGTCATTAAACACTTCGGCATTTCCCATAGGGTCTCATGTTAAATCGGACAGTTTTATGGCGCCACTGTGAGTTCCTGTGCGGAATAGTCATATTTAATGATACACCATTGCAAGCGGAATTTTAACACTTTCATAATCAGTTGTTAAAACTGTATCATCAACGCTGAATTTTTTCGTTTAATAGATTTATATGCGAACCACATATTAAAAATGTGTTTAGTGGTTGTGATTATTTGAACCTAACCCGGATCCTATCGACCAATTTACAACAGTTATTGCACATATACCTTTAGCAATACCTAATTTTTGTTATAGCACTTTTATTTGTTGTATCTTCTAATTTACAATGACATATTATTTATACAAATAAGATTTATGTAACAAATTTTATAAGCTCTACCCCTAAATATAGGCAATTTTTAGGTACTGTTTGGAACCAGTGCCACTTAACCTTTTGTGACCCGGAAGTGTTTATTGAACCCTTATATTAATCCTGATTTATCTCCCTTTTTAATTGTCTCCCTTTAAGAAAACGTGCATGTTGTCTGTACCTGCATCTGTTCCGTTATATTCTCCCTCTCTGTCAGAACTTCACTCATCATCTTAGTTCCCAATATGTTACGAAGTGTGGTCGCAGCTAAAAGTTTTGTGGAACTGAAGGCATCCTCAACATTACAAACTGACGATACAGCATCAAATACTTTAGCATATACAACAGCATCCACAGACACGGTTACCGAGTCTTTGGTCAAAATCTGAAGCGAGAAAAACAACTTAAGTATCAGGATATACGTACATCTATACCATAAATATGTTTAGTACAACACATTATAAATTGTAGGAAATGGATTGGATATGCAATTACGAGTACTCTATTTTGTATAGATTCTGTCTGTCCTTAGCAGCGAGTATAGTACCGTTGACAGCAAGGTGCTATTTTTTCCAGACGGGTACTATATTTTTTGCACGCGCCATCTTGGAAACGAGAACGCAATTTTGTAAACAAAGTCAAGATTTTGTGATGAGGACCCAGACAAATTCATTTCTGACCAGATTGTACATTAGACAATTGTAATTGCCTTACGTCTAAATTTAAAGGTCACACAATGTTTAGTGTCATGTGATGTACTAAATACATTATTATGTTTACCTTCGGGACCAGTGCTACTATAGCATTGTCTTGGGGAGTATAGTACGTGTCTTCGTCTTCAGTACTTATTATCATTTATTGATTGATTGATATGTTGACGAATATTGATTGATTTGATTGATTGATCTTACACAGCTTAATATTTTGTTGTGAATATTTTTTTTAATCTACAGTGTTGTACATTTGTGTCGGTGAAAAAAAAAAGATTTTTTTTTTCAGAAACGGATTGCTAATATGTCTATGGTTAACATTCGATGGATGTGTCAGAGGTTTTGGAAAGGAATGTCAAAACAAAATGATAATACATGTATCGTATATGTCGTTAATTGATGGATCGCTGGTCACGCCCACAATATTCCGACAAAGGCCCGGAATTGAATTGCACACAAAAAGAACGAAAATTCGGCATGGATTGTGCCATTTAATGACATTACTGATACTAGTACGTCATTAGTTGGCGTGACGCCGCTTTGGTATCGTGATTAGGGCCAGTGTTAGAACATTGTGGGCGTGATTGGTGATCCGTCAATTAATACTTACCTCTTGTGGTGGAACGTCAAACGCTATCGTCCTCATGTCAACCTTTTTAAACTCATCTGTACATGGAAAGATGAAAAATAGTCCTAAAATACATAAATAATACATGTAGTAATATTTCGAGTTAATGTATAATAAGAAATCTAGCATAGATTCAGAAAAACCATTTATGGAGCGTCTTGACACTTGGTGATCTGGTTGCATAATCAAAAAAAAAAAAAAACAAAAAAAAAAACATACTAACCCATGTCCGAAACAAATCCAGAAGCAAAGTAAAAACTTTGGAACTGACAATTCAGGTGAGACACTTGAACTACGACCAGGAATGTGAGGCCGGGTGCTCCGAAATACTAAGCACATCATGTTTAGCTAGCTACACCCGCCACGTGTGTAATCAAAATTGTGTGAAAGGAACATGGAACTATATGGGACGTCAAATATATCCAGGGCAATCCTGGACACAGAAACATCAAATTTATCAACATTACTGTGATGACGGCCATAAAACTTTATAAGGCCTTGAAAATTTAGAAAAAAATCGTATTTTGCTTAATGCACATAACCACCTTGTACAACCCTAAAAGCGCCCGTGTATACAAGGTATGATTGAATCGCACAACCTCGCTTCGAATACAAAGACGAGGAAAGTTGTTGTTATTTTGTACTCAGTTTTATAGTTTGATTATAAGCATGCAAACTACAAAATAATAATAATAATAATTAATTAATTAATTAAAATACAAAAATAAAATAAATAAGACTCTGTGGACAGCGCATCTTCCAGCGTATTTTTCCATTTAAATGAAATTGCCGTTTCTTCAAACACCTCGGATCAGTTTCAATCTATCGAAGCAGATGCGTAAATGTTTGTCATATTTTAATCAAAAACATTGACAAATAATGTAAACAAAGTGTGAAACCGAGTTCAAAGTAACAACAACTTATCCCGTGTTTGGATTTGAAGCGAGGATTTACTATTCTATCATGCCTTTTTTTGCAAAACACGGGCGCTTTAACGATTCTAAAGTGGAAAGGATTGTACACGGTGACAACTCTATTATGTAATATCGAAGTAACGTACTAGTATGTATTTTGAAGAACTATAAAAGTCAACTACCATTTTCGATTGGTTATATTTTTATATAAGCAAAATTCATGGTTGAAATTTTGGGTGGGAAAGTCTCAAATGCTGTGGACTTGTCAGCATTTGAGACAAGACCAGTCCATTTAAAAAATATTTCAATGCCCTATATATATGTCATATTGGTGACGTAATAAGGACAACTTTTGTAAGAAAACTAATTAACATTCATGTACTGCTTGATACGTTTAATGGCATAGTATATGTTTAGTAATGACATGCACTGGGTTGATATTAATTTGAAATGTTTGTCATTTTTATAGGCCTTGGCTACCTTATTTACCTGGTCCTTTAGCGCCACCTGACAGACACCTACCGAGTCAAAATATAACTGTACATACCTAGTCCTTTAGCGCCACCTGACAGAGACCTACCGAGTCTAAATATAACTGTACTTAGCTGGTCCTTTAGCGCCACCTGACAGATACTTACCAAGTCTAAATATAACTGTACTTAGCTGGTCCTTTAGCGCCACCTGACAGAGACCTCCCGAGTCTAAATATTACTGTACTTACCTGGTCCTTTAGCGCCACCTGACAGTGACCTACCGAGTCTTAATATTTCTGTGCTTACCTGGTCCTTTAGCGCCACCTGACAGAAACCTACCGAGTCTAAATATAACTGTACTTACCTGGTCCTTTAGCGCCACCTGACAGAGACCTACCGAGTCTAAATATAACTGTACTTACCTGGTCCTTTAGCGCCACCTGACAGAGGCCTACCGAGTCTAAATATAACTGTACTTACCCGTTCCCTTAGCGCCACCTGACAGAGACCTACCGAGTCTAAATATAACTGTACTAACCTGGTCCTTTAGCGCCACCTGACAGATACCTACCGAGTCTAAATATAGCTGTACCTACCTGGTCCTTTAGCGCCACCTGACAGAGACCTCCCGAGTCTAAATATAACTGTACTTAGCTGGTCCTTTAGCGCCACCTGACAGAGACCTCCCGAGTCTAAATTTAACTGTACTAACCTGGTCCTTTAGCGCCACCTGACAGAGACCTCCCGAGTCTAAATATTACTGTACTTACCTGGTCCTTTAGCGCCACCTGACAGTAACCTACCGAGTCTTAATATTACTGTGCTTATCTTGTCCTTTAGCGCCACCTGACAGAGATCTCCCGAGTCTAAATATAACTGTACTTACTTGGTCCTTTAGCTCCACCTGACAGAGACCTCCCAAGTCGTGTAAATATTAGTGTACTTACCTGCCTTCAGCGCCACCTGACAGAGATCTACAGAGTCTAAATATTACTGTGCTTACCTGGTCCTTTAGCGCCACCTGACAGAGACCTCCCGAGTCTAAATATTACTGTACTCACCTGGTCTTTTAGCGCCACCTGACAGAGACCTCCCGAGTCTAAATATAGCTGTGCTTACCTCGTCCTTTAGCGCCACCTGACAGAGACCTCCCGAGTCTAAATATAGCTGTGCTGACCTCGTCCTTTAGCGCCACCTGACAGAGACCTCCCGAGTCTAAATATTACTGTGCTTACCTGGTCATTTAGCTCCACCTGACAGAGACCTCCAGAGTCTAAATATAGCTGTGCTTACCTCGTCCTTTAGCGCCACCTGACAGAGACCTACCGAGTCTAAATATAGCTGTGCTTACCTCGTCCTTTAGCGCCACCTGACAGAGACCTCCCGAGTCTAAATATTACTGTACTCACCTGGTCCTTTAGCGCCACCTGACAGAGACCTCCCAAGTCGTGTAAATATTAGTGTACTTACCTGCCTTTAGCGCCACCTGACAGAGACCTACCGAGTCTAAATATCACTGTGCTGACCTCGTCCTTTAGCGCCACCTGACAGTGACCTACCGAGTCTAAATATTACTGTGCTTACCTCGTCCTTTAGCGCCACCTGACAGAGACCTACCGAGTCTAAATATTACTGTGCTTACCTCGTCCTTTAGCGCCACCTGACAGAGACCTACCGAGTCTAAATATTACTGTACTTACCTGGTCCTTTAGCACCACCTGACAGAGACCTACCGAGTCTAAATATAACTGCACGTTCATACTCTTGCACTACCTATAGAGCAAAAATAACACACAAAGTAAAACAAATGGTCAATTGTTTGGAATTAATAAGACTATCTAGAATTTTTTTCCAAAATGTGGTGACGGGGGTTTGGGCATTCATAAACTACACATACCAAATTTTCCTTACATATATAGACCGTAGATAAATTTAATTTTAATTATGACACCCCTAAAAGCTTGTATTTGAAGTTATATTGACAAAGTGCGCGCATACTGACCACAAGACCTCTCGGCCACCATGCACCTAGCTTGGAATCCCACTTGGGACAGATCATAGTACATAGTGTGAGAAAGTGTATTAGAACGCTTGTCAAAGATAGGTGGTTTTCATCGGACACTATTTACAATCACATTGTTGTTGCTTCAATGCAGTGTTTGACCTCGATTCTACTTCATGACTCGATGCAGTTGAATGGAGCACGCGAGTTTTTCACAGCGGAGGAATACACTACAACAGGGACCCTGACCTTTAACTTCTCAGCGACCATCGATGCTTACAAATTCATCGTTTTAATTTTAATATGAAAATGTAACGGACAAGAACAGTTATTAATTAATTGATTATTAAATAATAAATAAATTAAGGTTTAGTAAAGTAATTATTTTTCTTGCTAACGTGTATGTCAATTGTTCTGTTTGTGCGTGGTCTATTGCAGTTGGAACAGTCAATTTTTTACGAGGTAGTTATGGTTGTTTTTCTTTTATGAAAAGTGTTAAAATGTCAGCTTATATTTTGTGTTTATTTGAAAAAGTTACAAAGGATTGTAAATATAAAGAATGACATTTACTTTGACTGTACTGCACGGGGTTATGCAGTAGAATGGACTTTTCAAATAACCACGAAAGCCTTCGGTTTTCATTTTATTTGAGACAGTCCATTCTACTGCATAAATCCATGCAGATGTCATTCCTTAACTACGGTTTCCTCCACTATCTTTGTATTTTGACTTAGACTTAAAACTCAATTACTTCACTCCACTAGTACTTCTGCCAGAATATGTCATGAACATTTATTTTTTAACTTGAATTACCTTAATTGTGAAACAAAGAGAAAATGGAAAACAGATGGCAACCAGCAGGCATGACAATCCCATCAAAATGCACCCACAGCATCCTAAACTGTTATCTTCATCCGCTGAAAATGTTACGATAAAACATAAATATGTGCGCATCATAAAACCTAAATAACTCCTAGTTACATACCACATCGGTGACACAGTTATAAATCATCCGTCTGGAGCGAAACTGTGCATTGCTCGTCGATTTGTTTCGCAGAATATATACAAATATATATATATATAGAGTATATATATATATATATATATATTTTGAAGAACCTTTCTTGTTTAACTTGGAGAGAAGATTGTCACAAAGTCATTAAACTCCACACACGGATATATAGATGACTCTTAACAATCCTACATTTGGAGACAATGTGGATATCATTAAATTTTATCCTAGTGAGCTTGAAATAAAAGTCCTCTGCTTCATAGCTAAACTTATACCTCAATTATGACGCCCTTGAAAGACTACGTTTGAAACTGTATGACAAAAGTGATGACTTCAGTTTATCTAATGTCAACTGTCCTTTTCTATGCAGCAATATATCTGCTTTTCCTGCTTATTTATTTTACAATTAATATGATATAGCAGAGCTTTATTCCACTTCGGAAACTTTATACAACGAAACAAGCTGCTTACAGATAAATTGTTGACCCAGGGATGTTGCAAGCCTAGGCTTATCAGGGACCTCAAAAAGTTTTATGGCCGTCTTCACAGTTTTGTTGATAAGTTTGATGTCTCCGTGTCAAGGATTAAACTGGGTATATTGGACATCCCATAATTCCATGTTCCTTCCAGTCAATTTTCATTACACACATGACAGGTGTAGCTAGCCAAACAGGAGGTACTTGGTACATACACGTCCGTAGCACCCGGCCTCACTTCCCTGGTGGAAGTTTACGTGTTTAACCTAATTGTCAGTTTTCATTATTATTATTAATTAACTAAAAACGAAAGTTATAGCCATCTCTCTCTCTCTCTTCTCTCTCTCTCTCTCTCTCAAACATTCAACATTATAATGGTAGATTATATAATGTATACATTATATAAATTATTTATATTTATTGTATATATATTATTTGTAGAAATTTGATGCCAATAGAATTGTATCGCTGTATCCGATATATGTTGAATGCCAAAATAATAATATAAAAAACGATTATTATTATTATTATTATTATTATTATTATATTATTAATATGACGTACCAAAAACTTAACCCAAATAACCCCTAATAACATACGGACAGTAGTTTAATACAGCGACAACTAAACATGAAGCCGTTACTAATTCGTACTTTCAACATGGCCTACAAAATGAACCCAGGACGTTCTGAAAACTAAACTCCTAATGACAACGGTGAATCGACATCGTAAGCATTTCACAATCCTTATAGAGACACAATACTAAATAAATAGGGGATATACCAGAAAGTCAATACGTTTTACAGACCGATCTATATAGTAATTACAAAACTGAAACATAAGCTTGTTACTGGAGTAGAGTAACTTATCAATACGAATTATCCAGTATTTGTTTTCTGTGCTTAATGATGACATCAAACTCGGCCAATTGTAAAGATCGGCTTTATACACATGTAATATATGTGATGATGAAATGTGTTAGTAATAACTGAAAAGGGAATTATACCATTAATATTTCCTAAAGTTGTGAATGTTATAATCTAGTTAAGATCTGTATACATATAATCGCAGAATACTCATGTGATTGCCCTTCCTTTTGTGACAGAAGGCTTTGTTTATCTACATTGCTAAATTTAATGCAGTGGATGTTGTTGCTTTTTACTGATCTCCGAACTGAATTCCATTGGCCTCTGGACTGATTTCATTGCTCTACAGACTGAACTTAATTGGTCTCCAGACTGAAATTCATTGGTCTCCAGACTGAATTCCATTGGTCTCCGGACTGAATTCCATTGGTTTCCTGACATAATTCCATTGGTCTCCAGACTGAATTCCATTGGTCTCCGGACTGAATTTCGTTGCCTAATTTAATTGGCGTTCAAATTGGATAAAGTTGCTTAATTTCATTAGTCCCTTGATCATTGGTCTAAGATGTCAAAATCAATTGGTCTCCGGGCTTACTTCTTTGGTTTCCGAATCATTAGTTTCGAGATAAGATTTTACTTCTTTGTCCCAAACTTTAACATTTTTATACTTATACTTACAATACTTATAATTATTGTTGATCATAATCTTAAACTGAATGATTCCCTGGCCCCGGTTTCACAATTATTCCTTAGCTTAGCTAAGGTTTTCTTTAACTTAAATTTAACAAATTTTTTGTCAAAACTAAATGCAGGTGTTTTAATGTAGCAATTAGCTTAAGATTGACACCTTAAATTCCTGAAGATCTTCAAAATTAACTAAATTATAAAGGATTGGAATTTTTCAAGATTTAAGTTAAGGAAAATCTTAGCTAAGGAATGATTGTGAAACCGGGGCCTGGTCTAAGTGTTACGATCATTTCTTAACTAAGATTCTTCTTAATTTTAATTTAGCAAATTTTGGCAATCTATTTTTCTGAAATACAAATACACATTTTTGGCAAAACTAAATACAAATGTAATAAACTTGGAATGATTTGTAAAAGAACACCTTAAATTGTGTCCCGAATATCAACAAAGATTAACAAGATTATGATTTTTTTATATTTATCAAAGTTAAGTTAAACAAATGATTGTCAAACTGGAACCAGGCTCCTCTTTAAACTTAGATTGTCCTTAACTAAAATTTCGCAACTTTTGACAATCTCTGTTGGAACTATGGATGTACATTTTTGGCGAAGCTTGAAGTGATCTTCGAAACGACACCTTAAAGTTCTGAAGATCTTAAAGATTGTAAAAAAATTTAAGATTTCGCAATTTCAAGATTTAACTTAAGGAAATTATTAATCAAGGAATGATTGTAAAACCGGGGTTTTATACTTTTGTTACGGATGCCATCATGGACATCATGTTGTCTTTGCCTTTGGCGATTTTAAAACACCATCTAGAGTCAGTATATTATTGTATGCATCACACTGTACTTATGGATGCAGATTAATAACATTTTATAACTTTACTGTAAATTCTCTGGGGGAATAATTTAAAATAATGATTAATATTATGAATTTAGTTTCAAATATTTTTCATAAACCACGAATTATAACCTAATTTCGAATATTATATTACTAAAATCCTTACCCATTTTCCGTCTTCTCCTGATATTCACACCGTACTTTCAGGATTCAGGTGCGCATTTGTTGCTTTAAAAAGCTTTCAAATGTGACGTCACAATTTTTCTAAAACATCAATAGTCTGTCGATTTTAACAATTCCTAATGGACTTGGAATTGATCGATGATCCAGGTATATTATAATTGGAAGTTCTCATTTAGTAATGACATGTTTCTGTAATCACGATGGAATCAGAGTAGTTATGTTTTGTTTGTACACGTTAATTTACGAAAGCCTATAGGCGCATGAATATAAAACAATAAAAAAGCGTAATAACGCAAAATAAAGGCGTATTAACGTGAAATAAAGGCGTAATAACGCGAATTTAAAGGCGTTATAACGCGTAATAAAGACATTATAATGCGAAATAAAGGCGTAATAACGCGAAGAGAAAGGCATTATAACGCATTTAATTTGCAATTCAATGCCCTTATTTCGCGTTATAACGCCTTTATGTTGCATTATAATGTATTTATGTCGCATTATAATGCCTTTATTTCTCGTTATAACGCCTTTCAATCCGCGTTATTACGCCTTTAAATTCGCGTTATAACGCCTTTTAATTGTTTTTATTCATGAGCATAATAGGCTTTCGTATAAATTGGACCTTGTAGGCAAAGTTATTAAACAGAAAATGTCATGCATGTCTATCAAATTATTTAATGAGAACAGTCGGAGACATGAAGGTCACTTGATGGAGCGCCGAACTACTGATCAAAGGATTTTAGTTTGATTTCTTTTATTGGGATGTTGTCCCTGTAGCAAGTTACTAAATATTACATTGCTGCTTTGGTCAGTGTGCAGATTAAACGGTTTTTTGTTCGAATTCGGTTAGGGGATGTTGTTACCGTAGCGATATACTAAATATCACATTGCTGCTTTGGTCGGTATCCACAGACGGTTTTATGTTCGAATCCGGTTAGGGGATGTTGTTACCGTAGCAAGTTACTAAATATTACATTCCTACTTTGGTCGGTGTCCAGATCGAAAGGTTTTTGGTTCGAATCCGGTACCGGAATGTTGTTATCGTAGCAAGTTACTAAATATTACATTCCTACTTTGGTCGGTGTCCAGATCGAAAGGGTTTTGGTTCGAATCCGGTAAGGGAATGTTGTTATCGTAGCAAGCTACTAAATATTACATTCCTACTTTGGTCGGTGTCCAGATCAAAAGGGTTTTAGTTCGAATCCGGTAAGGGAATGTTGTTATCGTAGCAAGTTACTAAATATTACATTCCTACTTTGGTCGGTGTCCAGATCGAAAGGGTTTTGGTTCGAATCCGGTAAGGGAATGTTGTTATCGTAGCAAGTTACTAAATATTACATTGCTGCATTGGTCGGTGTCCATATCAAACGGTTTTATGTTCGAATCCGGTTAGAGGATGTTGTTACCGTAGCAAGTTACTTAATATTACATTGCTGCTTTGGTCAGTGTCCAGATCAAACGGTTTTTTGTTCGAATCCGGTAAGGGAATGTTGTTATCGTAGCAAGTTACTAAATATTACATTGCTGCATTGGTCGGTGTCCATATCAAACGGTTTTATGTTCGAATCCGGTTAGAGGATGTTGTTACCGTAGCAAGTTACTAAATATTACATTGCTGCTTTGGTCAGTGTCCAGATCAAACGGTTTTTTGTTCGAATCCGGTAAGGGAATGTTGTTATCGTAGCAAGTTACTAAATATTACATTGCTGCTTTGGTCAGTGTCCAGATCAAACGGTTTTTTGTTCGTATCCGGTAAGGGCATGTTGTTACCGTAGCAAATACACTTAATATCACATTGCTGCTTTGGTCGGTGTCCATATAAAACGGTTTTATGTTCGAATCCGGTTAGGGGATGTTGTTTCCGTAGCAAGTTACTAAATATTACATTGCTGCTTTGGTCGGTGTCCATATAAAACGGTTTTATGTTCGAATCCGGTTAAGGGATGTTGTTTCCGTAGCAAGTTACTAAATATCACATTCCTACTTTGGTCAGTGTCCAGATCGAAAGGTTTTTTGTTCGAATCCGGTAAGGGAATGTTTTTATCGTGGCAAGTCACTAAATATTACATTGCTGTTTTGGTCGGTGTCCATATAAAACAGTTTTTTTTGTTCGAATCCGGTTATGGGATGTTGTTACCTTAGCAAGTTACTAATTATCACATTGCTGCCTTGACCGGTGTCAGAGTAATGGATCGTTATGTCAGCGCTATGAATGTTGTCTCCGTGCACTAGCACCTAAGTGTCTCCCAGAATCCGCGCTTATACAGTTGTTGTTGCAATGTTGTTGTTGTTATTGTTGTTGCAATGTTATTATACGTTTTATCAGAAATCAGCAGTTTGCGACTTGAGCTTATGATTCTCTAAGGATTAATATGAAATCTAAGAACTATTCGATTGTCCGCCTTGATTACAAATTGGATTGTGCACTATTACACAATACTGCCTTCATGCAGGCCACAATGTCACAATCATTCTTCAACTAAGATTTTCCTCAACTTAAATCTGTCAAATTTGAAATGATAATAATTCAGGAACTTAGGGCGTCATTCTGAATATCAGGTCAAGCTAATAACGTCTGCATTTACAGAATTTAGGTATAGTTTAATAGGAAATGCACATGTATTCATAGTTCGAACAGAGAATGTCAAAATTCAAGTTGCTAAACTTAAGTTATTTAAGGATGCTAACATGACGACTTTGGTCCAAACCCGCCATGAAGCTAAAAGCCGACAGGATCCATAGTGACCTCAAAACAACAGACTACGATTGGTTGTTGGAATATACAGACAATGGCAGAACCACCAAGAATAGCACAGGTAGTTAGGGAAATGAAGGCATACGGGATAGAGATTTTAGGAATAAGTGAGAGCAGGTGGAAAGGTATGGGACCAATATGACTACAAAGTGGAGATTAGATCGTTTATTTAGGAGATGATGATCTGCTACAGGAAGGAGTGGCTATGTTGATGAGCCCAAGAGCAAAGAAGGCACTGTTAGAATGGGTACCTGTAAGTAAGAAAATAGTAAAAGCAAGATTCTATTCAAAGTATAAAAAGATGACAGTCACCCAGGTGTATGCACCAACAAATGAGGCATCTGAGGATGACAAAGGGTGACTTCTACACCCAACTACAAGATGTTATCACAGACTGTAATAGACATGATTTGATAGTTATAATAAGAGATCTAAACGCCAAAGTAGGAAGTGAAAACAAAAGCAGGGAAGAGGTACTATGTAGACATTGAGTAGGAAATATAGATGACAATGGAGTAAGGTGTATCTTCAGAACAAGCCTGTCGAAAGTTAAATGCTAGGCTAACGAAAAATAGACGAACCCCGGCTGCTGGGTGGCCAAGAAATGGATAACTGGCGGTCATGAGATAGATGTAGCAGCTGTCCAAAAATTGTCGAGATTTAAGTAACTAGGGGTTGAGATGAGCTTTTGAATCGACAAAATTGGTTAACTCAGTGTTAAACTTTCGATAGGTCTGTACTGTATTTCGCTATAAACACGAGTTTATTCCCTTTAGTTGAGCCAATCCTTTTGTGGCCACACACAGTATAAAACTCCACGAAATAAACACGATTTGTAACCATCAAAATGGTCATCGTAGGCTTGAAATCTCCGTTTTGGTTTAAGGTTTATAATGTATTTTAAAGCCTTTTAATGAAGGTGTTGTTTGTCCCAAGAATCGTACGCTCGCCATACATGTATTTCTTTATATCAGGCAACAATTCTCTAACTCGCCATATTACAACTGTATCAGTTACCGTGAACATTCCTAAGATTTTTTTCACAGTCGGGGGAGTTGAGTAATGTTGTTTTATCCCCAGCACCCCCATACCCCAAGTCAAGATATTTTCACTATTTTCGAAGAGTCAATTCCGGGCTAGTGGAGGAAACCCAGGGAAAATCAATCTTCGGCAATCAAACTGACAAACTTTCTTATACCAGAATTTGACCAATTGGGATTCAAAACCTAGTCAGCGAGCGGCGCTGTGACTGTTAGCCAGGGCTTTAGGTCACTCGTTTTGATAAATTTATTGATATCTTCAAAACAGTTCTGTTAAACAAATGCAATAAAAACATCACTCAAATCTTGTGTATTTTTTTTCAAAAAGGATTTTTATTTATTTGATAGACAAACGATAAAAGATATTTATAAAACTTGAGATAACAATAAATAAACTGGAACAATGTATCACATAAAACTAAAGTAGAAATACGAGAAGTGAAAAAATAGACCTGATATAATACTGAGTATATCTATACAATATCAGACCAAGGTTCCACAATCATTTCTAAACTAAGACATTCCTTAACTTAAATTTAGTAACTTGAATTTTGACAATTTCTTTTTTGGAACTGTCATATACCATTTTTTTAATTTAATTATAAAATTCATTCAAAAATGGTATATGACAATTTTGACAATCTCATCTCTTTTGGAACTGTCATATACCATTTTTTAAATTTAATCATAAAATTCATTCAAAAATGGTATATGACAATTTTGACAATCTCATCTCTTTTGGAACTGTCATATACCATTTTTTTAATTTAATCATTAAATTCACTCAAAAAATGGTATATGACAATTTTGACAATCTCATCTCTTTTGGAACTGTCATATACCATTTTTTTAATTTAATTATAAAATTCATTCAAAAAATGGTATATGACAATTTTGACAATTTCAACTCTTTTGGAACTGTCATATACCATTTTTTAAATTTAATCATAAAATTCCTTCAAAAAATGGTATATGACAATTTTGACAATCTCATCTCTTTTGGAACTGTCATATACCATTTTTTTAAATTTAATCATAAAATTCATTCAAAAAATGGTATATGACAATTTTGACAATCTCATCTCTTTTGGAACTGTCATATACCATTTTTTTTAATTTAATCATTAAATTCACTCAAAAAATGGTATATGACAATTTTGACAATCTCGTCTCTTTTGGAACTGTCATATATCATTTTTTTTTAATTTAATCATAAAATTCACTCAAAAAATGGTATATGACAATTTTGACAATCTCATCTCTTTTGGAACTGTCATATACCATTTTTCTTTTAATTTAATCATAAAATTCATTCAAAAAATGGTATATGACAATTTTGACAATCTCATCTCTTTTGGAACTGTCATATATCATTTTTTTAATTTAATCATAAAATACATTCAAAAAATGGTATATTAGGACAGTACTATGAATGTACATTTTCTATGAAACTATAGCTAAATCCTGTAAACGCAGGTGTTATTAGCTTGACTTGATAATAAAAATAACGCTCTAAGATTTAACAAATTTAACTCATCCCTTTTTAGAACTACTGACGAATATTTTTGTCAAAACTAAATGCAGATGTTTTAATCTAAACGTAATCTTTAAAATGACACCTTAAATTCCTGAATTCCTTGAAAATTAACAAAATTATAAGGATTTGTTTTGCATGATTTAAGTTTAGGAAAATCTCAGCTAAGGAAGGATTGTGAAACCGGAGTCAGTATACAAAATAATATTTACACCTGATTATTAAGAGCAGTTACGTTACATATAAAATGATGGAGAATCGGATACAGTCAAACCTGTCAATAAAGGTCACCCAATAGAACCAGTAAAAGTGACATTTATGGCCAGATGAGCCTAATATACGGGTTCAAATAACACGAATGAAGAGCAATTTTACTGGCCTTTAAAAGCCAATGGTCCTTATATAGAGGTGGCCTTCAAGGCAGGATTGAATGTAGCTATGTAAAACTTAATCATTATAATTATAATGTTAATAGTGACCTAAGAGCTACTTGTATTGTTTCCTGTGCATTATGGACGATTTTTGTGTGTTTAATTAAGGCCATTAACCAAGTGTAATGTCAAAACTCTATATATGAAATGCAAAACAGGGTCTAAGATGTAAGACTCTCCTCTCCTTCTTCTGAATGGGAGTTTTTTGTATAGAATTTTACAATAATTTATTTTTTTTTATTATTGAAAAAAAATCCTTAAACATATAATCATTTTTATAGACTTTTAGAAATAAAATAAAACGATATTACAAAATTTAAAAAGTGGCATTGTTCTTTGAACATAGCAATTAAACAAAATACAATCGAAGAATGTATTTAAGGTCACCTTGATGAATGCACGGTCACTATGATGGATACATGTAGTCAATATTTGTCAATACAGGACCTTAACATACACATGTTGTTCAATTTTAAAATGAAAAGTGAAATTAGAAAACAAAACCATAAAAATACAATGTAGTTCATCTTTCAAGATCAAATGTTTATAAAACACACAGATAAAACTTTGTAGATATTTCATACTTTTGAAATTCGATAAAAGAAAAAAAACAAATAGTACACAACATTAGAAAAAATATATATATGCACTCTTTTTGATGTATTATTTTATAGAAATTAAAAAACCACCCACCTAAAACCAAAAAATCAAGTACATTTCATCAAAAATATTGTTAAAAAGGGTATTTAAAATGAAAACCCAAGATTTTCGAAATATTATTAATAATAATAATTATAATAAATGATAATGATGACATGCCTGCATAAAACCAGTAAAGCTTTTTTATCGAACACCTCAAGAGAAAGACCACCTGTCTATAAAGACAAGTGCATGGTATAATGCCCCTTTACTCAAATATCAATAACAAGTAACCCCTATATATAAAGACCACCTGTTCAGAATTCAAAGGTCACATTGGTGGTCTTTATATAGAAGTTTTACTGTACTTGAACAATGAACTTCTGTTGATAAAAACATTGAAGTGTAAAAGTGACACAATCTCTCCTCCATCACAAAGTGTAATATAAACTAGAACTGTCTCTTGAGAGGCAAATACCCCCGCCCCAACATTTAAAGTTCTTCCGCCTACATTGGCATTTACGATATGACCTTGGTTCAAGGTCATGAACCAAGTTCATGACACACTTTTGGACCATGAAGATTATTCATGTGAAGTTTTATGACAGTAGTCTAAAGCAGCTATGAGATATGATCCGGACACGATTTTACACGGACAGACATGGTGATTCCTATATACCCTCCGGTATATATGCCATCAATATGTTATATTTCACACACAGGTAGTATAACACTGTCTTTGTGACTGTACATGTCTACCAGAGATGATGAGGTTACAGAACAAAGTCCAACATCTAATTATAATCCATTGTACAAGAAACATCATCTCTCGATTCAATGCTTCTGGCTGCCAGTGGCGTAGCCAGAAAGAATGAATGTGCAAGTCTGGTGCCAACGAGTGCACGCACGGGGTATGTGGGGGGCAAGCTCCCCCTGAAAATGTTGAAAAAAATGAAGTGATTTGGTGCATTTTCTGCATTCTAAAACAATATTTATATGAGTTCAAGAGAATTCAAATTTGGTTTTTGATCGTTTTGATACATCTAGAAGAAAAATGTACATATTTTTACTTGATTTTCCTGGTTTTTGTTCACGTCTACAGTTTATAAAGACAGGAAGTCGTTTGTATATTGTAAACGACAATTAGCAGAATGACTGAATTCATCATTTAAAAATTATCAAAAAATTATGTGCAAGCTGCACAGGAATATTAGCTTATATGCACACTACGCCACTGGTTGTAGCCTTACAGTTGTCATTATAATTATCATCTGTTGTACTATAGCGTTATCATTAGATAAAAAGCCTGTTTATTGTGTTGTTTTAGTGGTTATCGCATTAACCGACATTTGGTCCATGCATACAGTACAGACCTGTCGAAAGTTTAACACCAAGATAACAAATTTACGTGTTGGTAACTTATTTATCCGACCGCTCCTAGGTATATACCTCGGTAGCTGTTATCTATCTCATGGCAGCTTTGTACCAATAGCTATCCATGTCGCGGTCACTCAGCATGTAAACTTTGGCTCTTTTTCGTGAGCTGGGTGTTACTTTTGACAGGCCTGTACTGCAGTAAAACATATCAACAACATTGACAAAAAACGTATGTCCTTGAATATATATAATGACATATGACATAAATACACTTTGTACATATTGTATGCATATGTAACATATATACACGAAGATTATATATACATGTATATAATATACAGTCGATTGTGTAGGCAAACAACTTTGACCTGTCCGCTTGACATTTTATTTAAACAAGTACATCTTTGTAAAAGGAACACAGGTATTTATCTTGTATACATCGCGATATATTCTCACCTCATAGAGTAAACCTGTGCACTGTGTATGTATCTTGGATCTTAACACTACCCATTTAGTGGGTGGATTCTCCTGTATGAATATGCCCAATAAAAGGTCAAACGGACTGGTCAATGTTGTTTACCTATATCATCCGTTGATCTAGATAATGTATTTACTCTCAAAAAGGTTTGAGCTAAGTCACTCTTTATCTTTCACCACATACACAGTACAGACTTGTCGAAAGTTTAACACTGAAATAACGAAAAGTAGTCCAAGAGAGGCTACTGAGTGACAGATATCTGGGTAGCTAGTGACACGAAAGCTGCCAACTGAAAGATAGCAGCTGCCGAAAATCTGGCGAGATACAGGAAAAAAGGATAAAAGATGAGATGTACTAATTCATAAACTTCAGTTGTGTTACACTTTCGACGGGTCTGTACTGAAGGTGCAAAGTTACAAACTTGAGGCAATAGTTATTGATTACATTTCTTACTCCCTCACTAGACACCAACACAACAGAACTGACATTAACTACATATAAATCTATCTCTTCATCAAGCCCTGAAGCAAATCAATAGGTAATGGGAATATAATTGTAGAGTTGCGTTCGGCAGCAATACTATTCAGTGTCTGTAGGTACCTGAGCTGCATGGCGGCTGGTGACTCGGTGATGACGTCAGCGGCTTCCTTCAAGGCACGGGCGGCTTTCTGTTCCCCCTCTGCGGCTATAACCTAAAACAGAAAAAAAATTAAATTTATAACCAACCATTACGTAACTTTTACAGTAAAACATTGAGCCATCTCCACCATTTATTCAGTCAAAATTTGAAGTTATACAACAGCAACGTAAATCAGTACTCATGTATGGAAGTGAATGCTGAAGATTTACAAAGACAAATATGAGATGTATTTCTTCCATCATAGCTGTTTCCGTCAAATTTGTAAAATAGTTTGGCCCAATACAATCATAAATGTCGATTTATTGAATTTATTGAAAATCACAAACTCAAAATGTATCATCAATGAAATAAAGCAGAGAAAATTCAGATGGCTAGGACATGTTTATAGAATAAAAAGAAGCAGCATCGCCAAAGCCAAATAAACCTGACACAGAACAGCTAAATGGGAACTGAAAGAACTGTCATGATGAGAGGCAGAGGCCTAAGCTACGAATAGAGTTGAGTGGCGAAGTCTTGTGTTGCTCCGACGGGAGAAGTGGATAATATTTTAGATATGTAACGGTCTGGGTAGCTCAGTGGTAGAGCACACGCCTATAGTGCGGGATGTCCCGGGTTCGATCCCCGACCCTGCATTCTCTTTCCTATTACATTTGGGGGCTCGTCCGAGCATGGGAAGTGACCCACCGACAGGTTGGTCCCAGGGTGGGACCTGCTGGTTTCTATTCAACTCGCTTGAAGGGAGGAATGTAGAGGTTTGGGTAGCTCAGTAGTAGAGCACTCGTCTATAGTGCGGGAGGTACAGGGTTCGATCCCCGTTCCTACCCTGCATTTTTCTCTTTCCTGTTACAGATATACTGCAATATTTTAAGATTCACAAATTTACAAGTTAGTAGTTGTAATACATCAAAAGTTCATAAATAGTACATGTATAGATTTGTAATAAGTCCTTTAACAGCTGTCGTTGTTCAATTCGAATTTTAATGATATGTATTATGTGATATTTTTATAGCCATCCATCAAAATACTTTTTAAGTAACATTTAAATAAAAATTACAATTATCCCAGCGTATTGTTTTTATTATCTCTAATTATACCCCCGCAAACAAAGTGGCGGGGATCCGTTTGTCCTGTTCGCCCATCCTAATATCATTCCGCTGCATATATATGCCTTCCATATCCATGGATGTAATTTGATCAACATCAGCCAAAGTTACGTATATAGTTCAAGGGTCATTGACCCAATGACAAAACATGAGATCTCAGCTAAATTCCAAACACTGAATAACAAACTAGATGAACAATTCAAACAAAACTAAAGTTATTTAGCTTTACAAGTGAATTTAATATAACATTTAATTAATCAAAAAACATTAAAATAGTTTTAATTTTTTAATATTTAAAGTACACAGATCTTTGAACGTATCTCCTTCTTTTTAAATATGACCAACACAGTAAACTATCTTCTGTTTACGAGTTACCATGACGACCACCAATACACAATAAAATACCCACTCACTTAAACACATAAAGTATTTAATGATTAAATTCACCTGAAGCAGATATGTATGCACAAACGACAAAATACCAGTGTACAATGATTGATCCAGCTATGTCATTCAATAATTCATTATACATGTATGTACAATATTGTTTGAACAGATAAATGAATTATGATGTTTAATGATTTATAAGCAGAATTACTATATGAGACATTAATTATTTAATGTATAATATAAAATATCAGGTTAATTTCTCATTTATACATACGGACTAAATATCATCATGGTAATGGTAATATTAGGCACATTGATTATTCTGATGGCATTTTTAGAATTTATAGAAACATTTTGTTCAATCATATTAAATTTACATCGAATTAGATTCCAAATGGATGAAGCAAATATTTCAACATAAGACAAGGCAGTTTATCTACAGATTCCCTCACTATCTACAATGTAAACCACTATGGTAGCTCAGTTGGTAGAGTGCTCGCTCCGTATGTGGGAAGTCGTAGGTTCGAACCTCAGTCGTGTCTGACCAAGAATTGAAAATAGGTGGCAACTGTTATTTCGCCAAGCACTCGGCATTCAGAGGACATGTGGTCCCTCGTAAGATACCTTTAAACCGATGTCCAACGTCACTGAAGGCGTGGCACGTTACAGAACCCTCCCTGTACATACAAAGGTCTACCGCTTCACCTTTAACTAGTGGCGTCTCGATATAACTGAAATATTTTTGACAGGTACGAAAAATCCCATTCAATCAATCAATCAATAGATTAATCACGATAACAGGTAAGCACTCTCTTAGAATCTCCTTAGATGTCATGGTGTATATAAGTAGAGTGGTGTAATGGCCTTGTCATATTCCATAATGTATTATAATGACACTTTCACATATATGGAAGCCCTACATCTTATACCACCAACCATCGGTAAGCAGACTAAACGTCCTGAGCGAGTTGTCTCTGTGTCCAGGATTGTCCTGACCGAGTTGTCTCTGTGTCCAGGATTGTCCGGCCGAGTTGTCTCTGTGTCCAGGATTGTCCTGACCGAGTTGTCTCTGTGTCCAGGATTGTCCGGCCGAGTTGTCTCTGTGTCCAGGATTGTCCTGACCGAGTTGTCTCTGTGTCCAGGATTGTCCGGCCGAGTTGTCTCTGTGTCCAGGATTGTCCTGACCGAGTTGTCTCTGTGTCCAGGATTGTCCGGCCGAGTTGTCTCTGTGTCCAGGATTGTCCTGACCGAGTTGTCTCTGTGTCCAGGATTGTCCGGCCGAGTTGTCTCTGTGTCCAGGATTGTCCTGACCGAGTTGTCTCTGTGTCCAGGATTGTCCGGCCGAGTTGTCTCTGTGTCCAGGATTGTCCTGACCGAGTTGTCTCTGTGTCCAGGATTGTCCTGACCGAGTTGTCTCTGTGTCCAGGATTGTCCGGCCGAGTTGTCTCTGTGTCCAGGATTGTCCTGACCGAGTTGTCTCTGTGTCCAGGATTGTCCGGCCGAGTTGTCTCTGTGTCCAGGATTGTCCTGACCGAGTTGTCTCTGTGTCCAGGATTGTCCGGCCGAGTTGTCTCTGTGTCCAGGATTGTCCTGACCGAGTTGTCTCTGTGTCCAGGATTGTCCTGACCGAGTTGTCTCTGTGTCCAGGATTGCCCTGGATATATTTAACGTCCCATAGTTCCATGTTTCTTTCACACAATTTTGATAACACACGTGGCGGGTGTAGCTAGCTGAACAGGAGGTGCTTATCCTTCCGACGCACCCAGCCTCACTTTCCTGGTGGAAGTTTACCTGTCTAACCTAACTTGTCAGTTCCAAAGTTTTTACTTTGCTTATGGAATGTGATTCGGACATAGGTTAGTATGTTTGTTTTTTGATATGAACCTAGGGGTAGCGCTGTGATTTGGAGGGATTAAAATATACTCTTGGTCGCCATATAGACCAAAAACAATTGTTAAGACAACGGTATTATAAAATTTACAACATTGGTTGTATGAGGTCAGCTATGGCATATTACACCTATCTGAGTCAAGGATCAGGGACCGACCTAATTCCCAGACTTTAGTTAACTCTCTTTTTAAACCCTGCTCATTGCAGATATTTGAGTAAAATGAATATTCACACATATTTCATTTAAAGACCACTATTAGTCTTCAAATGGGCCATCCCCTAAACCGTTGATATGTATAATGTTTTTGTGTCCAGGCTTTTCCCTGGATTTGACATCCCATAGTCCCATGTTCCTTTCATTCTCAATTTTGAGAGGAAGTAGCTATGATAACAGGAAGTGCTTACTCTTTCGGAGGGGAGGGTCCGGTCTCGTTTCTATATTGGAAGTTCACATATATTACCCAACTTCCCATGTCTAAAGTTTGTTTTGCTTTGGGACTGTTATTTGGACATGGACTGATAGGTTTGTATTTTTGGTAGATTTTTAAAAGTCAATTTAAAGAGACAACTATGAACAAAGCTCACCTTAGCCCTAGCTTCACGGGATGACTCAGCCTCAGCCGCCATAGCTCTCTGTAACTGTACTGGTAACCGGACATCTTTCCTGTAAAACACCAGATGGAAGCATAAGTTTGAAATTCTAGCAACATGTCACAGAATGATTTTTACTTTAAGTAATGAAAATTATAACCCATTAGATTGGATGGAAAGTGCAGATCATAACCAAATAAATAAACATCATTAAATATACAAAACTCATTTCCATAGCAGCTGATCGGATTGTAAAACTTTGTGTAATGTCTTGCTCAAAGACATGCTTATACTAAACTAGCTATGGCTTTTCTAACCCACATCCGTTTTATTTCTTGCCTTCAGTCATGTGCAAACTGAGCATACAGACTTTATATTTCATGACAGAAACTTGAATCTTCTGCGCCTCACAAAATTAAAGTAACCAATTGCCATTAATCAAATATTACAATATTTGAATTTAATTTAATTTTTAAAAATGACCTGCCTGGTTGTTTTTAATGAAAGCCAAGTGTAAAGAAATGCTCCTGTCTCTTTCCAAACACTAGTGCATGTACTTAGTTTTAAATAAAGTTAAGTTCATACTTACATTTCTACTCTTTCTACTTTAATTCCCCATGGATCAGTGGCTTCATCTAACATAGTCTATAATAGAAAATAAACAGAATTTAAAAAAGTATAATCCATGAGAGAGAGAGAGAGAGAGCGTATAATTCATGAGAGAGATAGAACCTATAATTCATGAGCAGAGAGAGAGAGAGAGAGAGAGAGAGAGTAAAACGTATAATCCATGAGAGAGAGAGAGAAAGAGAAAACATATAACCCATGTGTGTGAGAGAGAGAGAGATAGAGAGAGACACGGAGAAAGATAATTGTGAGAGAGAGCATCAGAGAAAGCAATTAACTTAAGTGGCAGCTCAGAATGTATACAATCAGTTTTCAATGTGTGTGAGAGAGAGAGAGTTTTGGTTTAATGGTTTATCGATTACCTGCATACTTTCAGAAATAGTGTCCCTATCAGTCAGTAATTCGCTCATAATTTTGGTGCCCAGAATATTTCTCAAAGTTGTGGCTGCTAAAAGTTTGGTTGACCTGAATGCGTCTTCCACGTTACAGATAGACAGGGTGGCATCGAAAACCCTGGCATAGACTACAGCATCTACCGACACAGTCACTGAATCTTTTGTCAAAATCTGTAATAATAATAATAATAATAATAATAATAATAACTAGAATTGTCTCTTGAACGCCAAATACCTCTTGGTCCCAACATTCAATGTTTTTTCCCGTGACCTTGACCTTTCCAATATGACCTTGGATCAGACATACATGGTGATTCCTATATACCCCCCCCCCCCGAAACTAGTTTGCGGAGGTATAATAACTGTATGATGTTATCTAATAGGTCTAATCAAAGATATTTCTGGCGTTACTTCCCTGGTGGAAGGTTACGTGTTTAACCTAACTTGTCAGTTTCAATTTCTTAAACTTTGGTTCTGGATTGTGATTCAGACATGGATGTATGTTTTTTGATTGTCACCAGAGCTTTGATTCAACTCCTTGTGGAGTTCGGACTTATGCGTTGTGTTTGATTAGGAGTTGATACAGAGCGTCCAATTCCGTTAGTTTTACCCAATAGTTAGCGCAAAATTGTATCTTCTGTATCATGCAATATGTTTCGAACTGCCTTCATGCCATTACTAATATGCAGTGCATGTATTTAATTCTATACTTTATTCCTTTAAGAAATTTCTTTAATTTTAATAAGTTAACATAGTGTCAGAATCTGATGGAAATATATGTTACAAATATTTGATACATTTTCAGCAATATTATGGGTGTATAGGCAAAACAACACTGAACTGTCCGCTTGACCTTTAATTTAAATATTTATCATGGACGAGTGCATTTACGTTTAGATACCCAAGTGATTATTCAGAGGCCGCGGTGGCCTAATGGATAAGAAGTCAGTGAGTTCGAGTCCCGCTCAGACCACATGTGGGAAAGTGAATTTTACTTGCCGTTTGCCTTTAATTTAATGGTATCAGTATAACGGACTGGGGGAGTGGTACGCTTGTCTGCGGCATACTGATGTCTCTGTGAGCTAGCACGTTAAGTCGCCCTGAGTGCGCGCTAGTACAAAGACACATACAACACACTTGCACTTCGCATGCATACACGAAGTTGTTCAAATAGTTCCGGTCGCAAATAGCTGGAAAATTGCTGATGCGACGTTAAGCAACATTCAACCAACCAACCAAAGTGATTATTCCGTCTGCATACCAAGAATACAATAATCCTCTGAATTGCGTATATGTGATAATTAAATTCTGTGGATCCTATAACACTACCCAAGTATTGGGTGAACCCTCCTACATCAATATTCCTAATGAAAGGTGAAATGTACAGGTCAATGTCGTTTGCCTATATCTGCTAATCTGCTGCTTGTCAACCAAAATGACCATAATAAAAAATAAAATTCAATACAAGTTAAATAGTCCGTTCATTTAAACACCGAAAAGCCATTTACACATTAAAGCCATTAACAATAACACAATATCGAAAATCAATTAAATATCGACTTATGTGCTACTATATCAGACTCCGGTTGTTTTGTCCAAAACACTCTAGTTTAACCACATGGACTCGTAATTAAATACCCCCTTTATAATTAATTTGTTGTAATTGGTGATAGTAAATGTGTGTTAGATATAATGAAGGGTTTACTTGTTTTTAATTGTTCAAACCTTGATGGACGATTAAAAAATCAAAGACAATCCTTATATTTACAATGATGTAAGTGTTCTTTTTGCAAGCGGCGATTTTCAAAAATACCAGATTGAGCAGATCTAGAGGTCATTGAATTAAAAATATCAGTGGGGACTATTTGTGAAGTTTGCGCAGTGTTACGTTTCATAGGCTATGACGGAACTATTTACACTTTATCAGTTCATCGAAAAATAACGTCAGTCGTAGAAAAGAGGTTTATATAGTGAGTGATATTTAGATTGTAAATATATTTATTTAATTACGAACTCCTGGGATTTAGTGAAAATAATCGGTTGTTGATACAAATACAATCATTATTTACATGCCATTGACGATCATATTTTACGCACTAATTTACAGGGTATGGGACATATTTTTTCACTGATCAATAGGAAAGCTAACCGAGCTGACATATTTTTTCACTGATCGCTAACGGACCTTTGAGCAACTGGACACCCAGAAAATATAGGATACTGACCAAGATTTAACAAACAAACAATAACACATGCCAATATGTTCATTTGTTAGTCTGAAACAAAGGTAAAAGTCCAAATAACTAGCCTACTAAACCCCATTTTTGTTTTTGACTTGCACCTCAAAAATTAAAATGGGGGTTTAGTGGTCTGATTAGTTGGACTACACCCATTACTAACGAGACTGTTGGTTAATTCGCTTATTGGCAGGGTATCGCAGATTTACAGTTCTACCTCTTACACGTGTTCTGTCGACCAGTGTGCAGACCATATTCTGTAAAATTTGGCACTGAAAGTGGGCCGCATTCTGAAGGTCCAATATCTATGTTTTACCCAAATATGTTGATGAAATATCAAAGTTAAATCAAATCCAGTACAACATTATACTATTCATATGTTTATTTCCCCAACCCATTTAGATTTTTCTAAACAACAAATATGGGTTCTTTCTCAATTTCGTGGACCCCAAGTCCGTTTCAATTAAAATTGAATGTAACGGTTACATGTGTGTGTGTGGAGGGTCTATTAAAAGAAAGGTCGAAAGACAAAAGCCGAAGGCTTACCTCCTGTGGTGGGACATCAAAGGCTACAGTTCTCATATCAACCTTCTTGAATTCATCAACACATGGGAACACGAAAAATAAGCCTGTAAAATAAGATATATGAATAATAATAATAACAACAACAACAACAATAATAATACATTATTATTATAATTGTAAAAATATTAAATTATTTTATTTAAGTGCCACATAATAAAACTTAATATTTATAAGGTTTGAAAATGAGTTTGAAGGATGTTTGTGGATACTTGAATGCAACCATCAAAGACTTTGACAAGTTGCAGTTAGAGAGATAGAGTATAGTCATAAGAAGACTGCAGAGATGGGAAAGAAATCAGCTACATCAAAAATGGCGGTTACTTCTGATTCATCTAGTCAGTACAAGGAACTTACGGCTATGATTAACAGATTGTCAACTGATATGGCCCAGGTAAAGTCAGAGATCAACAATTTACAGTCTAGACCTCAACCTCAAAGCAGTTATAATACGTATGGATCACGACAACAACAGTCATATTCTGATCTGAATTTACGGTTTGGTCGTGGACAAAGGAGATACCCAAGAGGTTATGGATATGCAAATCAAGGATCAAGGAACTGTCCAGATACCCCAATGGATAGACAACCAGAAGATACGGGTAATCAAGATTTAGATGGTCCAGTGTGCTACAGATGTGGACAGATTGGTCATATGAAGATAGGGTGTCATGTAAGGCTTGATCATTTTAATCGAGGGCATTTAAACCAGAGGAGGTCTACCGGAAGAAGGGGTCGCCGATAGACTTGAGAAATAAGAACCCCACACCGATACCATGTGGTCTAGTTGGTCAGTGTAATGAAGTTAGTGTTAATATTGAGGGTATTTTGTCTAAGGCCTTGTTAGATACAGGAAGTACAGTGTCAACAATATCAACAACATTTTATAACAACAATTTGAAGCATATTCCGTTGATGCCACTGGATAATATCTTAGATATTGAATGTGCAGGAGGTCAGATGCTACCGTATGAGGGGTATATAGAGATTAATTTAGCATTTCCTGGTTTTCCAGCTAAAATAGACCAACAGTTTTTAGTATTGGTTATACCAGATAGCAAGTATAATTTGAATATTCCATTATTACTTGGTACAAATGTTATTCACTACCTTATGGGACTATGTGAACAAGAACATGGAATAAGATATTTACAAACACCCTGGTTTTTGGCGTTTAGGTGTTTAAATGTTCAGGAGAAAAATTTGAAAAGAAACAGTGATTGTTTGGGTGTAATTAGATCAGCTGAACTTCGTTATATTACCATTCCAGCCAACAGTAAGGTGTTTATCAAAGGTTATGTGGACAAAGAACTTGAATATCGGAATACTTGTGCCGTATTACAACAGTCTGCATCATCTGTTCTTCCATCCGATTTAGATATTGCACCAGGTCTTTTGTCATATAGTTATCGGAATAATGATTTAGTGGATGTGGAAATTGGAAATATTACAACACGAACTGTGGTGGTTAAACCTAGAAACATCATATGTGAAATTCAACCAGTAACAATTGAGGAGCAGACAAACAAAATGTCAGACTTGAATGAGAAAGATGTTATACCAGTTTTAGATCAAGTTAATTTTCCATCTGAGGCTTGACTGATGAACAACTACAGATTGGCAAGGGATTAATAACAGAATTTGATGATATATTTTCACATGGAGATTGGGACATTGGTTTTACGTCAAAAGTTAAGCACCGCATTGAACTTTTGGATGATACACCATTTAAACAGAGGCATCGCCGTATACCACCAGCAATGTTTGAGGAGGTTCGACAACATCTACAACAGTTATTAGCGTGCGGCGTTATCCAGAAGTCATTCAGTCCATTTGCAAGCAACATTGTCTTAGTAAGAAAGAAGGACATAAACTAAGAATGTGTGTTGATTATCGTTTTTTAAACAAGAGGACGAAGAAGGATAGTTACGCATTACCCCGAATGGAGGAAATACTAGATGGATTGTCGGGAGCAAGATATTTCACAGTTTTAGACGCGAAATCGGGATACCATCAAATTGAAATTGACGAACAACACAAGGAACGAACCGCTTTCACAGTTGGATCACTTGGATTCTATCATTTTGTCAGGATGCCTTTTGGTTTATCAAATAGTCCCGCAACATATCAACGTTTAATGGAAAATATTTTGGATGGTCTTCAAGGTCATATTTGTTTTATATTTTTGGATGATGTGATTGTGTTTTCTAATACATATGAAGATCATATTACTCGACTACGACAGGTGTTTGCTAGATTTAGGGAGAGTGGGTTGAAGTTAGCACCAAAAAAGTGTCACTTCTTTCAGACGCGAGTAAAGTATTTAGGACATATTGTGTCATCAGAAGGAGTGGAGACAGATCCTGAAAAAGTGGATAAAGTTCAAAACTGGCCTACACCAACATCATCCGAGGAGGTTAGGAAATTTTTAGGTTTTTGTGGATACTATAGAAAGTTTGTAAGGAATTTTTCAAAAATAGCCAAGCCTTTAACAGATTTGATGCCACCGCCTAATAAAAAGTCAAAGAAGGGAAAAGCTAAGACTAATACAGAGTGGAAATGGGGATCAACACAGGAAACAGCATTTGTTACACTCAAGGATGCTTTAGTATCATCACCGATATTGGGATATCCACGATATGATTTACCATTTGAGTTGCATACTGATGCAAGTAGTCAAGGCCTCGGAGCGGTATTATATCAGAATCAGAATGGTGTGGATAAAGTCATAGCTTATGCGAGCCGTGGACTCAACAAGACTGAATCCAATTACCCGGCACATAAATTGGAATTTCTTGCCTTAAAGTGGGCCATTACCGAGAAGTTTCATGACTACTTGTATGGACGTCATTTTACTGTCTTCACCGATAACAACCCGTTAACTTATGTGCTTACAACTGCGAAACTTGATGCCACAGGACATAGGTGGTTGGCTACATTATCTGGATATGACTTCAAAATTGTTTATCGACCTGGTAAAAAGAATGTGGATGCGGATAGTTTCACGTTTATCAAAATAATGATACACAGGATGTACAGGAGATTTCTTCAGATGCTATCAAGTCTATTTGTTATGCAATGGATTCTGGCCCGATAATTGAAATTGCCATGTTATAACAACAACGTACTGAATGTGATAGAGCCAAGTATACAGAGTGGACAAGACATATCAGACTTCAGTTTTCGTGATTGGAGATCGGCACAGTCTAGAGATCCGATTTTGTCAGTTTGGATGAATGGAGTTAGAGAGGGAAGGAAACCAAGATTGAAAAAATTATCACCAGTGGATATTACTATGTCAAAGATATTTCACCAATTAAAGTTTAGCCATGGGATATTGGTACGTGAAACTTTGGTTGATGGTGAGAAATTGGAGCAATATGTATTACCTGCAGCAATGGTGTCAGATGTACTAAGAGGTTTACATAATGATATTGGACATCCGGGACGTGATAGAACTTTATCTCAGATTCGCGAAAGATTTTATTGGCCTGGATTAACTAAGGATGTTGATGATTGGATCAAAGGATGTCATCGTTGTATAATGAGAAAGACGCCTACCAACATTCGTGCACCATTAGTCAGTATTCAAACAACCCAGCCTCTTGAATTGGTGTGCATGGATTACTTGTCTTTAGAATCAAGCAAAGGAGGATTTAATAGTGTGTTAGTGATAACAGACCACTTTACGAAATATGCACAAGCTTTTCCCACGAAAAACCAGACGGCCAAAACAACAGCTGATATCTTATTTAACAACTACATTGTACATTATGGGATACCAATGCGCATTCATTCCGACCAAGGAGCTAATTTCGAATCAAAGGTCATACAAGAACTCTGTAATATCACAGGAATGAAGAAGACGCGTACTACACCGTACCATCCAGAAGGAAATGGAGTATGCGAAAGGTATAACAGACACTTTTGGGGATGCTTGGTACTTTAAAACCTAACCAGAAGCAGGATTGGAAGTCATATATTGGACCTTTGGTACATGCATATAATTCCACCAGACACGAAACAACAAGTTATTCACCATTCTTCTTAATGTTTGGAAGGCATCCGCGTTTACCCATAGACCTTGCTTTTGGTATCGATCTGAATAGGAAATATCAGTCGCTTTCGAGATATACATCAGATCTCAAACAGAAGTTACAACATTCATATGATTTGGCTACTGCAGCGGCTAGGAAAGCACAGGAAAGACAGAAAACAATGTATGATGTTAAAGTTCGAGGTGCGTGCTTGGAACCAGGTGATCGAGTACTTGTGAAGATAGTATCCTTTGATGGCAAGCATAAGTTAGCAGATAAGTGGGAAGAAGATGTCTATATAGTTAGAAGCCAACCAAATAGTGACGTACCAGTTTTTGAAGTTAAACGAGAGGATGGACACGGAAAGGTCAGGGTACTTCACAGGAACTTACTTTTACCAATTGGGACAATACCGGTTGAGACAACAGAAAGACTCGAGTTAAGACCAAGAACAAAAATACAACAGAAACCGACACAAGGAACTTCGACTGTCCTTGGTACAGATACAGACTCTGAAGAGGAATTTTTGGTAATAGGAAATTCAGTTAAAGACACTGTCATAACAGATGGTGAGGAAATGGATGTAGGAGATGATGTATTGGAAACTATATCCAAGGATGGTGGTGACGACCATGACAGTCCTGTGATGTAGTGGAACCAGTGGTGGATAATGACGATTATCCCTCAATGAGTGAGGAGATGCCATTGGAACCAGAAATAAGTAATGCAGAGTCAGGTGGAGCTGTTGATTTAGATACAGAGAATATTTTAGTGGATCAGTCTAATGCTGAAGGATCACACACTTTTAGTCAGCTTGATACTGAGGAAGTTGAAGAAGAACAAACTATACCAAAGGAAAGCATGACAATTTCACCGAATAGAACAACTGGAGAGGAAGGAAATCAAATATCTGATGACACAGATAGTATAGAGGATAATGATACAGCAGCAGTACCTAGGAAGTCGAAAAGAGAGAGAAAACCACCTTCATGGCACAAAGATTATAACATGTCAGCACAAGTAGTATCTGTAGAACCAGACTGGATGCAAAGGGCAAAGTATTTACAGTCGCTAACGCAAAGTGGAGTGTTGACGAATATGGACAGCAATGCAGCGGAAGTTTTATTCTCTATCATTTCTGGTAAATGATGGGGACATCATTTTTTGGCCAGGGGGAGTGTGTGGTAGTGTGTTATTTTTACAAATATTATTTTAAAAATAAAGATTATTAATTTTGATTGTTTGTTTTGTCATTTCTAAATATTAATAATACCTAAAATCTTTTGTTTTGTTTTCAGATTGCGGTAATGTTTTATTTTGTTTTCAGGTGCTGTATTGTTTACTTGTATATGTCATGTAATGTGTTATGTAAATTTGTCTATTGTCTTGGTGTAGTTATCTGCCCTTGTCATAAGTGTCTTGTGATTGGTTGATTTATACTGGTCAGGTGGGTTTTAGGTGTGGTCTTCACTTGTGGTTGGTTTAATTGTTAAGAGAGGTTGTGTTCAAAGGTTATACAGATAGTACATGAATTCTACAAATACAAGGTTGTTATACAGATGAGATGAGTAATATATTTTCTAGAGTCCCTGTGACCATATCCTGGGGATGTAATTGTACCACTAATTGTACCACCAACATGATTGAATAAATGATTCACAGAGATTTATATTTGTCGAAGATTATTTATTGACGACACTGTTACATACAAATGTTACAAGGTTCTTATAAAGAAGTTAAGTTTTATATCCCACCATGTATGATCTTAAGTCAGAATGTTACAAAAGATGTCTACCTGACTGGGAGAGAAACACCAATTCATAGCCAATTACATTTAGATATTCTATCTATCGCGGCTCTTGTATAGAGCCTGGGTGGCCGAGTGGTTTATATCGCGAACTAACGGATCACAGCTCGTATTATGCACCGACTAGGTTCGAACCCATTTCTGGTAGATACTAGTGTGAGAAAAAAATCAGTTTGTTTGCCAAGAGTGATGTTTTCTACAGATACTTCGGTTTTATCCAACATCCCAGAACTGACAGTGAAATTCATTACAGTTAAAGAATCTTGACTCAAGCGTAAAACTCTATTACTCAAAACACTACTGAACAAATTGGTGTCTAAATCTTCAAGCTTAGCACCAAGCTAAGACCATTCAACTTAATATGGATTCGATGATTTATTTCTGTTGTGATTGCATGGTGTACATGTTTTACAACGCACCATTACTTTTCAGTCACACTTATATACCCCCACCCACCCCACACATCAGGTCGTGTGATGCACG
This sequence comes from Anadara kagoshimensis, assembly GCA_021292105.1. Taxonomy (NCBI): domain Eukaryota; kingdom Metazoa; phylum Mollusca; class Bivalvia; order Arcoida; family Arcidae; genus Anadara; species Anadara kagoshimensis. The sequence goes on from CM037859.1 coordinate 51,236,514, forward strand.
AGTTTGAACACGACCAACTTTGTACACTGAATTTTTATCTAGACTTTAAGATTACTATAAGTTAATTATTGTAACAAACTATTCCGTCCTTTTTAATAGCGCGATTAAGTATAGGTGGAGGTCCGGGTGGTATATCGGTGACCCAGTGGTGTAAAGCAAGCGCTTAGAAACCACAGCACCTATATTGCATCGCCTAAATTCGAATGCCACTCGAGAAGACCCTAGTGTCAGAAATTATGTCAGTTCGCTTGCCGACTTCTGAACCCCCCCCCCATTATTCTGACAGTCTCGATACAAGTGATAGAATCTTGACAAATCTAAGCGTAAGAACATGTAATTCCATTGCATTTCTCCAGCAAATGTTCACTTTAAAGAAGTCACCTATAAATTGACCAATTAACATTCATCTTACCTGGTCCTTTGGCGCCTCCTGACAACACCCTCCCAAGTCTGAATATAACAGCACGTTCATATTCTTGTACAACCTACAACACAGTGTTTACAAATATAATGAGTTTATCTTGTTTGGTAGGTGGATTGTCACTTCAGTTAGGAAATAAAATGTTAAACTGTTTATTTCACACTGCAACTCTGACACGAGTCCCGCGTTTAAACAAGCGCTTATTGAATTGGTACAAACGTTTTATTTTAAAACTGGCTTGTTTCTTTATCTTTTTTCAAACAACAGAGGCTTATAAAGCGTTTATTGTCTTACAATAATAAAAAGGTTCGTTAAAAGGTCATAAATATTACTAATAGTCAGGGGGCAGATCCTAAGACTAATATGTTCAAGTTATATTAAATTTAATCATTCATCACAAACACACATACACACACGCACATGCGCACGCCTGGGTAATCCAATGGCTCCACGGACCAACACTTACACCAAATGTATGTAATGGCTCAACGTAAAAAAACTGACAACACGGATAGGCAATGGCTTCATGCAAGAACAATGACAACAAGAGTATGCAATGGCTCAAGGCATCAACAATGACAAAAGGGATAGGCAATGGCTCACACCAACAATGGCAATAGGGGTGTGCAATGGTTCAAGGCACCAACAATGACAACAGAGATATACAAGGGCTCAAGGCACAAGCAATGACAACAGAAATAGGCAATGGTTCAAGGCACTAACAATGACAATGAGGATAGGCAATGGGTCAAGGCATCAACAATAACAACAGAGGTATGAAATGGCTCCTGGCAGACGATGACAACAGGAGTAGACAATGGCTCAAGGCACAAGCAATGACAACAGGAATAGGCAATGGCTCAAAGCACCAACAATGACGATAGGAATAGGTAATAGCTCAAGGCACCAACAATAACAACAGAGGTATGCAATTGCTCAAGGCACCAACAATAACAACGGGAATAAGCAATGACTAAAGGCACCAACAATAACAAATGAGGTGTGCAATGGCTCAAAGCACCAAAAATGACAACAAAAGTATGCAATGGCTCAAGGCACCAACAATGACAACGTGGATAGGCAATAGGTCACGGCAACAATAACAACGAGGATAGGCAATGGGTCGAGGCATCAACAATAACAACAGAGATATGACATGGCTCGATCCTGGCAAAACAATGACAACAGGAATAGGCGATGGTTCAAGGCACCAACAATGACTATAGAGATATGCAATGGCTCAAGGCACCAACAATGACAACGTGGATAGGCAATAGGTCAAGGCACCAACAATGACAACGAGGATAGACAATGGGTCAAGGCACCAACAATGACAACGTCGATAGGCAATTGGTCAAGGCACCAACAATGACAACGTTGATAGGCAATGGGTCAAGGCATCAACAATGACAACGAGGATAGGCAATAGGTCAAGGCACCAACAATGACAATGTGGATAGGCAATAGGTCAAGGCATTAACAATGACAATGTGGATAGGCAATGGGTCAAGGCACCATCAATGACAACGTTGATAGGCAATGGGTCAAGGCATCAACAATGACAACGAGGATAGGCAATAGGTCAAGGCACGAACAATGACACCGTGGATAGGCAATGGGTCAAGGCACCAACAATGACACGGGGATAGGCAATGGGTCAAGGCATCAACAATAACAACAGAGATATGACATGGCTCGCTCCTGGCAAAACAATGACAACAGGAATAGGCAATTGTTCAAGGCACCAACAATGACAACAGACATATGCAATAGCTCAAGGCACCAACAATGACAACAGAGGTATGCAATGACTCGAGACACCAACAATGACAACAGGGATAGTGAATGGCTTAAGGCACCAACAAAGACAAAAGGGGTACGCAATGCCTCAAGTTACAAACAATATAAATAATATTAATGACAACAGAGGTGGGCAATGGCTCAAGGCCCCAACAGTGGCAACAGAGGTATACAATGGGTCATGGCACCAACAGTGACAGCGGGGATAGGCATTGGCTCAAGGCACAAACAATGACAACAGGGATGTGCAATGGCTCAAGGCACCAACAATGACAGCAAAGATATGCAATTGGCACAAGGCACCAACAATGACAAAAGGGGTATGCAATGGCTCAAGGCACCAACAATGACAGCAGGGATGTGCAATGGCTCAAGGCACCAACAATGACAGCAAAGATATGCAATTGGCTCAAGGTACCAACAATGACAACATGGGTATGGAATGGCTCAAGGGACAAACACAGGCACCTACTGTATGCACTGGCTCTAGTTAAATTTACAGTTTTGCTCATATAATTTTTTTTATTTAACCATAGCCCCAACTACCTTTACGCCAAGATCATTTCCATGATATCGCCGCACTTAAAAAATGGATATTATAAGTGTTTGCATTGTGTGATTGTACACGAAAACGTAAATTTTGTCTTATTTTGGATTGAGACAAAGTTTTCAAGTCTTTAACAAAGAATATAATTCTCAAACATTTTTGCATTCATTTACCTTGATTGTAAAACAGAGAGAAAACGGGAAGAAAAGGACGATAATACATATGGAAAGTCCCATTAGGAGACACCCACAACATCCAAGTCCTCCGTCATGATCATCTTGGTCTCCTACAAAACGTAAACATAAAAACTATTAAAACATATAACATCCAGATGTCTTATACATATGAAATACCATATAGTATATTAATATAGACAGAAAAATAAATGAATGAGTGAATAAACGAACTTCAGTGAACTCGAAAATAAATAAATAAATGTAATGACATAAAACGTTAGTATCTCAAGCAAACTGTCATAAACTATTTAAAAAAAATATGATCATAAAATACATTCAAAAAATGATAATGTATTTTATGACTGTTTTAAATGGTATATGAGAGAGAGAGAGAGAGAGAGAGAGAGAGAGAGAGAGATTGTCTGAATTATTTCCCCGAGTTATACCGACTGCAGCTAAGGGCATGCATATGACTGTTCCAGGTCAGGCGTTAGTACTTTTAACTACTTATGACTACGGTAGAATGTTATCATGCGTACTTATGATCTGTCATGTAGCCAATCACAGTCTCAAATAGTCCATTTTACGTGGTTTTTGGACACAGCCAAGAACTTATCCATCTATTTCTTAGGCATTAAAAGACTTCATTTGGTCAGCTGTTCAGTTGGTACCCTACCCATTAAAATCTAAGTAAAATTATTGTTCACAACTGATTAAGTCATGTTTACGTTTTTCAGTCAAAATTAAAATTTTAGGTTGAGGTATAAAAATTGAAGTCTTTTCCGTGTAGACGTAGCTTACATATTCCTATCAGTTGTCATATGTAAGGTCAGCGCTAAGTGGGGTCGCGGGGTCAATATGCAGGTCATTTGAGTCTACGGGTCACTATATACAGGCTCATAGTGTCCCGTGTTGTAAACAAAGATAATTATCTCCAGATGGTGTATGATGTGTCTATATACATGTTGTGTGTACACACACACACACACACCCTCATATATATCTGGCCATTAGTCGATCAATCCATGTATCACGAATGTATCAAACATGCATTTACATATCATGTGCTACAAACACTAGTTTTTTGTTTTGTTTTGTTAAATCGACATACTAAGTAAACAACAGTGATAAATGTAATCTACAAAATAAAAGACAAAATAATGTGATAATCATACCCATTATAGTCGATATAGGCTGGTATCGTTTCTCCTCCACTATATTGTTATTCCGTCTCAGTTATATATATATATATATACGTATATACAATGTAGATGTCGGGTATGTGTATATTATGTATAGTATTATCCCTTTGTTGTACTGTGACGTATACAGGTATTTCAACAGTAATCACGAGATACTGGTTAACAGTACCGCTTATGGCAACCAGCACATACACACAGTGTGTAGTATTGTGAAATACTTGGAGGATATGTGTAACTCAGCCCTAGCTAGCTATGATAATTATTGGAAGTATTTCTGTATGTTACAAAATTAATCACTGTGGGGAAATGTTGAAATAATTAATTCACAGTGCAGATCGATATGTACACACATACACACATTGATCATGTGTGTCAGAATTAACTAGTAAATCTGGATTTGTACATATATACACGTTGACACTTGTATATTTTATATGTGTACATATCGCGATATACACACAGTATGACCTGTTAATACGTACATAGACATACGTACTTGTGTATATGTATTGTTTATTTTCTCCGTTCCTCCGAAAATAAATATTTTCTTGACTAACTATGCAAATAAAACACAAACAATTAAAATAGGATGCCTAGTTGCAAGCTCTTTATATATTAATATATCCACAAACATGATTATATAATATTAAAGAAACATTTGTTTAAAATATTTAAAGCATGGTACATATAGAGTACAAGGGAAAAAATAATAAAGGGGAAAGGGCAGGGTGGGTTTTTGCCCCCTTTTTCCACGCCTGGATTCCCTATCTGAATCAGAGTGAGACATACTCTCAGCTTGCAACCGGTTCGAATAACTTAAAAACACGCGTGTTACTTATATACCCTACCCAGAAAAGCGTGCAGTAATATACAACACGGAATCAACCACCCGTGAAAACATTCAATCACGAGTGAAAATCTTCGTATACGATAAAAACGAATATGCTCCGAAAGTAAATTTAAATATTCATAGAACGTAAAGAAATGAATATCTTTACGTGGTGTCATATACTGCCATGTGCTGATTTTGGATTTTTATTAAAATAATAGATTCAAAATCAGCACATCACAACTGCTGATTTTGAATGCATTAGTTTAAACAATACTTTATTCAATGAATATCATTTCACAAAGTTGTAGATTACAAAGTACTTATATTATAAATCAACTGCATATACAGGTCCATCCAGAAAGTTTTGACACCTCATAAAAGCGATTCATAGCTAGCCACGAATTCGTTTGTTATAACAATTTTGACATGCTTTATCAATAATTTGTTTATGTGACATACCACTACAGTACTGACTAGATCTTATCGATGTTACTTGGACACAATAACTGTTATCTCCCTTCATATATTCCAGACACAAAAACGGCTGTCCTTTGGTCATCCGTTCCACAACATAAGTAAAAATGTTTTTTCTAAGTCAAATAATACTATAAAACATCTTTTTGCAGTGGGAAATGGACGTTATATACGAAAAATAAATAATCGGTTAATACACTAACCAAAAATCCGTGTAAAGCCGTTTCCAGTATTTTCTATTTATAAAGTCCATATTTGAAGAAATAGGATTTTTCCCAATTATTTTCATTTTTTTATCACTCACTGTTCACTAAAAACTAAAATTGAAACTTTTATCAATTATGCCATTTAAATAACATTCTAGGTAGTATATAAAAATGGTCTTTCAACAAATATAAGTTAACAAAACACCAAGTACTAAGACCATCAAAATTGCTCTTTTACAAAGGTTATAGAAGGGGATGTCCAAACTTTCTGAATGGAGCTGTACAATTAATAACATGTGGAACACAAGTTATACTATATAACAGAAATGATGAAAAAAGAAAAGAACATATATTAATAATATACAATCAAGAAGGAAAAAGCAACATTAGTAAAGAATGGCATAACGTTTAGGTCAAATATGTAATATACATGTACAATTGAAAAAGCATTACAAATTCAACAGCAGTATTAGGTAAATCGTTTAGAACGTATAATGTAATATTGTACTCTCTTAAACAATTCAATATTTTGTTGTAAAGTGAAGTCTTGACTACCATAAAGTAAAATTTGACATGTAACATGGTAAGGTATACAATTAAGATAGTTGTGTAAAGTGGGCATTCGAGAAAATAGTGTAGAGTTGATTCTGCAGTAAGGGTTATCAACAATGTTTTTTCGTATATGTTGTTTTAAAGAGCTACATTTCATTCGCAATCTTGCATGATGTATCTGTCCGAGGCGGTCTCCTTCTAAGAAATTCAAGATTTTGATTCACGTAATTTCGGAAACTACTGAGAGAGCATTGTTTGATCGTAAGTGGTATGTTATTCTATTCCCGAACAACAGATGGGAGAAAGGATTTAAAGTAAGATTCACTATTACAAGGGATTGATAACACGTCATCTTGATGACGGTTATCGTAAGAGTGCATATCAGCGTTTAGAGGAGAGGTAGTCGGGTGTCATTCGATAATACCTTTTGAAGAAGAGAATTAACTTATGTTTCCTGCGCCTTTCTTCTAGAGTGTCCCAGTCTGTTTCTTTAAGTAAAAGAGATGTACTAGTTAATTGACTGGCCCCTGTAACTATTCTAGCAGCTTCAAGATTGATTTGCTCTAATATATTTTATAACGAATAGAAACATTGTCCCAAACAACATCTGCATATTCGAGTATGGATCTGACCAGAAAGAAGTAAGGCTTCTGCAAAGAGTTTCTGTCTATCTTAAACTTGAACTTGCGTAGAAGATATAAACGAGATCGAGCTTTAGAGATAATATAGTCAAGATGATCTTTCTAGAATCCATCGTCAGAAAAAACTATACCAAGATGTTTATGAGAAAAACTTGTGTTAAAGCTGAATTATCCATAAATAAAGTTGGATGTAAAGGTTTAACTAACTTCCTTGAAAACATCATTGATTCTGTTTTATTGGGATTAAAAGAGACAAGCCATTTTTTAGACCAACTCAGAATTCTTTCTAAATCTTCATTCAAAGTATTTGTTGTTTCGACAGGGTTTTCAACTTGAAGATATAAAGACGTATATTACAATTTATGTCTTGAACAATGCCGTTGATGTAAATCAAAAAGAGCAGGGGGGCCAAGAATTGACCCTTGTAGAACACCAGCTGAAACATGTAACCAAGAAGAAGTTGTGTTTGAGATTACAACTCGTTGTTGACGATCTTTTAAATAGCTGCTGAACCGCTCTAGAAGTTTCCTGAGAAACCAAGTTGTTCCAGTTTACAAAGCAATCCAGTGTGCCAATTGCAAACCCTGTCAAAAGCTTTAGATATGTCAAGAAAGACAGCTCTGACTTCTTTCCCAGCGTCAATAGCTGAAATAATTTCATTGTAGATGTAAGTTAACTGTTTTACCGAGGAATTTCCCGAAAAAAACCTGATTGCAAAGGGGATAAAATGTTGTTATTTCTTCCCAAAAGCAGCCCAGTGTTGAGGGTTGTTAGAGATTTTAGCATGGTAATGCAATCTTTTTCGTCTTCGTATAAGTCTGCGTATATTATTATGCATTATTTTAATAAAAATTCAAAATCAGCATTTTAGGATAATAGATTATGGTGCTGCTATTTATCTCATTTAAACGTCTTAAAAATAAATAGTTATATTTTCACAATTGTGATATGAGTACAAATGATGAGGTATTTATTCCAAAACGGTCGTCGTTTGCTGCAAAAATTAATCAGGTTTAGTAATGATGAAATTTCCTTTACACACACACACACACACACACACACACACACACACACACACACACTCAATCAATCAATCAATCAATCAATTAGTCAGAACGGTAATTGATGACAACATTTACAGCGTAGTATAAATCGCACGTTTACAGATCACACCACACCTCACCGCCTAAGTTCGAATCCCTATTCGGACAGATCCTAGTGTGAAACAGTTTGTCTGTTCTCTTGTTCGATGGTTTTTCTCCAGGCATTCCTGTTTCCTCTACCATTTCTTAACTGACCCCCTCGATATTTAAGTGGGATATTCATGACTAGCACGTTAAACCCCATTTCAACGATTTTTCTTATTGTGGTTGCATCAAATAGTGCCCTATACAACTAGACGTCCCTAGCGCTGAAATTGAAGCGGTAGTGTGAATAATTAATGATAAAATAAAGTTTAAAGTAATTTTACAATGTTTCATAAACAAAATCGTAAAAGAACAGTACTAAGAGTAGTAAACGGTATTTGCTTTACGTTATTTTTGCTTATATTGCTATTAAGTACACCTAAACTCCCTACCCCATGCGCACGCATTTTTAAAATACTTTATGGTCTCCTTCGATCTCATCATCAATGTGAACAACTAAACAGGTAAAAATTCAATAAAACCATAATAACGTTACTTAGGAACTGAAATCATGAAAATGTAAACTTTACAATCTATGACGAAAATCACAATTACAAAGCAAACTGAAAAGTGAAACTGACACTTTAAGTTAAACACGTGAACTTCCGCCATAGTGAGGTCATGTGCTCCGGAAGACTGAGTAAGCGCCTCCTGGTTAGCAGTAACTACACCCGCCAAGTTTAAAAGAAAAAGTGAGGATGAAAGGAATATGGTACTATTGGACGTCTAATATATCCAGGGTAATTTTGGATACATAGACATCATACCTATCAACGATATTATGACGACAGGCATAAGAGTTTTTGAGGGCTTTGAAAAAAATTTGTAACTTATTACAAATGTATTGTTTCAGAAATTTGTGATCTAATAGACAGACTGTCACGGCATGTGTATAACATATTATTCACCCTCATCGATTTATGACACAATGATATCCGTCCGTTTTGTTGACCGGATACTGTCCCCGGGAAACATTATGGACTTTAATAATGCAAACATAATTGCATTCCGGTTTAAAGAGGTCAACCATTGTTCAACCTTTGTACAACGTTATGAACAGTTGAGAAGTTGGGCTACGAAGCAACCTTGGTGACCGCTAAGTTTGACTACGCCATACTTTCCATAGTGAGGTCTACCTCGGTGCAATGTACATGTGAGCGTATTTGTCCAGTACACGTCCAATAGATTGAGTGATCTGTAATGTTTTTTCGGCGAGATTAGTTATGAACATGTTTATAAAATAATCATCGAAAGAATTAAAATAAATGTATTCCGGTATCAAATACGCAATTTGTTGCCGTGTAGTACTGCATATTCAAAACCTGTGTAAATCACTTTTATCCGGTAACTAAGTATATATTAAAAAAAACAACATCATACTAATCCATGTCCGAATCGCAATCCAGAAGCAAAGTTAAAACTTGGAAAGTTGGAACTGACCAGTCAGGTTAGACACGTGAACTTCCACCGGGCAAGTGAGACAGGGTGCTCCGGAAGGGTAACCACCTCTGTTTAGCTAGCTACACCCACCACGTGTGTAATCAAAATTGTTTGAAAGAAACGTGGAACTATGGGACGTCAAATATATCTTTTCTGTTGTTGGTTGTGTATGTCACGGTATATTCTCGAATGTCCTCTTGAAGCCAATGGATACTATAATAAGTCGTTAAGATAGAGTGGTGATCTCCATTCGATGCACTGTTCAGTTATGTTTTTCAGTATGGAGGACTGGTTAATATATCTTGTTTCCCATCCAGAAACCAGTGTATGTGCTCTTGATTGCAAAGTCTTGTCTATTTCAGCATTCCGGCGTTCTGTTCATGAAAACTCTACAGAACACTTTACGTGGAATAGAGACGGTATTGTTATCCTCCTACAGATTTCTTAGATCACCCTTCTTTATTAGCATTATGATCTTGGCGAACCTTTGGACAAGTAATTATACTTTTACTTGTTCGTATTCAAGATATCACTGAGAGGATCGTGTGTAATGCTGCGTTTTGGTGCCAAGTTCTGCATTCAACATTTCAGTTTGGATCATATCTACTAATTTCTGAGGGCAAGCTTATTTGGTGAGTCTTATACATAACATCCTCGAACATAATACTACATACAATTTTGATGTAGTAACAAAATAACATATCGTGTTATATACCACGACGGTAGCTCAGTTGGTAGTGTTCGCTTCGTTTGAAAATCGGACTGTTCTGTAGCCGCAAACACTCGGCAATTAGAAATGAAAGTAACTGGTCAGCGGCGTACCGTGACCTGATTATATGTGTACGCAAACTTGGAGCTCCAAAGGCGCGACCACACTAGGAGGGTCCGGGGGCATGCCCCCCCTGAAACTTTTGAAATCTATATGCTTCAAAACGGCTTTTCCTGCATTTTGAGACAGATATACAATACCTTCTCGTGTTAAATTTTTTATACAAATTGGAGCTTAATTACACATTTTAAATATGTGGATCCTACTGATTCTTGGAAGTGGAAGGTTGGGTAACCACACGTTCTTTGCGTTTGTATCGTATAAAAGTTTTTGTTTTGATAATTTAAAAGATTTTCAGATTTGAGCTCCGATTACAAATGATGTTGCATAATTTATTGATTTCTAAATAAGTATTGTTTAATTTTGTATTAGTGTTTTATTTATTGTGTGCCTGTTTCTAGCTGTTTGATCTCTGTTACTTCCATTCTTAATTTGAATTGTACAGATTAAACAATAAAAAGAAATTTTGGGTCCATAATGACAGGATAGAAAATTTGCTACCCGTGAAATGAAACCTACGACAGAAAAGATTATTCATTGGTACTGACCTTGAAGGAAATACTAGTATATAATTATCAATATTTTCCCATTTAGCCGATATCAATGTCAACTCCACATGTTCGTTTTTCAAGTCAGCTTTCCCCAAAAGTGCTATATCCGGGTATGATGGACAGGGATTTGCGATCAGACTATGCGGCACACACACACACACACACACACACACACACACACACACACTCTCTCTCTCTCTCTCTCTCGTATACTTTTTTTATTTTAAAATAATTTTTGTGACCAATTTCTGTGCGTTTTTGCGTATAGGGCGGTACGCCACTGCTGGTTCTTTTGAAGAGACGGCCTTACTCACGGCAGGCATTTTACGTTAAAAGACCCTCTGTCACACGGCACATTGCGCTACGTGCACTGCAAAGGTTAATATTCAATCAATCAATGAATGGATCAATCTATCAATCAATCAGGCAATCCGAGTCAGTCTATCAGGTATCAGGCTAGATGTTTTAAAATGCAGTAACAATATAATATTATTCAATTAGTGAACATTAGTCGTAGCCTAATCAATACATTCCCATTTCATTTTTTTCACTTGTTTAGACGGGGGGGGGGGGGGGGGGGGGGGGGGGTGTCAGTTGTCACAAACCCCTAGTAGGAATTAAAAAATCAAACTTGAATTGGCTAATTAGTCGGACTAAGTGAACACGAACATAAATTGTCCAATATTGTTTTTCTTTCAGGAACTTTAGTGTTTGTGTTTGAAGAATTTAAATAAATATTAAACAAAAGTCAATAACTACGAAAGCCTATTAAGCTCATGAATTAAAAAAAATTAAAAGGCGTTATAACGCGAATTAAAAGGCGTTATAACGCGAAATAAAAGCGTTATAACGCGAATTAAAAGGCGTAATAACGCGAATTGAAAGGCGTATTAACGCGAAATAAAGGCATTATAACGCGAATTAAAAGGCGTAATAACGCGAATTGAAAGGCGTATTAACGCGAAATTAAGATGCCTACAATAATGATGTAGAGGTCCTGGGGTTTAATCTCTAAACCCCCCCCTTTACATACACATTAAGTGTGTGTGTGTGTGTGTGTGTGTGTGTGTGTGTGTGTGTGTGTGTGTGTTTTTGCACAACTATATGTAATGCAATAAGCTGTTTTATATGTATTTATTCTATGAAAATTAAAAAACTGCACAGCATCCGATCCTGCGATGAAAACATAAAAAAGTTTTCTATAATGTTAAAGTTTTTTCATAAAGAGTATCATTTTATTTATGGGGATGGAAATCTTTAAAGTAATCTGAAATATAAACATTGATAAACATTGGCAATATACACATGGCTATTTATTAAAAAGTTCCTGTCCAATTGTCAATCGCTAACTTTTGACAATGATTAAATGTCACTTGTGACATCTTAGTATGAATAGATCAAGGTTTAATCACTTGCAGTTGCCTTAAGCGATTCAAATAAAACCAATGTGCTTGTGGTGAGAGTTGTTAACCTATGGAGAGAAACGTTTTTCAGGGAAGAGACTGCTCCATATATAGACAAAAAAGGCATTATAACGCCTTTCACTTCGCGTTATTACGCCTTTTTATTCGCGTTATAATGTCTTTTATTTCGCGTTATAACGCCTTTTAATTCGCGTTATTACGCCTTTATTTCGCGTTATAACGCCTTTCAATTCGCGTTATTATGCCTTTCAATTCGCGTTATTACGCCTTTATTTCGCGTTATTGCGCCTTTATTTCGCGTTATAACGCCTTTATTTCGCGTTATTATGCCTTTCAATTCGCGTTATTACGCCTTTATTTCGCGTTATTGCGCCTTTATTTCGCGTTATTACGCCTTTATTTCGCATTATAACGCCTTTTTTCGCGTTATAACGCCTTTATTTCGCGTTATTACGCCTTTTAAATTTTTTTGTTTATGAGCTTAATAGGCTTTCGTAAATAACTGAAAAAACAGAGTGGTGTTTTTTGGAAAGCTAACACTTTTGTTTATTGAAGTGCCCGCTTCGGCAGTGAATAAAAAAAAATAAAATAAAATAATTAAAGATATTGCTTATTTAAATAAATCATACACAGCTACAGAAACAATTCAAAAATAATTACAATAAAATTGTCGTCAAAACATAAAAAGGCAGGTAAATATTTTCTGCGGAATGTCTCTGTTTTGCTTAGTGTCAACATGGCTGCCGTTGCTGATTACACGAACAACCATAACAACTTATCGCCGGTGTTAAATTATGGTTTAAAATGAAACTTATGACACAGTATCGACATGGAGTTCTCGTTCAACATAAACAACCTCTTAGGAAATACAATAACGAAGTTAGACAATGGCGTCGATCCATACAGAAGAAATGCAGACGGGTAAACAAGATAACATACTCGTGATACTGTAACTGTCGACACCTGTGCATAATCTGTTGCATAGACTGTATCTCAGTTTAGGTGTTTCATCTTCAACAGCATATAGGTTCTCTTGTGTGGTAAAATGTCTGGATTTTTCTAATAATTAGTTTCAAGAAAACTAAATTTCGACATTCAACAAATTTCAATTTCTCTAGAAATCTAGAATTTTCTATTAAACTGGTCAAATATTTTTCCTTCTTTTTCTTTTCTTTTTTTCTCTCTCCTTTTCGTTTTTTCCGGTTAGCTGTTATGCTACTATTCCGTCTTAAATTCCTTCTATTCAAACTGTCAGCTCTGTGTCATTACACCAAAACATAGTAACTTGTAAATTTAGACATGCTTTGTAACTTGCAGCTACCATCATTACAAAGCTAAGCCTGTGTAAATTTGTATATCTAGTACCGGTAATAGTATTTCTATACAGTGGTTGAGGGGTTGTTGTCTATGGTAAGACCAGCGGACACTTCTATACAGTGGTTGAGGGGTTGTTGTCTATGGTAAGACCAGACGATAATTAATTGAAATAAAATCAAAAAGACTACTAAATACAAAGAAGTTCAGCAATTGTTACCAATGGAACCTGATCAACAGGCAATTTAGATACAGCAATATATTTACATTTATGATTTTTGAATGTATAAACTCTGTTTTAGACCAAATGAAGTTATAGGACTATAATTACATTTGCTAATGTGACGTCACTCATTTCTTGCTGACACCTATGCTCGTGACATCATTGATAGGCTGTTCCAGGAATTGGAATTGCATGACGTACACGACAGTGTTTCAAATTTATTTCAGGATTCAAAAACAAATATAAGATTTTCAAAAAATGCATAATGTAAATATAACCATTGAACTGTCTAGAAATGGCGTTTATAGTGCTATAACTTCCATTGCCGTGCAAAGCAAACTACTGTCCGTTTACTATTCTGGAGAGAAAGGAATAACGCCAATATCTCAAAGATTTGAATGGCACGGTTAAAAATCAATAAATCATTTACTTACATGAGCCAAGTCGTTGCTAATAATCCTTATTTCGATCTAATCCATGCATTATAACTCCTTTAATGCACCAAAACGTGTTTTGGATGGGTGTTTACAATGGTAAAAATTTTGACAAAATGGCGGAGTCTTTTGTGTGACGTAATGATGACGGAAGAATTTATTATTTACGTAGGTTCTCGAGGGGTACAATGAAGGGTAGTTCAAAGGTCGGGTTGAGTTTAAAAGTTTTGATTTACGTCAATTTTTTCAAAAGTTTAAAAATGCAGAAATGTAGTTCACTTTATTACTTTATTAAATCTATTTTGGTCATCCCGATTACGCAAAAATCAATCCGTTCTTGAGCTGCACTAACCTACGTAAATAGTCGACTCTTTCGTCATGACTACGTAACATAAAGAACCCCGCCATTTCGTAAAAAAGATTACCATTGTAAACACCCACCCAGGTTATATTTTGTCGCATAAAATGATATATTAAGCAAGGATGGAACCGAAACAGAAATTTTCAGTTACGACTCGGCTCATGTAAGTTAAAGAATCATTGATTTGTACCCGTCGTATTGAAATTTATAGAGTATTTTGCGATATTGCTTTCTCCGAAATAGGCTAAATAAACAGTAGTCATAATGCGCAAGCGCGCGTTATTCGGTTTGCTTTGCACGGCAATGGAAGTTATAGCACTTTAAACGCCATTTTTAGACAGTTTAATGGTTAAATATATGTTTTGCTGTGCCACCAACTATAGATAGTTCTCATGGACCTCTAGC
Source organism: Anadara kagoshimensis (assembly GCA_021292105.1). Classification (NCBI taxonomy): domain Eukaryota; kingdom Metazoa; phylum Mollusca; class Bivalvia; order Arcoida; family Arcidae; genus Anadara; species Anadara kagoshimensis. Next base: position 51,251,533 of record CM037859.1, read on the forward strand.
AGACAAATTTTTCAGTACAGTGGTCGCCATTTTGTCCCTGTAACAACGATGTGACAATGAATTTTATACACCCTATTTTAGAAAGAATTAATAAGACTCAATTTCTAATGCCTACCAAAATGGCCACTACTTTACCTGGAAAGGGGACAGTGTGACGTCACATAGGAACTATCTTTAGCCAATCAAGCAAAAACATGTTTACAAGGATAGTAGTAGACTGAAACATCCTCATGAAGAAAGTAGCGTGCAAAGACAGTGTAGAGAGCTTTAGGAAAGCCCCGGGTAAAGGCCAAGTTTCCACTACCCCTCCTTTCCATTGCACATATAGCATCATTTGTCCCTGTGATGTACATTACAGACAGAAATCATATCAGGTGAATTTATGGGGTTTAGTGACTGAATGATCTAAAGTGTCAGCTTACATACTGTAGAAGACCACAGTGTGTCTCCCTGTCTAGGTTAGAATCACACTTTCATGGAGTCAATATGGTTTAATTTCCTACAGGTAATCTGATATATAAGAGATATATAGTCTTGACTGGGTTTCTCTAGGTTTCCATAAATTTAAAATAATTAGTAGCCAAATTTCCAAAATTTGTGAAAATATAGTCCTTTTTGAAGTATTTTTTCACAAATTTGGTAAAATAGGTTACTTTTTGAAAGAATTCCTCAGAAGTTAGTTGCCAATGGCGATTTTGGATACCAGGAATGGAAACATAGGTTTCTACCTAACTTTTAGATAAAAGAGTAAGCAAAATGGGTGCAGAACTGCAATACATTTTTGTGTAGCTCTGTGTGTCTAGGTGTATTATCAATCATTTGATCATTAAACAAATGATTATACTGACAAATTTTAACAAACAGAATGACTTCTCATCACAGATTTCTGATTATTTATGTCTAACGTAATCAAATTATTGATTGTTTTTTATATGTCATATATTGTAGGCATTCATTCATTTACTTGCGGAGCCAGCTCTTTCAGGTGATAGATGAGATGGGGGCTGCCTCAGCTAAGGTAAACACGAAATACATTGTACATATGACCATCTGTATGCAAAAAGTGTCCTTAGGCTTAGGTCAATGTCACTTTATGTTACATTTTTTGAAGCATCAACACTGGATTTAAAAGCAAAAATATTAATAAAAATAAAATCACATACTCAAGTAGTTGTGGAGAAATTATCAAAAAACACAAAGTCATGTTTTTTATAGGAGACTATGTTTCTTTATTTTGCTGTTTTCTGTTTTCTAATTGGATTCTCAGGACCCTTTTTGCTTACAGAATGTCGCATACATGTATATATTCTGTTCATTCATTTGTTTGGGATGTAATGCAACATTCAATCAATCAAATCTGTCTTCTGTCTCTCAACTCAGACATCATTGTCAAGTAATGCAATGTGTTAGCCTCCGATATTATCTGTTGCTTAACACTGTTTTGATGAAAAAGATGTTTGGCAGAGGAGCTGTTTATTATATTTTCATATACTGTCATAACTGGATTAACTTTCTATTTACAGGCTCAAGGATTACGTACCGTCATTACTACTGGAAGAAAGTTAGAACTATCTGATCATATACTCTATATGATGAAAGATGCTGAAGCCAACAAGTATGTATCGTGTGTTTGATAAAAATTCAAAATGAAGGGCTTTGTCCTTCATCCAATTTGGCACGCACCACACTATCTTGCATTACCCCTTGAAATACCCTGATCAGAATGTCATTTCTTAAACAATTCAAACTTGAAAACTCAAATTCAACGTCTAAATCAAGTTATTAAAGTTCAACTGACTGTCAGAGAATTTGTTTCTTTTTCTACAAGCTGTCTTTTGAATTTAGAATTAGGAAAATTGAATCTTTCAAATACTGGTATATCAAACAGCATTATGACATTATTGGAATTTTTTGTGTGCATAAAATCAACGAATTTAATCTGCAAGTGTGTATCACTGTTGTTTTGAGGAATGTTCATGCTCAAATTGGGAACTTTTAGTAATTTCTGGCCAGGATAAACTACCTGTAACCGAGAGTGAATTTAGCCAGCAAGAATGCTGGCTGTACATAATTTTTTATGTCATGTACTAATTGATTATTGCAGTGGTAAAGGCGCTGTCGTTGGACTTTTGAAGATTGGCTACAAAAAACTCTTTGTGTATGACTCTCTTGGTGGCAACCATGAACTGGTACCAATGTGTGTGCTGGATTTTTATGTACATGAATCACGACAAAGGATGGGGTGTGGTAAACTATTATTTGAATGTATGCTCAAGGTACAGTACTCTATTATTACCGTATACTGTAAATGTGGTCTGTTTCACTGGATCAAATTTTCGCATTTTTTTTATTTCCTAACTTTTCAATCATGAGGTGTAATTTTCTTGGATTCATGAAACTGACTATAAAATAGAATATTAGCAGGGATGAAGATTAGCAGGGGCCCTGGTTCAAAACATCTGTATTCTGGTGAATTGAAAAATCTGTTATTTTCACCATTTAGATCGCCATGTTGGATGTCAACTAATGTAAAATCTGTTTTTCTATCCTTTTCATATTTTTTCTGCCATTTATGCAGAGATTTCAATGGCAGAGTGGTCTTCCAGAAAATCAATTTAAAAATATGTACTTGTACATACCCAGTATATTGTCTATAAAGAAAACTTTGGTTTGAAAATGTTAAACTTTCTATGATTTTGATTTATAAATTTTTCATTGCAGGATCAAAATATCCAACCCTGTCACTTAGCAATAGACAAACCCTCGTTTAAATTTAGTAAATTCTTAGCTAAACATTATGGACTTAAAGATGAAATTCAGCAGGTTAACAATTTTGTTGTGTTTGATGGATTCTTTCAAGGACATTTATCTACGGGTACCGGTAATCAACGGCGATTGTTAAATAGACCACCATCACATCCAAACAAAAGACAAAGTAAGTAGCTACATTTGAAATACTGTCAACCACCAACTTTTATTTGCAGGTATTAAATTTCGCTATTCTCTTGCCAAAACCGATTAACTTTTTCTAATATTGACTATGTACAGTATAAGAAATACCATTTTCAAAAACGTGTTCGAATAGATTAATTTTGGTGATTACAGGGTTCGTACAGGCCTGGAAAAGTCCTTAAATATTAAGGTTTGCCCTAAAAAGACCCTAAAAACAAGTATGACCCTAAAAAGCCCTTGAATTTATCCAGTAGGCCCTGAAAAGCCCTTGAGTTTGACCAATTGGGTGTTGATATAAGTGGTTGCAAATTGACTGATCAAAATAAATAAATAAATAAATAAATAATTAATAAGTTATGTTGAAATGAGCGATTGAAAGGTACCTGGCCCTCCTGATCACCTTAAATCCACCCCACTTCGTGTCGTTACTGTGGACATGCAAGGAATTGTTTTATTGATTTAATTGTTTTTGCACCAATATTTATTTTTGGGTAAAATTGTCAATCTGGTTAGGCCTTACATTTGCAAAGGAGACCCTGAAAAGACCATAAAAAGTCCTTAAAATTTAAGTCCAAATGTCTGTACGGACCCTGAATTATTTTGCCCTTGTATTACATATTGCATGCAAGTACATGTATATATGGTTAACAGTATTGTATAAGAAGAAATATTAGTAGTAGGAAACTTTCACGGTTTTGACCTTCTAAACTATTTCACGGTTCCGACTATAGGAAAATGAATAATTTTCGCTGAGAGGATATATTCACAGTACAAGTGTCACAGTGAAAATCGCTAATATTTCTTCCTTGCCAATGTTTCTTCTTATAGTGTACAAGGAGTGTGTAGAGTGCAGTGTCACATGTCTTCAATCTTTTTTGTTAAGAAATTTTCCCATTCACTTTCTATGTTAAATCAGCCTTTTCAATATATTATCCTGAATTTTTTTCTTGGCTAGACCCCAGTTTCACAATCATTCCATTTCTAAGATTTTTTTAAAGTTTAAATTGGAAAATTTTTAATCTTAATAATTTTGTTAATATTTAAGATAATCAGCAATGTAAAGTATCATTTTAAAGATCTTTTCAAACTTATAATAAATATATATTTATTTTTTCCAAAAATACTGTTTGCAGTTAGAAAACAGATTGCTTTAATTTACTAAATCTAAGTTAAGTAAAACCTTTCTTAAGGAATGATTGTGAAACTGGGTGCAAACAGTATGTTTAGATTTATCTATCGTATTTTTTGTTCTCAAAATTTTGGTCATTATGCTCCTTATTTTTCACAATTGTAGCCCTATTCACATGTGCGAGAAATCCCTGGAAGCTGATTTGAATATTGTAATTTAATTGTAGATTATAATGAAACTGTTCACACTAGACATGGCCAAGGGTCGGCTCCTGTCCACTATGGAAGACAGCTGAATGGTCGACCATGGTCGGGAAATAATCGACCACCCTCAGGAAGGATGTCAAATCGTTCTGTACAAAATAACAATGTAAGTACATGTAATCACAAGTGACAGTCACGTGACATATTATGTTAATCACACACACACAGACAGAAGCACACTTTGAAGGTAAGTTGACCTTTAGTTTTATTTGATGACGCATGAGTTAGAACATATGATATAGTCTACATGAGAAGATGCATAGATCAAGTTAGTTATTTGTGTCGATTTCAACATGATTGAAACATTGCCAAATTGTTTCCAGAAACTAGGGGGAGTTGAATGTTGTCCTTTGGCAAGGGAACTTAATGCACAAATACATCTCCAGTAGACTTCTGAAGATTATATACTATCATATGAAACTAAGGTCAACTTGCCTTCGACTCAAAGCCTTTTCCTCTATGTGTGATCAGCAAATGTCACATGATCTTCACATGGTGATGTAATGTCTTCCTGTACATAGATAGAAACTGCTCATGGATTATTTTAAGGTCACTCTGACCTAATTATGCAGTGTGTATTAATTTTCATGCCTTTTGATGATCCAATGCCTTGTGCCATGGTCGGTATGACAAGATAAAGAACCCCCATTACCATGATTACTTCATGTAATCATGGGCACTAGTATATTAAAGGTATAAATTTCTGCAACTCCGCCTATTAATGGTGACATCTAGGTATAAGTGAAATAATTAAGAGTGGATGTTAATTCCTATTCTGATGTGACACTCTTTCACTCACTTTGACTGAACTTGGTATCAGTTAAACTTCATTTAAACAAATGTGACAATTTTCACACAAATTTCCTCTAAAACACCATAAAATCATTACATGTATTTTTGCATTCATGTATTAAGTGTAATGTAAAATAAGGATTTATCAATGGGGTCTTTTGACAAAATAAGGGGCCAATGGCCCCATGGTCCCCTTCTAGAATGAACAGTGCAATGTCTTTACACATACAACATGTATAAGTTCATCTGACCATGCATGAAATTATATTTTGCAAAATTTTAGGGTACAAATATATATTGGTCAGTACAAAGTCACAGAATTGCTCAGTCTTATATGAAGGCCAAAGTAAGGAAAACCATCTTCTGGCTTAATGGCTAATGTCATTACTGCTATTTACAGCACTAGACGGCCGTTTCGGAATACAATTCCTCATCAGTAGTGCTTGGATCAAAATTATGAAACCAAAATTATTTTGAAGATGTTGAAAAGCTACCCAAAGGAACAAAATACATTTTACCAAATTAAGCTAAGGAAATACTTTGCATGAGAGAGTATACCTTAGTTTTTGAGAAATTTCAAATTTTAACTTGCAGGAAATTTAGACAATTATAGTATATTTCTGACAATAATACGAAATTATTGCCTACTGAGATTTTGATATCCCCGGGGCACCAGCAGAGATACTAGAAATCAGTTTTGTTATAATCATTTCTATTTATTAGGCTGAAGTTAGGCAGCTATATGTTCCAGTCAGACCCCCGTCAGACCAGAGAATGGAAATATACAACATGGATGTCAGGTAAGTGATAACTTTACTAGGAAATATACAACATGGATGTCAGGTAAGTGATGACTTTACTACACCCTAGATTCCGAACCAGACATGGGGTCAATTACATCGAAAAGTAATTAACTAAATTACCATTACATTGGAAATCTTCAATAACAATTAAAATTACATCAGTTTAACAAAGTAATTAATTAAATGACAATTAATTTCCATTACACACTACATTTGGGAAAAATTAAGAAAACATGCACACCAAGTTTTGAAACTTTCTATAATTTATTCAATATGGTACTACAGTTTAACCTGCCAAAAAGGCCACCTGCTTATAACGGCCAGTAGAATTTTATCTCAATTGTTCTTTATTCATATTATTTGAACCTGTATATAAAGGCCATCTGCCCATATAGGCCACTTTTTCTGGTTCCTTTGGGTGACCTTTATAGACAGATTTGACTGTATTGGCATTTCTATTTTTCTTTTAAGTTCACTTACAATTTGAAAATATATATACATATGTAATAATACATATACTGGTACTCTCTTTCAATATTACATTATACATGTACTATTACATGTGATCATCATTAAGGTTTCAAATGCTGGAGTAGGGATTTTGAAAATGACCTGTACATTTACTTGTTTTTATACATATGTCTGTGTGCACCAAACTCCTTCTACCTGACTGACCTTATTGTTTTTATATTTTCATGTACATCGCACCCTGTATATGGACCCATGTTTCCATGTTGCTTGGGTTCCTTTTAGGGGTGATACCACTCTTAACAGCATTTTGGTGACAGAGTGGCCCCTCTTACCTCCTAGGTTCAAATCCTAATCAGGCAGATCCTATTGTAAAAACATTTGTCAGTTACGTTTTGCCGATGGTTGGTGGTTTTATTCCGAGCACTACAGTTTTCTCCACCATTTCAAAACTGACTTGCCTTGATAAGATTTTAAAAACAATTATTTCTTTTTCAAGTTTTCCTGTAACGCAATGTTATTCCAGGACCTTGGGGTGTAAACATTTTCAAAAATGACCTACACAAACATAAAGGGGTGCTGATCACATGATACAGCAGCTGAGATGAAACTACAGTAAAAACTGCCTTAGCGGCCACCTGGATTTAACGGTCACCTGCCGATAACGGCCAGGTTGCATCCCGCCCAATGCATTTTACTATATATTTCACCTGAAATAAGCGGTCACCTGTGTAACGCGGTCAGCGGCCACTAATTTCGTGACCGGCCACATAGAAGAGCCTGGTTTAGACGGCCATTTTGTCCGTTTATAATGTCACGTGACAGTCGTCACATGATTTTGTTTCCTTAGTGACGATAAGTTGTTTATGATAGAATATAATGTTCAGCTGATTGCTCAGGCATATCGCACTTGTCGGGTCGATTTATATTGTTATATGTTGAAACAATAAAATTATCTGAGAAGTATTCACTTTTTCTTTGTCTTATTTTACGAACATTAAACATAACGCATTTATTCAGTTGACAAAAATGGACACACCATCTAAACGGAAAGTTTTAACCCTAAAACAAAAACCGCTAGTCTGTCTGTCGGTCTTTTAAACTCTACCTGACTTCACTAAGTGTATTGTGACTGATTGTCCTTACCACGCGTTTACCTGTCAACAACAGTAAGATCTAATAATCAGGTGATTGTTTATTAATCAGTAAATACCTGTGGACTTAAGGAGTCGCGTGCCGCGTGTCTTTTTCTTTTGTTTCTCAGGAGTCGCGTGCCGCGTGTCTTTTTCTTTTGTTTCTCAGTCCGAATCATTATAACTTTCTTTAAACGTGTGTTTGTTTAAAAATAATTGCATGGTCGTAACTGTGTTGATTATGGAAGCCATAACGAGTGTCGGTCAAGGGTGACGGTTTGTCATCTAAGAGGTTCCACGCGGGGTGTTGAAAATTACCTACTACGCGCTTTGTGACTGTTTCTTTATTAACAAATAAAGAAACGCGATTAAATTTTATTTTAATAAAAGTTTCGGCATTAATATCTTTCATTCACCATGTTCACATAAATATAATTCAGGAATTAAAATTCTTTGCAATGCATCATGGCATGTCGGATTTATTAAGTGATGTTATGAGTAGTTCTGATAAAGTTGAAGCAATGTTGGTAAAATCCGTTATACAAAAAACAATCACAGACTTTTTTGCATAAATTATTTATTATGTTGACAAACATATATATATATATATATGAGAAATTGATATAGATAAATAAATATGTACAAATCTAAACAAATTGGTTCGTCTTCATAAATTTGTCTTCTGGAACACAACCTGGTTTTAAAGGCCACCTGTCTTAAGCAGCCACTTTTGTTCAGTCCCATAAGTGACCTCTTAAAACAGGTTTTACTGTATTTGTCAACAGTTAACATTTATAACCATTACTTAATATTCCAAAGTTACTGACTAAACAAATATCTTAAACCGGGTATGATAAGCTATTTTGTTTACACATTTAAACTGTTGTTCTTTTTCATCAAACATTTTCAGAGCCTTTTTTCTTCATATTTTATTTCTCCTCACTCTGTTTCAGTAATCAGATAGATGCTAGGAATCTGTCTCAGGTATCACCCAGAGCTTACGGAGCAGGTGCCAATCAGTATAGCCGACACACAGCCACACCTCCACACTCCAGACCTAGCAGCGGTAACAATCCCAGGGGAATCAATGTTAACCAGAACGCAGCAGAAACCAATAAGCCAATAAGAAAACAGGAAAGACCCCCTGCTGATTTATATAACCTACATCAGGATTATCAAGGTCGTGGAGGTTATTTAAAAGTCTTAAATGGTAGAACTACCAGGTAAAGCACATATACTGTCCAACATGCCTTAAAGGCCACCTCTATATAAGGGCCATCTGCTTATAAAGGCCAGTAGAATTGTATCCCAGTTGTTCTTTATTCATATTATTTGAACTTGCATATAAAGGCAACCTGCTTATAAAGGCCAGAATAATTGTATTCTAATTGTTCTTTATTCCTATTATTTGAACCTGTATATAAGGGTCACCTGCTCATAAAGGCCAATAGAATTGTATCCCAGTTGTTCTTTATTTATATTATTTGAACTTGCATATAAAGGCAACCTGCTTATAAAGGCCAGAATAATTGTATCCTAATTGTTCTTTATTCATATTATTTGAACCTGTATATAAAGGTCATCTGCCCATAAAGGTCACTTTTGCTGGTTCCCTTGGATGGCCTTTATAGACAGGTTTGACTGTACTGTAATTTATAGGATAAATATAAAGAGTGTCTCAGAAAACGTGTCCCCACTTAAATACCAAAACCTTTTCTTTCAAATACATTGTATTAAAATTTCATGAAATCAAAAACTATGAACTTGGAATTTGACTGAAAAAATGTTTTAAAAGCAGATGTAGTTGCCTTTTAGATGGACTAAGGGTTACTTTTGACTTTTTGAGAAGACTTTGTACATTTTGATACAGAATGCCTCAATATCCTGATCAAATTGAGAATATTGCATATTAAGCTTGCTTTTTATTTTTATACGCCCGTCATATGACGGGACGTATTATGTTACGGTGCTGTCCGTCCGGGCGGGCGGGCGGGCGGGCATCCGGGCGGGCGTCTGTTAACAATTTGTATTCCGTTCAATAGAGACCACAAACATTTATGGATTCAAATGAAATTTGGTATACAGCTTTACCATGGTAATACCTTGTGCAAGTTCGAATTACAACTTTTTCGGATTTTTTTTGGAAGAGTTATGCCCCTTTTTTAACTTAGAAATTTTTGTATGTATGACCATGTGGTTTCCGATCATTAGAGCCTACCACTATTTATGGATTCAAATGAAATTTGGTATACACATTTACGATATTAATATCTGGTGCAAGTTCGAATTACAACTTTTTCGGATTATTTTTGGAGGAGTTATGCCCCTTTTTTAACTTAGAAATTTTTGTATGTATGACCATGTGGTTTCCGATCATTAGAGCCTACAACTTTTTATGGATTCAAATGAAATTTGGTATACACATTTACGATATTAATATCTGGTGCAAGTTCGAATTACAACTTTTTTGGGTTATTTTTGGAGGAGTTATGCCCCTTTTTTAACTTAGAAATTTTTGTATGTATGACCATGTGGTTTGTATTCCATTCAGTAGACAATACAAACATGGATTTAAATGAAATTTGTTATACATTTGGTATACACATTTACGATGTTAATATCTGGTGCAAGTTCGAATTACAACTTTTCAGATTATTTTTGGAGGAGTCATGCCCCTTTTTTAACTTAGAAATTTTGTATGTATGACCATGTGGTTTGTATTCCATTCAGTAGACAATACAAACATGAATTTAAATGAAATTTGTTATACAGTTACACCTTAATCATGGTAATATCTCGTGCAAATTTGAATTACAACTTTTTTGGGTTACGAGTTATGGCCCGAACACGGAGTTGGTAATATATTTTTACATACATATATCCTAGTTGTACTTATACTTCTCAGTAAATAGTACTACTCGATCAATATAACACGGGCGTATAATGCTCCGCTCGGCGGTGCTCTTGTTAATAAAATACACATTGATATTTGCATTTTGAAGAAACAAAGGGGTTAAAGTTCATTTATATGTAAATTAAAAAAACACTTCAAACACAAATGGGCAATGATAAGCATAAACTAGTGACATTTTATATCTTTTTAAGTAATTTTGATTAGTAATAAACTGTTTTTAAAAAAAATGGTTTCACAATTTTTGTCCAAATAAAGAATTGTATTCGGAAATGGCTGTTTAATGATGATAACATTGGTATAATTTATAAGTCAATGCAACATTCTTATTTACAGCTTACCAAGCTTAAATGACCATAGTGTTCAAAAGAAGAGTATTTACATGGACCAAAAACCACCGACCACCTATCAACCGTATGTAGAAAAGCGGAACACTTACTCATTGTTTGATGCACCACCAGATCACCGTTCAATAGCTGCCAGACAGTACACACATACACGGATATGGTGATATGATTGATATAGCAATGACTTTGTACCAGTAATAGGGGTCACCGCTGTATCACGGGATCAATACCTCTTAACATTAGTGTGGAATATTTTGGAAAATGTTAACATCAAAAATTCCCAAAAATAATGTCTTTTTATGGGAAAATGTCATCTTCTACACTTCTATATCCATTGAAAATAAATGTACAACACAAATGTTAAGGGGTTTCATGTAGTACGGCAGCAAACCACATTGTCAGCTGAGATCAGGCTGTATTTGCGAGGAAATATTGCCACCTGCTTTAAAAATTTAACCTGGCTATTTGTCATTAATTGATTTACATCATGCAGTTGAGATGAGATGTCAGTATGTGTCAGATAAGATTAGGCTATATTTGCCAGTATTGTCACAAGTTTATAACTAACATCGTCAGCTGAGATGAGGCTATTTGTCAACATGTGCCAGTTGTGGTCAGTGTATATTTGCCAGAAAATATTGTCACAAGTTTATAATTTACATCATCAGCTGAGATGAGGCTGTTTGTCAACATGTGCCAGTTGTGGTCGGAGTATATTTGCCATGCAGAAAATATTGTCACAAGTTTATAATTTACATCATCAGCTGAGATGAGGTTATTTGTCAACATGTGCCAGTTGTGGTAAGGGTATATCTACCAGGAAATATTGTCTAAAGTTTATAACTAACATCATCAGCTGAGATTAGGCTATTTGTCAATAATGTATGTACATTGTATGTAGAAATACTGTAAACGTATTTAATTTCACGTGTATTTATTTTTGCAGTATAGGAAATTAAACATATCCATGTAGTTAAGTTTTCGCGTTTTTGAAATATGCACTATAACATATTAGGTATAATATAATTTTAACTTGGTATTTATTTTGGCTTAAAACAAAACGACCGCGAAATAAGCGAAAATTAGTACACCCTGAAAATAAGTACGTTTACAGTAACCTGATCTGTTTACTGTTTTTATTGTCAGCAGAAATGGTGCTTATTTACTTGTTAATAGTGACTGTTATCTATAAGATCAATGTGTACGCACACATTGCTTAAAAACTAGATATTATGTAGTTTAGTGGATAGATCTAATAAATTTTTTCTTAAGAAATCAAAATTGTATCAGGTCCCGGTTTCACAATCATTCCTTAACTAAGATTTTCCTTAACTTAAATTAAGCAAATTTTGATAACCTTTTTTTGGAACTACGAATAAATATTTTTGTCAAAATTAAATGCAGATGTCATAAGCTTGTTATTTTCTTTAAAATGATAATTGTTTTTTAATTTGGCAGATTTAGGTTAAGGAAAATCTTAAGTTAAGAAATGATTGTGAAACCGGGGCCTGTACCTGTTTCAAATTGTTTGAATACCTAATGTGGGTCATGTACTGCAAGTGGAAAACTGCAAATAAAACATATGATGTCTCCGTATTGCAAAAGAAAACCTGTAGATCATTAATATTATAAAAACAGAGAAGACTAGAATCAAGTTAGACCAGTCCAGATCTTTAAGGGATCTTATATAATATTCTGACCAAATTTTTGTCTATTTTTTGGAGAAATTGGCATAAATGTCATAAAAAATCCTTCATAGTCTTGGTGTTGGCCAGAATCAAGTTTGGGTAAAATGTTTATTAATAACTCCTAGAGAGTTTCTAAGAAAACACACATTTACAAGAAAAATATAAATGAGAATATGGGTCAATATAATACAAGTAGGGCCTGGATCAGTCTGTTAGGTGATGGAACAATTGGGATGGGGATGTGTCAGTCTGATAAGGGATGGGTACCCTTAAATCTTGTTAAAAAACTAAACACAATCTTGTTGTAGGGTTATTTTGGCTTGCATGATTTTAACCATATATATCATGTACCTGGTATATGGAAGAGCTTCAGTGTCCAAAATTTTGTTTTTTGTTGAATTTGTTAAATGGACTGAATGTGCCATTGAAGTAGACACCTCTCCTGATAGTGTTTGTGTGAACTAATGTTATTTTAATGTCTCTTGTGCGGGTGAGCTACGTTGTTATTCTGACATCCCTTGAGCAGGTGTTCTGATGACTCTTGTCGTAGCTAATAGGACAGTTGAACAATATCACAATCTGATACATTGATGATGTGGATTATATTGAATTTGTTAAAGTTTGTATTTAATGTTGTTGCTGCTATAGGCAAACAATATTGACCTGTCCGCCTTACCTTTTGATTTAACTATTTATTAAGGACCAGCACAATTACTGATTGGAAAACACAGCTGTTTTTGTCTAGATCATGGGGAAACCCATTATTCATATTATTTATGTATTAATTGTGAATCCTAACACTACCCACAAATTGGGTGTATCATATGAATATTCCTATTAAAAGGTCAAGTGGACAGGTCAATGTTATTTGTCTATAAATGAAACTTAGAGACATATATGGTAAAATCTGTATATAAAAATTGCCCACAGAATCTTAGCACAGTAAAACCACCCAGGGGGCTTAAGTACTGTAAAACCTGTTTATTAAGACCACCCACAGAATCTAAGCACAGTAAAAACACCCAGGGGGCTTAAGTACTGTAAAACCTGTATATTAAGACCACCCACAGAATCTAAGCACAGTAAAAACACCCAGGGGGCTTAAGTACTGTTAAACCTGTATATAAAACCACCCACAAAATCTAAGCACAGTCAGTCCCATATCAAAACCACCCATGGGCATGGGACTTAAGTGCTGTAAAACCTGTATATAAAGACCACCCACAGAATTTAAGCACAGTAAAACCTGTATATTAAAACCACCCAAAGAATCTAAGCACAGTAAATCCCATATCAAAACCACCCATGGGCATTGGACTTAAGTGCTGTAAAACCTGTATATAAAGACCACCCACAGGAACTTGGCAATGTGAATGTTATAGACAGGTTACCACTGTATAGAGGTTCTGTTTGGATAAAATATAAAGTAAAGGGATCTTAAAACACTGGTCTTAATGGACAGGTAATCGGTTTTTATATAGAGGTGGTGATTATGGCAGATTTTACTGTATAGACATATTACTATACAAACAAAATCATGTTTAGTCAAAAGATGTTACTTAATTTTTAAATGCCATATTTATTTAATATATCTTAACTTTAAATCAATTTATTTTAGTTAACTAATTAATATAGTACAAAATACTATGGTGGGGTTCACCTGTGACACCCCTTCACTTTTCGTTTGACGCTTCTATTTTTTTCAAATAATCTTGATGGTGTCCCGATTTTTCTTTGACCCACAAATTTCTATGTCAGCAAAAACTATATATTACAGCCTTCCCTTAAATGGATCTCACAAAATACAAGTTTACAAAGCAAGAAAATGGTATTTATTCTTCAGGTGTTCTTAGAACCACAAAAATATCTTAGGACACAAGAGAAATATATATGGAATTGCATAATTTGATATTTTTTTGTTAAAAATTATGTTTTTCTAGGAATATTTGATGTAAAATCTTTTTTTGTTACAAGTAGAAATGTTAATTTCCCACAGGTATCACACTGTTCACAGGTAAACCCCATTAGAGAACATTAGACATTTTTTAAAATTAATTTCACAGTTATCTCCCTTACAATGACTGGCTAGTTTATTGTGCTGCAGTGTAAGGTGTCAAAACTGAAACATAAAAGCAATGTATTTGACATTTTATATAGTGTATATATTCAAAGCTATAGTTCACAAAACAAAATACCGTCAAACCTGCCTTAAAGGCCAACTCTAATTTAAGGACCACCTGCTTTTGAAGGTCATTTAAATTTTATCCCAATCACTATTTGTTCAGGTTATTTGAACCTGAATATAAGGACCACCTGTCCACAACGACCACTTTTACTGGTTCACTTAGATGGTCTTTCATAGACAGATTTGACTTTTATTATGCCCTAAAATATGTCTAGTTGAGTTTAGATTGGTATAGTTTGGGATTGTAGCTGGGTTGCGCTGTATTTAACACATATTTAAGACACTCCTACTGTAAATCACTCTGTTTTTCCTTTGTATATTGAGATCTTTGTTTTTATAGAATTGAATTCAAAGTTGTCTCCCTTTACATGCTATGGCTTGACATTATTAAATTTTTTCAATAAGAGTATAAATTTTTGTGCTTTGATTTCATTTGCACTTGTTCATTTTCTTCACTTTTTTCATAAAATGATAACTAGTATATTAGTATATTATAGATGGATGTTTTTATTTACTGACTCACAAAACTGCTTGTGACTAAATATGCTAAACGTATATTGCGACATAAAAAATGTGAATATGAATTTATCATCACTTTATTTTTGATATTTTCCAAATATTTTAAGACAAATACAACGTTCACATTTTGCATGTTATTTTGTTCAAAAAGAGAGAAAGAAAACTGTAGTATCAGAGTTGTACAATATGGTCAAAGGGGAGATAACTCAAATTATGCACGCATAAAAACTTTGTTAAAAGTTGTGTCTGAGAGGTGATCTACAGTAATTAAAAAAGTACAGTAATTATTGTAAACAGGAAATTTCTGTGCCAGTGTATTTTCAGACAGTTCCCATAATTTTGTCTTGGCACTCTCAGATTACAGCCGGTGCAAACACATATTTATGTAAATTTCAAAGGATACCTCGTAGTTTTATTTTTGTGTCATATATCCTCACAAATTTACATGAATATAACTTAAATGAAAATCTCCTGATTTACAGTATTTTTTAAAATTATTTATTTTATGTGCATTAAACTGCCATTTTGCATTAAAATTGTGATACACAAAATATTTTGATACACATGTAATAATATAGTATTTATTTTGAACGTAACATTTAAGGAGATATGAAATAAAATATCTTTATAATAACACTTGGATTTTTTTTGGAAGTTTTAACATCAGAATGGTGACATATAAAATAATAATAATAGTATTGACCTGTCCACTTGACCACCCGTTAGGAATATTCATATTGGGGAATCCATCCAATACATGGGTAGGGTTAGGATTCAAAGTTTTTACCAGATAATGTATGTTTCCTTGGTGTAGATGAAATAGACACCTGTGTTTCCTAAACATAAATGTACTGATCCATAATAAATATTTAAGTTTAAGTTCAAATGGGCAGGTCAATGTTGTTTGCCTATAATATTTATTTCCAATCAAAGACCTACAACAGGCACAGTGGTAAAACAAAATGAAAAGAAATATTATCAAGGGAGACAATTCCCAATTACCGGTATATGAAATATTGTCAAGGGAGACAATTCCCAATTATATGAAATATTGTCAAGGGAGACAATTCCCAATTATATGAAATGTTGTCAAGGGAGACAATTCCAAATTATATGTACCATTACAAACAGATGATTACATCATTATATGTCATCATTACATAGAGACTATTGTATATTCAATGTCAAATTTGCCACTGCGGTAGCTCAGTTGGTAGAGTGCTCGCTCCGTAAGTGGAAGGTCATGGGTTTGAACCCCGGCCGGGTCTGACCCAAGACTTGAAAGTGGGTAGAGACTGTTCTTTCTCCAAGCACTCGGCATTACGAAATGAAAGTCACGGTTCTTTCGGATGGGAACTTAAAATAATCAAGGTCCCGTGTCACGGTGGGCTCAGTGGCACGCTAAAGAACCCTGCTGTATAATGCCATCAGCGCAACGCACAGGCAAAATTTCTGTACCTTCGCCTATAGCTGGCGACGTCTCGATATAAGTGAAATATTCTTGACTGGGACGTTAAACACCATTACTCACTCACTCACTCAATGTCAAATTTCTACATTGATATATCCTATAATATGAAGTAGTGATAGATGACATAATCCTCTTCACTCTTCACTACTATGGTAGCTCAGTTGGTAGAGTGCTTGTTTTCTTATGTGGGAGGTCTTGTGTTCGAAACCCAACTGTGGTCTTACCAAGGCTTTAAAATTAAGTTGTGACTGATCTTTTGCCAAGCACTCTGTATTTAGAAATGAAAGCCTCAAAACACTGATGCCTTGTGTCAAGATAGGCATGGGGCATTAAAAATCTCCTCCTGCATATTGCCCTGAGCACACTGCAAAGGTAAACATTTCTGCTGCTTTACCTGCAGCTGCTGACATCTCATAAGTGAAATATTTTTGACTGGTATAATCAATCAATCAATCAATCAACCTTTGCTGAAACAATATAGTTAGGTAAAACATGTACATATAGTATTGTTCTTTGAAGTTAGAGTAGGCATGAGAGGAAAATTATTTTTAAAAAGTGTGAGTAGGAGGAATGGATCTTACTGTTGAATCCGAATTCACTGATTTTTTTTTTTTTTTTTTTTTTTTTTTTAAATTTCTGATTTCCTGATCAAAACAAAAATCTTAACAGGGTTAATGAAGTTCATGCTTTTTCTCTCCTGTTGAGCAATATATTTTATAGGCAAAACCACCACTTTCGTACCATTTTGTCGATATCCATCGGCCATCCAAACTCCGGAGTTCCACAATCGATGGTCTGAGTTACGTGTATATTTTGTAAAATTTTCTTATTTTAACTGTTTGTTTAATTGTTGTTCATGGTTAAATTATATAGTTAGATTTTAAGAAGTACATTCATATGTGTCTCAGATGAGCAGTAAGGCCCTCTAATTTTTTCGTTGTTTTAATTTTATTCTTTACTTATTCATTATGTTTTCTTAATTAAAATTTATTGAATTTATCACAAAAACTCGAAAAGTTTAGGAAATCCGATTATATTTATAAATATTGCCGACTGTGTTGCGACAACAACCGATGTTCCGAAGCATGGGTGGGAAATCAAAACAGAAGAACAAGAACCCGGAAATACGTAAAAACGTAAACATGGCAAACACGTCAACAACACGATGAGATGACACAACTGTCAGAGTCCTAGATCGTCGAAATGTCGAGTTTAACTTCTCCAGCTTTAGATAAAAAAGATGATGGCATTGCTTGGTGGTTTAAATTCCTCACAAGAGGAGTTGGAACGATTGGTGGAATTGGTTAGTTAAACAGTATCCTAATTTTCATCAATCGATAAACTGATAAATTATGGAGCTGTCTGTGTCGTTACTGATGTGTCTCAAACATGATATATATTTGGTATATTAGAGTCTTCTCTATATAATAAGTCTGTGATCTGGAATCCCATTCTACTATTACGAAATCGCCCTAGACCAGTTCTGATCTTTAAATGGACCCAGGGGTGAAGCTTGGCAGTTGGAGAGCAGGTTGACATCATATTGCTGGATTTTTCAAAGGCATTTGACAAGGTTCCACACACACGCCTTATGCACAAGCTTCAACACTATGGAGTAAGAGGGAATACACATAAATGGATAGCAGACTTTTTAACATCTAGAACCCAGAAAGTTGTATTGGAGGGAACATCTTCTAGTATAGCTAATGTCATTTCTGGTGTACCCCAAGGAACTGTCTTAGGACCACTGCTATTCCTAACATTCATCAACGACATGCCCGAAGTAACAGAATCTGACGTCCGACTGTTTGCTGACGACTCACTACTGTACAGGAAAATTAGATCTACCTCTGACACTGATGTGCTCCAAAAAGATTTAACATCTCTAGAACACTGGGAGAATCAATGGCAGATGGAATTCAATCCTGAAAAGTGTACAGTTATCCATGTCACTAACAAAAGAAGACCAGCTATTACCAAGTACCAGCTCCATAATCATGTCTTGGGTGTAGAACACTGCAGCAAATACCTGGGAGTCACCATTAGTGAAGATCTACGATGGGACAACCATATCAACGCCGTCACAAAAAAGCAAATCGGGCCCTTGGTTTCATCAAGCGGAATCTGAGAGATTGTAAACCAGCCATTAAATCCTTTGCCTACCAAGCCGTAGTTAGACCAACGCTTGAGTATGCTGCTTCCGTGTGGGACCCACATACACAAAAGAACATCCAGGCCATAGAACAAGTCCAACGACGAGCCGCTAGATTTGTCACCAACAACTACTCAGACTACACCCGAGGTAGTGTAGTGTCACTAAGATGATAGAACAACTGAAATGGGATCCACTTCAACTCAGAAGATCCAAGAGCAGGCTTGCGATGCTATATAAGATCAAGCACGGCCTAGTGGACATTCCAGGAGACAAATATCTAATAGCAAGCGACAGTCGAACTAGAGGAGGACACAGATACAGACAGCATCGTACCAACAAGGACTGTTACAGATACTCCTTCTTCCCCAGGACAATACAACAATGGAACAGACTCCCATCAGAGGTTGCAGCAGCTCCATCAGCAGCAGACTTCATGGTCTTACTGGATAGGCTACCAGTAGACTATCCTACATTCCACTAAATCTACAGCTGTTTCCTAATTTTAACTGTAAATAGTGCCTTCAGAGGTTTTTAACCATCCATCTCATGCTTGAGTAAGTGTTACACTCCAGGAGGAGGCCTACTCAATAAACGGAAGAAGAAGAAGAAGAAGCTTAACTATTTTTGAGTTTGGGGCACCGGTCATCAAGTTGTAACAAAAGCAAATGGATAAAATGTGTAAATATGTAGGACTCAGACTTATATTTATGGTCACATTTTCTATCTTTAGAAGAAGATACTACCTAGCATAAACTCAGAAAATAGCCTTCATAGAATTTACAGTGCAGACTTAAACCATTCCCCTACCTGTAAGACAAGGCTTGAACATTTCACTTATATAATTAACATAACCCCACCATGTCTGACACAAGTCTTGAAAGTGGATAGTGACTTTTTTTTCGCCAAGCACTCGGTATTGTGAAATAAAAGTCAAGTTTTTTTATGGGACCTAAACACAAATTAGGTCCCATGTCATGTTCAGCGTGGCATGATAAAGAACCCATCTGTATAATACCATCAGCCCAACACATAGACAAAGTTTCTGCACCTTCGTCTATAGATGGCAGCATCACGATATAAGTGAAATATTCTTGACTAGGCCATTAAACACATTACTGTGAATACTCAACTCTCTCCAATTTACCGGTACATAAAGCACTTGAGTATAATGTAAAATGGAACTTAACTTACACAGAGCATGTAGAGGTGTCATAAACTATATATAAATTCTGGTTACAATGGAAAAATTCTCTCTCCTCAATGTAGAAAGTCAAACTGGTCGTATTATATACATTTTGTAATATGTTGAGGCCCATCTTTACAAATGGGTGACCCAGGATCAATTCCCGTCTTCGGGGAAAAGAAATAATTTCATAGTAGCACTGTTTATGAAATAAATAACACACATAGCAGGACACTGTCTTTGAATATGACACTCACCAAAGTGCATCCCCAGGATAAAACAGAAAATATAATACTTATAGTTAAGTATGTAACAGAAGGGAAAAATGCAGCAATCAAACCAGGACCTGGTTATTTTGTTTAATATCAGAATTTTATATTGACTATATCATGCAGGTGAACTTTGGTAGGTGCCCCATTCAAAGACAAACTCTGACTGTGGTTTTCATTTGTTGCCTAATTCTGATTAAAATAAAAAAAATGTTTTAGTGACAATATTTTCATGAGATTTGAAATCATAGGTAATATAAAGTGATCTACAAAAGTTTGTTTTCATAGTTATCTAGAGCAGATTTTAATGTTAATTTAAACTATATTATTTTTCAGTTGCCATGGCAACAGGGGTAGTGGCATGTTTAACAATTACACCAATATGTTTAATAGCTGGTATAATACAGATGTAAGTATAATTTATGTATTTTTTGGTTAATAAAAATGATAAATACATACAGTATAACCTGTGTATAAAGACCACCCAGGGGATTGAGCAAAAGTGGACTTAATAGACAGGTGGACTTTATATAGAGGGTCACTTTATGAACAAGTAAACGTGTATTGTTGATACTGGTATACAAATAAATGAAAATAATGCCTATAATACCTATATAAAATATCCTTTTGTTTAATTTTATTCAAATTTTTATGATGTTAAAAAAAATTATTTATTATTAATTATAGAAGATATTTGAAAAGTGCATTATATTCTTAATGGGCTGTACAACTGATTACATGGTAACAATTTATCTATTAGTATACCCTTGACTTATTGTCTTTGTTTACTTAGGAAGCAAGGTGTCAGTAATTAAAACAATAGGTATAGAAAACATACTGCCCTAAATAACAAAGGCTGTTTCTAACTGCTGATCTAATGGCTTCAATCATTGACATGAGTATAAGTATACTTAATATAACTCATCTATACTCTTTGCAACAAAAATTTGTAAAACTTATACAATGATAAAAGATTTATATTAATTATATATTTCTAATCTTCAAGCATTAAGAATATAATAATAACTTGGTTACAAAATTACATGAAATTAGACTAAAATTATAATATGAAAAATTAACTTTTAAAAAAGTTGATTGAAATAGTGGACTTTATAGACAGGTTGAGAAGTCATTTGGGACCAAAAAGGGTGGACTCTATTCACATTAGACAGGTGGACTTTATATACAGGGTCATTATATAGTAAAATCCATTGGGGATACTTCAGACCGGTTGCTATAGACAGGTGGACTTTATACAGAGGTGGACTCTATAGCAGGTTATACTGTATTATATACACAGTGTGTAGGTACAACCCTCAGTATCGGGTCGAGTCCTTTTTTCGTCGTGGTGATACAAGATTCTGTATCATGCCTGTATGATAAAACTTGTATTTCGTAGAAAAACTAGTCTAATGTTAGATAAAATGTTGGAAATTTCATGAACATGGGGATTTTTTTAAAAAAAAATGGCTTGTTAAAAAAACGTTTCATGGGCTTACAGTATCACACTTTCTGTTAGAGTTTTTATCATTTTAAGCAAATTGATGTATTGATATATATTTTCCTATTTGACTCAGCAAAGCTTCTTGCTGCTTAGGTTTAAATTTCACTTGGGGCAAACATTTGTGTGAGAAATTTTGTCTGTTCAGTTGCTGAAGGTCAGTGTTTTGTTAGGGCAATAAGATTTCATTATGTCTGAATTGACACCCCTCTTGATATAAGTAGCAAAATACTAGCTGACTGGGATGTAAACACCACTGCTCCTCTCCACCATACCAGAACTGACTGTGTCAGTATAAGTGAAAGAATCTTGACTGGGAAGTAAAACATCATTTATCCACTTTTCTCCACACCACCATACAAAAACTGACCACTTTGATATATGTGACAGAATCTTGACTGGGTCTTAAAGCACCATTATGTATACTCCACTCCACCATCCCAGATATAAGGGACAGAACTGTGACTGGGACTTAATTATCAGTACTCTAGTGAACCATTCAGAAACTGACTGCCTCGATATAAGTGACAGAATCCTGACATAGACATTATAAGTCATACAGGGTTTTGGCAGGTTACCATGGTTACACGGCCCCATGTACTCTGTCAAAGATCAAAGTACCTTTTACCTGCGGCTCGGGGTACATCTTTGACAGGGTACATTGGGCCGTGTAACCATGGTTACCTGCCAAAACCCTGTATAACGTTTTTGTCACCTTTTAAAGCGGTAGTAGTTTGATCTTTAAACTTAGATTTCGTATTCTGTATGACTTACATACGTTGTCGCCATGTTTGTTTCCTGTATCTAGACGTTCGCGTTATACAAGTTACTTCCCTTTAGCCACTAAATGTTGCGTGCGTTTATGTACCCCGGCAGATTTCCAAACATAGCTCTATGTACCCCGGCAAGTTAACAAATCGTAATGCGAGAAATTTCTTTGAAGGGTGACAAAAAACATTATTATTCGATCCACTCTGTATTCTCATTTTGGTCTGTAAAATTTTGATATTTTGTCACTGTTTCAGTTAACAATACAAACATAGATTTATATACCGGTAT
Organism: Anadara kagoshimensis; assembly: GCA_021292105.1. NCBI lineage: Eukaryota > Metazoa > Mollusca > Bivalvia > Arcoida > Arcidae > Anadara > Anadara kagoshimensis. The sequence goes on from CM037859.1 coordinate 51,274,361, forward strand.
ATCTGGTACCATGAAAGTACATATATAAGAATTCTAGGTTATAGGAAAATAAACAGACCATTTATGTTTTCACTGTAGTTTTTAGATTTAGTTAAAATGTTCACTTAATATTTGTTTTTCAGCTTAGTTGGATTTATAGCCATCATGTTTGAAGCTCCTTGCTGTTGTCAGTTTATAGATTTTGCAGATAAAATAGGAAAATTTTCAGAAGAACGGCCATACTGGCAAAAAGGGACCCTTTATGTAATGTGAGTTATCAAGCTTAATTTAAATACATTAAAACCAGCTATAAAGCTCTTTATGATGACAATCTGTCTGCACAGTTAAACTTCCTATAATAACCACCTTTATATAAGACCATCTGTCTAAACAGTAAAACGTGTTATAATCAACAACTCTTTATAATGATGATCTGTTTAAAAACTTGCTACAGTGACTCTCTCTATATAATGACCAACTGTCCATTAAGAACCTTGTTTTAAGGTCATTTTGCTTCCACCTGTCAATAAAATCTTTATCTCTTGGGTCCGAGGATGGTCTTTACATACACAATTTACTTGAAGAGAACATATTTTTTCATTTTGGGAATTATAACATATAGTATGTCACAAATGCCTAGATTTAAATTCCACTTGGCACAGAACCTAGTGTGAGAAAGTTTATCAGGTCAAATGCTTAAGTTGTGGTTTTCTCCAGACACTCAATATTACCCCTTATTCCTGAACTGAACACCTTGATAAAAATGAAAGAATCTTCACTAGAGTATTGGTATTACTGCTAACTTACAGTATTTATGTACAACTGTTTTATTTGTTGCATGAAAGTCAGAGTCGAAGTCTCTTATACATACATATTATATACACAGTGTGTATGTACAACCCTCAGTATCAGGTCGAGTCCTTTTTCATAGCCGTATCACTTCGAGCGATGAGTAGTGATACAGCTACGAAAAAAAAAGAACGAGACCTGATACGAAGGGTTGTACATACACACTGTGTATATAATATTTTTATCTAACATTTCCAATTAGGTTATTTAAAATAATAAAAAAACAATACTTTATGTGAAAAAAAAAACATTTTACCATAGAAAACCACTGAACTATGTTATGACATTTGTTTTAAATTCTCCCTAATGACGTCACAATGAGAAAGTGCACATGCTCTTTACTGCCAATGTTCACATGATACAGAATCTTGTATCACCACAGTGTGGTGATACAAGATTCTGTATCATGTGTGTCCGATAAAACTCATATTTCGTCAAATCAGATAGAAAAACTAGTCTAATGTTAACTGATTATCAACAATTTACTTCTGTTCCATTGACAATTCATGGTGTCATCAGTGTGGTTGGTCATTCACGATCTGATGGCTAAGAATACAGCGAGTCTGGTTATATATTACAATATTATAGTTGTAATGAATAAAGTGTGAGCGGATGTGATTATATACATAATGATATGCTAATAATATAGGCCAACAACATTGACCTGTCTGCTTGACCTTTTATTATGAATATTCATGTAGGGGAATCCACCCAATGCATAGGTAGTGTTAGGAATCACATTTAATACATTAACAATGAATGTTTCCAATAAAATGAATAACATAGACAAAATAAACACCTATGTTCCCTTTACATAAGTGTTCTGGACCATAATTAATATTTAAATTAAAGGTCAAACGGACAGGTCAATGTTGTTTGCCTATACAGTTAAACCTGTCTATAAAGGCCATCCAAAGGAACCACTAAAAGTGGCCTTTATGGGCCGGTGACCTTTCTATACAGGTTCAGATAATATGAATAAAGAACAATTGGGATATAATTCTACTGGCTCTTATAAGCAGGTGGTCTTTGTATAGAGGTGGCTTTTAAGGCAGGTTGGACTGTACCTTTAAACATGGTTTAATACCATCCATGTTTATAAACATTCTGCCATCTGATTGTCAATGACCTATAGTTCTAATATTATGTGTAAAACATGTACAATATCAAAGGCCAACGACTTTTATTTTTTATATTTTCAGAATATCATTATTTCCAATAATCATGTGTATAGGTATATCCACAGTATTTGGTAGTGGACTTGTCTTTGTTACAGGTGTATTATATGGACTTATGGTCTTAGGTAAAAAGTAAGTACAGAAACTCAATTTTAAGGGCATTCATTACTCTCAAACCCTCTTAACTCATATACCGGTGTTCATTCTAAGTTTTTTTCAGATGGTACCATTTTCAAAATGAAAAAAATAAATTCGTCTAAAACGCAATAGCTTCAAAATTTTTGCATTCATGTTATGTAAACTATGGTTAACTTAGGCCTTATCAATGGGGCCATTTGGCAAAACAAAGGACCAATGGCCCCATGTCCCCTTTTCTAAAATCAACACTGATACTCAGTAAACATCATTATAGTGTTGTCTGATTTTGCCACCTTCCTTATCCTATATTTATAAACACATTTATTCGTGGAAATCATAAACTAGTCTAGTGCAAAAATCACTAAATTAAGACTACCACTAAATAAAGTACATTTACAGCACTGTATATCGTACCATCTGTTTATCATATATATATATAGGTTTTATTCTGATGTGTTCTTGATGCTTGCTGCCTTTTAACTATGGTATCGTTTTATTCACTTGTTAGTATTTTTTGTAACTTCTTTTGTATTTTTTTACAGAGCTGACAGAGAAACAATGTTATCAAGAGCAGCCAAGGATGATGTAGAACTACAAACAACACTTATAACTAACGAAGAAAAAGTAGATTTACACGTACCCGATAGTCAGCCTGGTGGAGGCAAATAACATCATACATCATCTTTGTACACCTACACTAGTCATCAAATCCACATTGCCGTAGAGAAGAGTTAATTGTGTAACAGTATCCAGAATACATGAACAAGTGAAAATGAGTTATAATGTAACCATGGTGACAGGGCTTGACATCAGTGGTATTCTGACTACCACAGACAAATGTGTTTATAAAGTAACCATGATGACAAGACTTGACATCAGTGGTATTCTGACTACCACAGACAAATATGTTTATAAAGTAACCATGATGACAAGACTTGACATCAGTAGTATAAATAGTTCTCATGGACCTCTAGCAGACAAATTTTTCAGTAGAGTGGTCGCCATTTTGATAGGCAATCTTTATCATTTATCTGTCTATTTTAACCAAATTTTTTCATTTTTAAATTATTGTTTTTCAAAAAGTAATCGGGAAATCAATAAAGTTTTTATATTTATGAAATGGCCAATGTTTTTACTTTGATTTGATATATTTTATAAGATTTTTGTCCCCCTAAACAACGATGAGACTATAAATTTGATACACCCTGTTTTAGAAAGAATTAATAAGACTCAATTTCTAATGCCTACCAAAATGACTGCTACTTTACCTGGAAAGTGGACAGTGTGAGGTCACATAGAAACTATCTATTCTGACTACCAAGCTCTGTCTATAATAAACTTATTTATAGAATCAGATTTTTTGTTAGTGAACACAATGGAAATTTTAAAATGTCATTGTGAAAACTTGTATACTAGGGTATTAACTCACCTGTGCAAAGGTGAGAGTCCTGAAGTCCTGGATCAGTAGTGTTACAACAAATCATTTCATTCCTACTTGGCCGCCCTGACATTAATGAGTTAAGCAGTTATTGTCAAGCCCTGTGTGTAATAAACTTATATAATCATTTAATGTAATTTTTTGGTTAGTGAACACAAAAAAATTGTAAAATTTTATTGTGTATACTTGAATATAGCTCACCTGAGCTAGAGTCCCGGACTGTCACAGCCCTTTTGTTAAGTCTCACTGTCTTGTGCAATAAAATATGGAAACATGTATTAGATCATGCAATAATGCAATAAATTCATTGATTTTCATCACAAACATTCATATCATCTGTTAATTATCATTTTATTAAACTAGATACATGTAGTCTCTGTTGTACTAAAATATAAAAACTATATATACAATTATATATGTCTCCATAGATGAAAATATGGAACTTTGTTGTGCATGAATCGGATGTTCAGCTTTTGCATGTTTCGCAATAATATAGCTTGAAAATATGAGATCAGTAGTCATATATTTCACACACTGTTCACTAATTATTTCCTTCCCCCCATGTCTGTCTGTCCGTGTAAAATCGTGTTTGGACCATATCTCATAGCTGCATTGGACAACTGTCATAAAACTTCACATGAATAATCTTCATAGTCCACATGATGTGTCATGACCTTGAACCAAGGTCACTTTATAAAGGTCAAGGTCACTTGAAAAAAAAAAGTTTGTTGTGGTATTTTGCTCTTAAGAGACAGTTCTAGTTATTATAAACATGTTAGGATGGGGACCAGAATAGCTTATTTCAATATTCCAAACAAATACACAATTTAAAGTTCTATGAAAGGTTTTGTTAAATACTAGTAGTACGTTTTTAGCTAACCCGAGTGTTCCAGTGAATGAGTCAGGTCAGTTTTGTTCTATCCTGCATTCATCATGTTCATAATGTTCCATCATTTGCCATTCCATCATTCACTCCATTGTCTAATGATTTGGCATTCATTCAACGAATTAGTGTATAAGAATTAAATAAGAGATATCACCAAATTAAGTTGAATTAGTGTTACCATTACTGGCATTAGTATTGTGCATAAGGCCACGTGCACACCAAATCAATTTTTAGTTTGTTGAATTTTTTAAAAGAAATGAGAGATAAGCAAGCAATTAAAAATTAGGTGGCTGCATTTTTTTTCTAAAAAGAGTTTATCTCCAGGCACACAAAATTTGAAGCAGGCAAGAAAGAGAAAAAATGCACTATAAGGTAGTTATGGTCTGAAAAAGGCAAACAATGTACAAACATAACTCATAACAGGATATAATATTCTTATTTTATCTCACAGTCTAGGAGGTGGAATTCGCAGAAATAACTATGTTGGTATGCTTAACATAAGCTGTCGCCTTCAATGTTTTGTTGAAAATTTTTATAACATCGGCATTAAAAATAGACCCAACATGTCATGTAGGACTTATTGGATAGGTAAAAATGATTTGAAATTGGATTAATGTTTTTTCATAATTCTAAATTTTAAAGGTGGGCTGGTCCGACTAACTCAATTAACTAAATCGATTTGCCATGGCCTAAAGAGACTAATCTTGGTCTTTGCATGGAATCGTACCTACCTTACAAGCAATATATTTCACCATATAAAGTCAATAATTTTATACATGTACATGCCATATTTTTGATGATGCTGGTACTGATAATTGATTTTTATTTAACTACATGGGAGTGTATGTTAGTGAAGTGATTGTGGGTTGTCATTGTTAGATTATGGTGCTTTTTATTTATTTTATTATTACTTGTATAATGTAGTTATAAATATAAGAATTTTTATGTTTACATTTTGTTGTATCTATGGGATAAGTTATATTGTTAATTTACTTGTTAATTGATCTGCACATTTTATCCTATATTGACTTTAAGTAGTGAACAATGTTTTGTAATGGCTGCTGCTAGCCAGGCTAACTCTACTTATACATATAAACCACTGTGGTAGCTCAGTTGGTAAAGCGTTTGCTCTGTAAGTGGGAGGTTGTGGTTTCGAACCCCGGCCAGGTCTGACCCAAGACTTGAAAGTGGGTAGTGACTGTTCTTTCACTAAGCACTCAGCATCATGAAATGAAATTCACGGTTCTTTCGGATGATAGCTTAAAATAAATGAGATCCCGTGTCTTGGTAGGCTTGACACAATAAAGAACCCTCCTGTATAATGCCATCAGCGCAACGCACAGGCAAAATTTCTGCTCTTTGCCTATAGCTGACGACGTCTCGATATAAGTGAAATATTCTTGACTGGGACGTTAAACACCATTACTCAACTCAACTCTACTTATACATATCTATAGCATGCTGGGAACCTTAGGTTTTAGTGTTTTTTAAAAGAATTGTTTTTACTGATTTAAGTCAAAGTTGTTATTATCCCTCTCTAACAATGTCTGTCCATGTAAAACCATGTTTAGATAATATATCATAGTTGTTTAGGACAACTGTCATAAAACTTCACATGAATAATGTTAATGGTCCAAAAGTGTGTCATAAACTTGAACCAAGGTCATATTGGAAAGATCAAGGTCGCGAAAAACATTAAATTTTGGGGGTACAGGGTATTTAACATCCAATAGGTGGAAAACACAGGCATATGAAAAACATGGCAAATTTACCATGTTTAACTTTTAAATTGAAAAGAAAACAATGTTGAAACATAAAATTGATGTTAAATCGAGACGTTTATATACATGTCCTAAGGTATATCAAAGATTACAATTAATTTGACAGAAATTATCTTTACTTGAGTTTAAACTTCAATCCTGACTCCTTTTTGGTAAATATAGTACACTTGTCTAGATATTTGTTCTTGTTTGTGTTAACAGTCTGGCAGTTGTAGACAGGTATGATGCATAATTGTTTTAGTTCATGTACTCTTTTTGGTGATCAAAAAGGGAGAGAAATCCAATTTACTGTATACGTAGAAATATTCACTGTGTATTAATGTTTCGCTATTTTTGCGCTCGCTGATCAACCGTAAATATGAATCCACTGTGAAATTTTATATCCTTGTCAAATGCTTACATCACCTACATGACCGCGAAAATTTATACAAGCGAAAATGCTCTCCATACAAAAACAGCGAAAGTTTATACCAGTGAATATTTCTTTGTATACAGTATGTGTCAATTTAGTAGCATTGACATGTGTATATATCTTTCAGATCAGTGAGGTTTTGTTTCATCCAGGGCATATGTCATTGCTAGTCCAGAATTGATTTTTAAACTGGGTCAAAATCGTTCTTACAATAACTTGGTTGATATTATTACAGCCAAACCTGTCTATAAAGGCCACCCAATAGGCACTCGGCCTTTATATACAGGTTCAAATATTATGAATAAAGAGCAATTGGTATACAATTCTCCTGGCCTTTATAAGCAAGTGGCCCTAATAGAAGTGGCCTTTAAGGCAGGTTGGACTGCATGTATATATACATTTTGTTGTATAAATCTGGAAATTTTTTGCTGTTGTTTTATTTGGAAAATTAAACGAAATTAATTGAAGTTTGATTCCAATTCCATGATAGCACATGGTAATTAGGGGTTACGTGAGATGACGCATGTGTGTCCAGTTCAGTTTTTAACGCAGCAAATGACTTAGCAGATATCCACGGGTGGTGTGGGTGGGCACGTAACCCCTAATTACCATGTGCTATCATGGAATTGGAATCAAACTTCAATTAATTTCGTTTAATTTTCCAATTCCATTTCATTACACATGGTAATGAGGGTCACGTGAGATGTTTAGAGCCTGCTGAGTCGTTTGCGTAATGTGAAACAAAAGTATGTTAAGAGACAAATTGATTCTGTACACTATTTACATTTATTTACATATAGGCGCAGATATATACATTATTTACATCTGTATTCGACTGAGAATGGCCTGAGAAAATTGTGTATCAACCATAATGGGTTTTTTGTAAAATTTTCGGAAAACCGAATTGGTAGTCCAACCAGCACATCTCATTACAGTTGATAATGGAACATGCACATTTGAAGCGCGTGTCGTTGAGGCAGAACGTATACTATGTGGTTTGAAAATGTTTATATCTATCCCCGCCAATTTAAGAACAGTTCTTATCCATCTGGAAATTGTATCTTTAGAAACTTTACTGTATGGCATTACAAAACTGATAAGTAATGAATTTTCGTGTTTACGAAGCTGTGCAGTACGATTTAAATACAATTTCAATAATTCTACTATGCACAAATTTCGATTAGGTTCATACTTTTGCAAAGCAAGTTCATGTAAATGTGTCCCCGGTCTAGAATGTTTTAATAAGTCCCCTATTCTAATTTTTACCACATTGTCAACAAATTCAATATTATGTATACTTATGACATGTAATGATTGTACCCTTTGACCCGAAAGTAAACCCAACAAAACGGTAACCTTATAAGTAAGTTGTTTCAAGGTTATGACATCAACAGTAGGCATATCTGCTAAATATGATAACACTTTCTCTACGTCCCATGTTACATTATATCGTGGAAGAGTCGGTTTTAATAAAAACACACCACGCATAAATCTTTTAACTAACGTGTGATTACCAACGGAACCTGAATCTGTAAATATCACAGTCGATAATGCTGACCTCGCGGTATTAAGGGCACTATAGCCCAGTCCACTATGAAATAATTCAGCCAAAAAATCTAAAATTAACGTTATAGATGGTGAAATGGGATCACAATTCCGTTTAACACAAAACCGCATCCATCTTTGGAGATATGTCCAATATTGACGTTTTGTGGAATTTCTCCATGACGACAATATAATGTCTGAAGCCTCTTCTGAAACGCCTTTGTTTTGGAGGGATTTCCTGATAACCTGAAACCGGTCAGTTGGAGCTTTTTCCAAAGTGGATGAATAATTAGGTTGTTGTGCGTTAATTTTAATAAATTTTTTGAGTTTGGCAACAATCGTGGACAATCCACTAAGAGTTCCAGTAGCTTTGGGAACCAGTGTTGCGTTGTCCATAACGGTGCCACTAGTAACGCCTCCGCCTGATCTTCCTGAATCTTTTTCAGTGCCATACCTATTAAGCTAAAAGGAGGAAAGATATAATTATAATTAGAGCCCCAGTTCTGTTGAAATGCATCTACTGCCAGCGCTTTTGGGTCAGGTCTCCAAGAAACATATGGCATGATTTGATAATTTAACCTGGAAGCGAATAAGTCAATATCAGGTAGTGTAAAATGGCGTGTTAACTGATTAAAGCAGTCTACAGATAACATCCACTCGGTATCACTTTCACTCTGTCTAGATTCTCTGTCGGCTCGTGTGTTTTCCGAACCGGGTAAATGAGCTGCAGATAACCAAATATTTCTACTTTTTGCCCATAACCATAATCTGCGGGTAATTTGATTACAAGCATATTTTGTACCTCCCTGTTTGTTTATGTAAGCGACAGCGGTTGTGTTATCAATAAGGAACTTGATATGAGCATCTTTAATATCTCTACAAAATGATTTGATTGTTAAATACCCGCAAGAATCTCTAGGTAATTAATATGATATTCACATTCAGTTTTATCCCAAAAACCACCTGTGGATAACTGACCGTAAGTCCCGCCCCATCCAACATTACTAGCGTCTGATGTAAGGGTAATTGAAGGCGGGGTTAATGTAACGGATTTAGAACTTTGTTTGATGTTGGCTTGCCACCAATGAATATCATCTAAACAGTTTGGTGATATTTTCATAACAGCGTCATAATTTCCTTTCGATTTCTTGAGTTCGTTATTCTTCTGAATTTCGAGCTGTTTATAAAATAATGCAGCATGGGTAACTGCTGGTTCAAGTGCAACAAATGTACCAATTAATTCAGAGAATTCACGGATTGTACATAAACCTTTATTGTACAATTTATCACACATCCGTATAATCTTGTCTCCTTTGTCGGGTGTTACACTTACCGTCATGGTTTCTGAATTTAAATTAAAACCGAGAAAAGTAATTAACTTTGTTGGACTTAAAACAGATTTCGATGGATGTACTGTGAAACCTAACGAATCCATCAATTTTACGGTCCGATTGATGTTACATTGACAGTTACTGTACGAACTCCCTTGTATCAATGAATCGTCTATATAACCCGTAACAATAACACCTCGTTTCCTAAGGTGTGAGAACACACATTTAACACTTTGGTGAATACCCTCGGGGCACAAGCTAATCCATTTGGTAAACAAGTAAATCTATAAATGTTTTCTTTCCATCTAAACGACAAAAATTTTCTATCAATTTCCTTCACAGGAATGCTATAATAGGCATCCTTAAGGTCTACAGATCCGAAATAACAATGGGGGGTCATCAAATTTATTGCCGATTTCAACGTATCCATTTTAAAGTGATGATTTTCTACATATTTATTTAATGTTTTCAGATTTAAAATTACCCTTAGGCTGCCATCTTTCTTTTCCCTGCTAAAAATATTTGACAGAAAACCTCCACTATAATCCTTATATTGTTCAATAATGTTTTTGGAAAGAAACAATGATATTTCGGTGTCTATTTTGTCAATTTCATCCCCACTAAATTGTATTGGGTTAGGAACCCTACACTGTATAGGACGATCAGTGAATTCAATGTTTAAACCAGATATAGTTTTTAAGATCCAACTATCAGATGTCAATTGCCGCCAGTTTGAGACATAATTTGCAGTGTTTCCTGCGCAAAAATTTTCTGGCGTATTAAGAATCTCTGACAAGTTAATAATAGAGGTATTAGATTGCATAATTTCAGGACTCACCTCAGTTGTTATCTGTTCCATTTTGTCTTGGGACTTTTCCCTAAAAAACGCTTCCCGGGTGATGATTTTTGATCATTAGATTTTGTGTAAGTGCTCCATTTTTTGAAATGACCACTTGAACTTTGATTCTGTTGTCCTGGCTGATGACTGTCCTCAGAATATCTCTTTCTCCTTAATTGGATGGACATTCCTGTTGTTTCTTTTATCTCTTTTATGGTTTTTGGCAGTTCTTCCCCAAACAAATGATCTGTAACTTTTCTGTCTGGATTACATAACTTTCTATACGGTTTTGCCAAACACCATCGAAAACCATCTTTCCTGTGATTATTTAATTCCGATGTTGCTGCAGCTAATAACCTTAAAGCATCGGTCCCAATTCTAACCATATCTACGGTGTTAATGGTCTTCTTTTCTTTTTTGGATACAATTAACGTGTTGGTAAGTTGAGTAACTGCAACAATGCCTTTTACTAACAAATTTTGAATTTTTTGCAGCTTAATGTCACTTGACCTCATACGTGACGTACCCTCTGCCCATATTTCAGTATTAACCTTTGGTGTCGTCAAATTTGGACAGTTTTTAGGTTTATTGTACTTGTTTCTCGTTTCCCTAATTTTGGATATGTGGACACTCGAACGTACGGATGCATTGATTGTTTCTGCGAGTGTATTGTCAATTTCAACACTTGTTTTATCTTCGCTATCATAAAAATCCTTTGCCTCATTTAGTAATTTGGCTAGCTCCTCTGAGGTATCCGTTTCCTCTTCCTCCTCCGACTCCGGGTCGTCCAAATTTTCTAAAATATTATCGAACCCGTCGGAAACCTCAGTGTCATCAGTGACCTTATCATGAGCCCTACCATCAGAATCACGCGACTTTTTATTTACACGTGCGTGTTCATTTTTCTCGCGTGGTCGTTTAGCTTGGAAGTTTACATTATCATTGGTATTTGCACCCACCTTATTTAAAGTTTGCATTGTCTGTGCCAGCTGCATCTGCGTTTGTAAAATAAGTTGCAACATATCTTGTGTTGACGTGGGTGTATCTTCACTTGATGGACCAGGTTGTGCTGGATCATTCACATCCATCTTGTCAACATGGTCGCTCTCATCGACACATGCATTGTTTGCCGTTTGCGGCACAGTGTTCATTTTTTCAAATATGTTGTCACATTCATTGTGTGACGACATAATTATATCTCACTGGTAGTTTTAATCCGATATATGATTATATTGCACTTTCGACACTTGGGTCCTGTGCGTTATGTACCCAAACTGGAAAAGTGATTGCACTTTAACTTCCAGCGGGTAAATGTTCGAAATGTCACTATTTTCAATTAATTCCTAGTGATAAACTAAATGTTATAAAACATGAAACACTATAAACAACTAGATTCCTAACGTATATAAATGTATATCCCAACGTATATAAATGTATATCCATAGATTTTTCTTAACTATCGAAACACATCTTTATCATTTAATGGACACTAGCGTACTGAACTGGACACACATGCGTCATTTCACGTGACCCCTCATTACCATGTGTAATGAAATGGAATTTTAGTTTTACTTTACAAACAGTATCAGTGCACAAAAAGTATTATAAAAGAATTCAGTTTTAAACCATGTGTTTTTGTAATATTTTAGATGCACTTGATACTTGGCTTGCACTTGCAAATGCGATATCAAAAGTATCCAAGACACCAATTAATGAAATTTTTTTTTTAAATTTATGATGAATTTTTTCCCCAATTAGAAGTATTGATGTTAACATACGATAGTTGATATATTTAAATGTAAGAATACTCATAAATTTAAATCTGTATTAATTTTTTGTTTTAAATAAAGTCATGTTATATGAGGGTAATTGACGATATAATATGTTTGGTACTTATTTCAAGTACAGCAAAACCTGCTATAGTGACCCCTCTATATAAAGACCATCACTATGGCAGATGGTAGATTACTCACTCCATATGTGGAAAGTTGTGGGTTTGAACCCTAGTCTGTTCCCACTAAGACTTAAAAATTGGTTGTGAATGTTCTTTTGCCAAGAATTTAGCATTTAGAAACAAAAATTGCTGTGTCCATAGGAAGAAGACCACTGCGATAGCTCAGTTGGTAGAGTGCTCACTCCGTAAGTGGGATGTCGTGGGTTCAAACTCTGGCCGGGTCTGACCCAAGACTTGAAAGTGGGTAGTGACTGTTTTTTGACAAGCACTCGGTATTATGAAATGAAAGTCATGGTTCTTTCGGATGGGAACTTAAAATAAATGAGGTCCCGTGTCATGCTTGGCATGCTAAAGAACCCTGCTGTATAATGCCATCAGCGCAACGCACAGGCAAAATTTCTGCACTTTCGCCTATAGCTGGCGACGTCTCGATATAAGTGAAATATTCTTGACTGGGAGGTTAAACACCATTACCAAACTCAACTCCATAGGAAGAGACCTTGAAAACTGATGCCCAGTGTCACAGCAGGTGCAAAAGTGACCACCTCTATATATAGATAATATGTCTTTTCAGTAAAACCTGCAATAGAGACCTCCTCTTTATAAAGATCACCTGTCTTTTCAGTTAAACCCGCTATAGTGACCTCCTCTATATAAAGTACACCTTTCTATACTGTGAAACATGCTATAGCAAGTACCTCTTTAAAAGACCATTTGTCTATATAGTAAACCATGATACAGCCAAAATCTCTATAAAAATCACCTGTCTATACAGTGAAGACTCTTTACCAAGAAAAATATGACTCCATTATGTGTCAGTACAAGACTTGTTGGAATAATGATTAAATTACCCCCTAATATTTTTGTCTGAAACATGGGGCGGTCATTTTTAAGCGAATTTAAAACCTTACCATTTACACACCTATTATATACACAAAGAAATAAGCTTATTAATTATTAAACCATCAAAACGAAAATTGACTTTCATGCGGTCATTTAAGAACATTCAACTGTATAAATCATATACTTGTTAAGGGATTAACATATAGCTGAGGTCTTAATTCCTGCACCGAGTTACAAAAGGCTAGTCTCTGGATTAACCCGGTTTAATATTTAAATGCAAATTTTTAAATATGAAAAATTGCCAAACGTTTTTAAAAAGCAGATTACTGTTGTATCTAAGCACTGACTTTGCAGATATTTTGACAAGGAATTTTAAAAGACATTGATATACCATTAACAGGTTTGTTTGAAAATATTATTTAACGCTTTCTCTCTCTCAGGTTTGTTTGAAAATATCTAATGCTCTCTCTCTCTCTCTCTCTCTCTCTCTCTCTCTCAGGTTTGTTTGGAAATTTGCTTAATGCTCTCTCTCTCTCTCTCTCAGGTTTGTTTGAAAATTTGCTTAATGCTCTCTCTCTCTCAGGTTTGTTTGAAAATTTGCTTAATGCTCTCTCTCTCTCTCTCTCTCTCTCTCTCTCTCTCTCTCAGGTTTGTTTGAAAATATCTAATGCTCTCTCTCTCTCCCAGTTTGTTTGAAAATTTGCTTAATTCTCTCTCTCTCTCTCTCTCTCTTTATCTGTGTGTCTCTGTGTGTAACTGAAATATAAGCGTGGGTAAAATGGGATAAATAATAAGCACAATAATTATATTAAAACGTACATTCCTTTCCTCTTTATACTGTTTTATAAGAAAATTGTGGTGTCAAATGTCCTTATATTCGTTATAAATAATAAACGCTCTTGGAGCACAAGTATATAAATATGTGCATTATTCCTAATTTCATTAAAAACTTTTCTCTACTGGAAAAGTGCATTTAGTTTCAGCCAATATGTTCGACTTCCATTCTTATGTCGATGACTTCAGCATAAAAGCAATCATTTACCAGAAATTATAGATAAGTTTTCAAACGAACTTTGCAATCCGCCCTGTCATGACCACACTGTATCCGCAACGGTAACGGATGTGTGGTACCGTTTCCACTTTCAAATTGGCATCGCTTCAGAATTCGAATGGGTTTCTTTGAATGAGAGTATTGATGGTTTTACATAGAAGAGGTTTGTGAAGACAATATAGAAATAGAATATAAATTAAGACAGTTGCATCCCATTAATAATTTACAACTTTCAATCGAAAGCGAAAAGTGCACAGGTGATTGTGTGTGAAATGTGTCATTTTTGAACAGTATCTTACTTTAAACATTTATAACTCTATGATATTTACAAAGTCTTACCATTTGTTTTTCTATATCAACGGACATTTGACCAAAATTATTAGATAAATGCCCTTTTAAAGATGATTGTCAACATGAGTGGGCATTGTGTGTGTACGTATTTGGTAGGTTGGGGGAGGGGGGGGGGCTAATGTACGGTTTGGTTAATTACCAGTATTAATTATTGAGAGTGTATGTCACAGTGTGATAACTCGTATAAAGTTTGTGGAATCAAAAGTATTACTATACAGCCTGCTTTACGAGACCTGTTCAATTTACAGTCCAACCTGTCTATAAATGCCACCCAAGGGAACCAGAAAAACTGGCCTCTATGGGCAGGTGGCCTTTATATACTGGTTCAAATAATATGAATAAAGAACAATTGGGATACAATTCTACTGGCCTTTATAAGCAGGTGGTCCTTATATAGAGGTGGCCTTTGAGGCAGGTTGGACTGTATAACGTAAAGCATTTGATTTACAAAATCATCTTTAATAATTCAGATTTCACTGTAACAAATGGTCTATTTGTGAACCGTGGTAGTAATATACCATTCTACAGCGCTTTGCCCAACTTAAAAGGGACTTATTATGTAGCTCTGTTCCAGTTTGTTTCTTCCATTATCCTTTGTCAGCTCTTTTAAGACCAGATAGAGTATAGATATTTCGTCTTTGAAGACGACGATTTAGGATTTCCCAGATACTGTTATCCATTGCAGCGCAATTGGGACTTTTAGCCATAGGCGTAGGAGCAGGGGGGGGGGCAGCGGGGGCCGCCCCCCCCCCCCAATGTCAGAGAAGGGGGGGGGGGGGCAGGCCCCCGCAATATATTGTGTGAAATTTTGTATCATAGTTTATGTTTTTAGTGAAAGTGCTAAAAAAAGAAAAAAGAAAAAACCAAAACACAAGAGTTTTAACAGGAAATGTCCATCTGGTAACCAATCAATTATCAATTTCATCATTATACTTGTAAAAGGGCGTCAAAATTTTCCGGGGTACCCCCATATCCAGTGGCGGATTCAGCGGAGGGCGTACGCCCCCCCTTTATGTCGCTAATAATACATATTGTTCAGCTCAGATTGCACCAGAATGCAGGATTTTTGCGCCACATTTTCAAAATTTTCCGGGGGAGCATGCCCCCGCACCCACTAGAAGGTTCGAGTCTTCGGCTCTCACATTATAAGCCCCCCTTTCTAAAATTCTGGATCAGCCTCTGATATCGATCTCCAATGAGAGGGTTGATTATGGAACTTGTGTCATACAGTTATTTCTTGCCTTGATATCACAGTATTTTAACCTATCAAAAACGATGCACAATACATTGAAAATGCGTCTAGACAAGACTTAGTTTTGAAATTTCTTGCCTTGATATCACAGTATTTTAACCTATCAAAAACGATGCACAATACATTGAAAATGCGTCTAGACTAGACTTAGTTTTGAAAATTTCCCGGGGGAGCCCCCCCCCCCCCCCGACCCCCACCTATGCGAGGGGTTTAGCACCCCTCTCATACTCTCCTCAATGGTTTTGTTAGACGTATATGACTAGACACCTAGTCCCCAGGAAACACCATATCATTTTGTTAATGGTTCTCAGCGATGTTTGTCTTAAAAACTGACGCCAACTCAGCTAAAATACAGGTGCAAAAGCATCACGTTTAACAAACTTAACATTTTGTCAATCATATTGATTTCCACGGATGTAATATACTTCTAACACCCATGTAAAACATAGCCTCGCCATGGTCTGTCGACTAGATACTTTCTCATATTTAAACCACAAATAATCTTTCTTAGTATCGGACCAAAACTATATTGACAATTTAGTATTTATGTGCATCAATTTTGGTTTTACCAAAAAGTTCACCAATCCACAACAAAACCATTGCTTACAGACGACTTCTATGAATACCAAACGCGTACACACACAATTATAATTGGTGTTGAAAATCATCTTTCAAAAGGCATTTATCTAATTATATTGCGGGTCAAATGTCCGTTAATATAGAAGAACAAATATCATAGAGTTATAAGTGTTTAAAGTAAGAAACTGTCAAAAATGGCACATTTTACACAGAATCACAAAATTTACGTGCACTTTTCGCTTTTGATTAAAGTTGTAAATTTTTCAGGGATGCAATATTCTATTTTACCCCGAAGTCAAGTATTAAACTGTATATATACTGTCTTCACAAACCAAACCTTTTCTATGTAAAACAGCAATAATCTCATCCAAATATACTCACCCGAATTCTGAAGCGATGACAGCGGAAAGCGGAAACGGTACCAAACATCCGTTGCCGTTGCTGATACAATACAGTGGACCAGGTCTTTGAAAAAAAAGAAAGCGTCACATACAGACCTGTCGAAAGTTTAACACTGAGCTAACGAATTAACTAAACTAATCTTGGTCTCAAGTTAGCTATGTCTTAACAGCTGTTTCGGCAGCTGCTATCTACCTCTTGGTAACTATTCAGTCACCTGTTAATAATGTCGATGCCTTATATCTCTACTTGTCCCACGGTTGTTTTTGTTTGGGCTTTCTGAAGATATTTAAAATATTACCGGAGAACATGAAAAACAAGTTAAAACAGGTCTTAGCATTAGGCATGTACAATAACTTTAACTACGTGGTTATGTAACCCATCGTCAGATATTTAAACGTAACATCAAATATTGGAGTTTCTGATTGTGTTGTAATATTCCAGCGTACCACGTTATATACCTCCTAAAGTTTCCTCGGGACAATATTAAATTCATCCAATGAATACACAATCTCACCAGTTGACGTTTTTCGTAAAACGTCGTAATTCCGCAAAGTGAAATTTTCAAACGTGAAAGGGTATTGATCTGTTGATAACGTGGAACACAGGCGTACCCCGTTCTTATATAAATGTTCATGTGCGTTTTGTTAAAGCTTTGTCTTCGTGATATTCACCGCAGTAACTGTTCTTTATTTTAGGGATAGACTGCTGCGCCTGAAGCCATGTCTTCTGTGAGAAATTCCAGAGGACAACAATCGGACGATGGCGTCACTAGATGTAAGTTATGTGAGAAAGGATCAGAAGCTTTGTGGAAGTGTATTTATTGTGACGATCCTATGTGTGACAGTTGTAAATTCATGCATCTAAGAAATCGCCAGACAAAACAACACATTGTCATAGCACTGAGAGAAATAGATGCAAAAAGTCTCAAACAACAGGCCAAGCTGGATACAACTTATTGTCTGTCACACCCAAGTGAGGCCCTGATTATGTATTGTGTGGATTGTGAAACACTGGCTTGTAAAGAATGTAACGTGTCAGGTATACACCGGAAACACGTGTTAGTCAAGTTATTCGAAATTGCGGAACAAAAAAGAAGAGAGATGACTAAGCATATATCCGACTCCAAGAAAAAGCTGTCAGGTTATCACCAAACGATCACAGATATTCAAAAATATCAAAACGATTATGCGAGGGAAATCCAGATTTTGATTGAAAATGTCAAGGAAAGAGGTCAAATGTTACAAGACGAGATAGGAAATATTGTCAAATCATTGATCGTAGAATTAGAGCATGTTAAAGGTGATGACCTTCGACATCTGAAAAAGATGCAAGGTGAAGTCAAAGATGAAATTGAAAGCATGAAAGAATTCATTAGCAGTTGCGAGGAAAGAAATTCCATTTTGCTGAAAGACGCAGCCATTGTTAGGAATTCTATTGATGTCAGACAGGAGATTAACCAATTCAGAACTTTTCCGCCTCCAAACTCGGTCCAACCACCGATATACTTTCCTGGTTCAATAGAGCACGATCAACTAGTAATGGCCATGGGCAAGGTATTCCGTGACACCACAATTTTCGACAAGAAACCCGAAGAAGTTGAGAATAATCCAAAGAATTTTGATAACATGCATAGCGTTGATATTGGAGGGGAAGTCGATGTCATTGCCGCCGTTAAGAAAGAATTCTGGGTCGGATTAAGAGGGCTTAGCAACAACCTGTCACTCATAACGTCTAATGGTCACATAAGAGTACAGGCGACTCTGCCTAGTCCTGTTTACGGGATGGCGATGAACAACATTGGGGAACTTTTCGTGACAGAAAATGGAGGACATTACGTGAAGAAGATGACACAAGATGGCCAATTTGAAACCATTATGGACACCATGCCTTTCCAAACAAGAGGTTTGTGTACGACGTCCGAAAACGAACTGCTGCTGTGTTTGTTTAGAGAGACGTACCAAAAGGGAAAAATAATGAGGATATCCGAAAAAGGAGATATAAAACAGAATATAGAGTTTACAGAACAAAAAGAGAAGATTTTCTCTCATCCGAATGACATCGCCCAAAATGTCGACGGAACCATCTGTGTGGTTGATGACTATAGTACCATGATAGCGGTCAACAAGGAGGGAGATGAGTGCTTCAAATACACCGGACCACAAGGTATTAAGATGGATAACGATGTGTTTTTGACAGGAATAGTCTGTGACAAGATGGCCAACATACTGCTTAGCGATTACAATAACCAACAGATACATCAACTAGATAAGAATGGACAATTTGTCCGATTTTTGATCAATCCGAAATTTGGATTGCATTCTCCAGCCGGTCTGAGCATCAACAGAAAGGGACAGCTGTTTGTATGTAATAGCCGCAACGTTTTAATTCTGTCATATCTGAAGAAATCTGACCTAAGCAACGAGTAATACAAACTTGTCACATGTTGCCTTAATTGATTGTGACATATTGGAATGCTAGTGACAGTAAATGGTATCACTGCTGTCTAAATATTTTGAATACTTATATATATATTGTATATTGTGGTTTATTTTACGAAGTGTAACTGTAGCAAATGGCGGGGTATGAATGATTAGAATGTATAAACAAGTTGCTTTTGGATTGTAGTTGTTATGACATATTCCTAAACAATTAACGCCGCCAATAAGGTACGTTAGTCACGTCTAGTGTGCTTTTTCGATATCCTGGTATAGGAACAATACGTGTATTTATATACGCCGAATAAAACCACAAAACTATTATTTACGTAACCAATGACAACGTCTGTTTTCTGATATCAACTTGCGGAAAATACTTTCATATCCGAGTACGAAATCAAAGAAAACGCTATCAAACAGATCGTAGTATCAGGATGATTAATAATCATAACTGGAATATTTTAAAGATGTAATATGACCACCTCAATGCATTGAAGCAAGTACATCAAGGATTTGAATATATTCTTATTTATTTGTAGCTCTCGTAAAGCGATCTATGACATTAAAAAAAAACCCAAATACAGCGGGATCTTGTTTGTTTACTGTAGACCACTTTATTTTTGAGAGTCATAAATGACGCTATGACCATTGGTTTTCACTCGCGAGTACTATAGTACATGTAGTTGATAAATTAACGGTTTTCAACTTGTACGCGAATATCGCACAATCCTTACATCATGAAGTTATAGTTATGTTCACATACAGGATACTCTGGACAGATTATCAACACGCACTACTTTATCAATAAAAACCGTTAATAGAATAGCAACATTTTGTTTAAGCGATGTGGTCATCGGTCACCATTTATAACTTTTTATTTCCTTTACTTTATGAGTAGAATTGTCAATATTGATGTGTCTGATGTTTATACACAGGGTATGTAATACACACCTGTAATACACGGAAAACCTACCTTAACAAACCTGCTAGTACTCGGTATTTCTTTACACCTCTATGAATTTTCCGGCATCCTGTTTGGTTATACAGACTGTGTTATTTTTTCTGATTAAATTTACAGTCACACCTGTCCATAAAGGCCACCCAGGGGAACCAGTAAAAGTGGCCTTTATGGGCAGGTGGTATTTATATACAGGTTCAAATAATATGAATAAAGAACCATTGGGATACAATTTTACTGGCCTTTATAAGCAGGCGGTCCTTAATATATAGAGTTGGCCTTCAAGGCAGGTTCGACTGTATATCGTTATAACTGAATTCAGAATGACTGACTAAGAATATGATTTCATCTTTCCTTATTAAAAAGTATACAATATACATTTATGTCATATGTAAGCATTTGGTCCTTTAAATTCTTCAGTATGTTGTTAATTTTGTAATAGAAATATATGTATTTGTCAAATCTGAAGTCAAATAAAAGTGATCTGCAGTATTTTTGTATAAATTATCAAGGCCCTCAAAAAGTGTTATGGTCGCCATCACATTGTTGATACGTTTGATGTCTCTGTGTCCAGGATTGGCCTGGATATATTTGACGTCCCATAGTTCCTTGTTCCTTTCACACAATTTTGATCACACACGTAGCTTGTGTAGCTAGTGTACCTCTAAACAAGAGGTGCTTACCCTTCCGGATCATCCGGCCTCATTTTCCTGATGAAAGATCACGTGTCTAAGTTTTTACTTTGCTTCTGTATTGTGATTCGGACATGGATTTGTAGGTTTGTTTTTACTTTGCTTCTGGATTGTGATTCGGACATGAATTAGTAGGTTTGTTTTTACTTTGCTTCTGGATTGTGACTCGAACAAGGATTTGTAGGTTTGTTTTTACTTTGCTTCTGGATTGTGATTCGGACATGGATTAGTAGGTTTGTTTTTACTTTGCTTCTGGATTGTGATTCGGACATGGATTAGTAGGTTTCTTTTTACTTTGCCTCTGGATTGTGATTCGGACATTGATTAGAAGGTTTGTTTTTACTTTGCCTCTGGATTTTGATTCCGACATGAATTAGTAGGTTTGTTTTTACTTTGCCTCTGGATTGTGATTCTAACATGGATTAGTATGTTTGTATTTACTTTGTCTCTGGATTGTGATTCGGACATGGATTAGTATGTTTGTTTTTACTTTGCCTCTGGATTGTGATTCGGACATGGATTAGTAGGTTTGTTTTTACTTTGCCTCTGGATTTTGATTCTAACATGGATTAGTAGGTTTGTTTTTACTTTGCCTCTGGTTTGTGTTTCGGACATGGATTAGTATGTTTGTTTTTACTTTGCTTCTGGATTGTGATTCGGAGATGGATTAGTAGGTTTGTTTTTACTTTGCTTCTGGATTGTGATTCGGACATGGATTAGTAGGTTTGTTTTTACTTTGCTTTTGGATTGTGATTCTGACATGGATTAGTAGGTTTGGTTTTCATTGTCAATGTAAACTATGCACAAAAGACAAACACATTGGTCGTCAACCTTCCTACTTGAGTATATATATTCTTTAATCTTGTGATTATCGCCATTATTAAGCAGACTTTATTTAACATTTCTAAATACAATCACGAGATCATTTGCAAGTTATAGAAACGGAATGGCTTGTGTTGATATGATGTGTTGTATGACAATAAATGTATCATAAATAATATCAAACATAATCATCATGTTTCCTGAAAAATAAATTCAGCAGAACAAGCCACAAAAATGTCGAGTGAAACCTCGGTTATCTCCGGTTTATTTGGATATGTTCATCTACTACGTAATGAAGACATCTTTAATATGACACAATGGTCCCTTTTACTTACATCAAGTGACTACTAAGTACTATGTACAATTAGTTATATAAATAATATGTACAATCAAGATGGCATGTATTCAGCGAGAAAGTCTCACGTATGACCAAGGTTTGAACCACGACCTCCATCTCTCAAGGCGGACACTCTACCACTGATCATCCACAGAGGCGGTGATATTCTGTTTAATTATATAATCTACTCAATAATCCATGTAATACGGTCATACAATAAATCTCGTATTGAATGAGTGTGACGCCATAAAAGCATAAAAGTCATTCCAGAGTGACGTCACACAATTGACCTAGTTTGTTGTTTGTTTCATTTGACACTGTTTGTTGATTCTAATTTAAGCTGATACTTTTGTACTTTCCTTCTAAAAAGAAGATACATTGTAATTAAATTGAAAATGTTTGTTTTGTTTTTTGTATTCTGTGGACTTTTAATATTTCAGCAGGATTACTTTTAGCGCATGTACACAGTTACGCGAACTTGTTGTGTTTCGGTCAAACAGTTGTTTTCTTATAATGCGAAGATAAGTTTTAAATCTACGAAAAGCACGTTTTTATGGGATTATATAATAAATATATAATAAATAGAATCTTGCATTCGTGTTTATGCAAGGCTCGTTGCATAAAAAATTATTCAACTCGTTTAATAAATTCAATATTACATAAACACTCATGCAAGATCCTCTATGTATCAAATTATTTCATTCTACATGTATATATCATTAACCATGAATACGCAAATAAACTAATTGAATTCAATGAAATAAACATGTGTTATTATTAAGTGAAATTTGACTTTGATGAGGTATTGTGTCCACTGTTTGATACTCTCATAATTATTAATTATTAGTGCTGATGTTTCGAAACAACAAAATGTTTTTACTAATTGAAGGGTTTCTGTCGTAAAGATGCAATGAAATATAAAATATTAAATTTTACTCGTTCCTTATTTGTTATAAATGCTAGTGTTTTAAAATTACATTAAGAAATGATTTTAAGTTAAATACATTCATATTACTTCATATTACAAACTTTTGCAATGAAGGTAAAATAAGATCCAAATTAAATGGATTAATTTCACGCATATGTGACAGATTAATCTCAAGGGATAAGGGGTGTGATATGGAAAAATGAGCGTGAACATTTGCAGGGTATCTCAGTACAACGGGTACTATTTTTTCAACAATGGTGACTTATTTATAAAAATCCAAATTCGACCAATAATTACAATATTGTTTGTGTATTGTGTGTATTGATGTACCGTGCTACAGAAACGTATAACAATGCTGTGTTTTTGTACCACGTGTTTGTGTACCATGGTACAGAAAATGTTTTCGCCTGGCCTGTATCGGCTTTCGTATGCAAACAAGTCTGCTGTATACCTTGTTTCAATTTGCATAAAGGTCAAAGGTCAAATTGATAAAGCAATAATACAATATATTACATTTAAACATTGGTTATATTATATAAATATTAAATTTCTGATAGGATGACAATCTATATTATTATACCTTTTGTGAATTTCTTGAAATTTGATTGGTTGATAAAAGTTTGGGTAAATTTAATGTCAACCTCTGATGAATAGATTACATCACAGGGTGACATTACCTGAGCGGTTGGCATTATGAAAAATATCACATGCGCAGAAAAACTGCGTATGCAGTTCAAACGCATTTGTCTTCTAAATCAGTACAACGCTTTTCTAAAGTAACGTTAACTATGATTACTAGCGTCTTGATAAATAGATAATGAGTTGCTTACAGACGGCAGCTGACTGTCAGTCTGTCTGAAAATGACATTGGGTAGATTTGCCTCTGTTAGTGAAGAAACGCTGAAGCAATTGCCAAGTCAAAAAGATGCGAAAAATGCATGAACGAAGAGCTTATTTCGAGACTTTCTGGATTAAATATGACGTTTCATTAAATGTTTTCCATATGTATTTCAGGATCATGTTTTTCAATCCAGTATACTTTGGTTGCACAGTATAATACTAATAATAAAAAAAAACAATCGGTATAAAAAATAAATATTACATTTCTGATAGCGTGAAAGTCCATATTGTCACCCCTCGAAATTCATTGTCAACCTTGGCTTCGCCTCATTTGGACTGTCACCCTATCAGAAATTTAATATTTATATATTGTCACCCCGAGAAATTTGATTGTCAACCAAGGGTTGACAATATTGACTATTAGCCTATCAGAAATGTAAAATTTATTTTATTATACCGATTGTTGGTGTTTCCTATACTGTGCAACCAAAGTATATTGGATTGAAATTCATAACAGTCAGCTGTCGAATGTAAGCAACTTGTGGGACCCTGGTATTTCACATTACTTTAGAAAAGAGTTTTACTGATTCAGAAGACGAATGCGTTCGAACCGCATTCGCAGTTTTTCTGCGCATGTGGCATTTTTGGTAATGTCAACCGCTCATGTGATGTAATCTTGTGATGTCAGATTTTCTAAAATCCGAAGGTGTTATAAATTTACCCAAACGCTTCAATTTCGAGAAATTTACAAAAGGTATAATAAAAAAATGTTGATAAATAGGGAGCACGGATAATAATTGAACCAAACAAAATGTTTTTCCGATGTAACCACTGCGGTAGCTCAATACAGTGCTCGCTTCGTAAGTAGGAGATCATGGGTTCGAACCCGGCCGGATCTGACCAAAAACTTAAAAGTGGGAAGTGACTGTTCTTTTGTCAAGCACTCGGCATTACGAAATGTAAGTCATTGTTCTGTCAGATGGAAACATAAAATAAACGAGGACCCGTATCATGGTGGGCTTGGCACGCTAAAGAACCTTGCTGTATAAAGCCATCAACGTAACACACAGGCAAAATTTCTACACCTTCTCCTATAGCTGGCGACGTCTCGATATAAGTGAAATATTCTTGACTGGGACGTTAAACATCATTACTCAACTTAATTCTTTTCGATGTGTTTGAAAGTGTGCAACAAAACCTCATTCATGAAATGTCTTGCTGTCAATTTTACACAATCATATTACGCTTGACTTCTTTAATAACTTTAATCTACAAAATGATGAAATATAAAAATATCATAATAATCTCAAATTTGGAAATTGATAGAATGCCATCTATCCAAGTGAGACTGATTCTGCAAGTTCTGTTTCATATTTAGACTTGTACATTAATTATGGCACACACGAAAGGCTACATTTGAAGCTGTATGCCAAACGCGATGATTTCAATTCAGATTTTGCCAACTGTCTCTTTCGTTCCTATACAGAAATATACCTGCTTTTCTGCTTTTTGTATATATGTTCTAAAATTATTACACTCTGATAGAGCTTACTTTTACTACAGGGACTTTATACAACGAAGCAAGTCGTTTACAAATAACTTGTTGACATTGGGATATTGGGAACCAAGGCGTATCAAAGACTCAAAACGTTTTTGTTCGTCACCAAAATATTGTTGATATGTATGATGTCTCTATATCCTAAACAGCCCTGGATATAATGGATGTTCTATATTGCTATGTTCGTCTAACATTTCGATTACACACGTGACGAGTAAAGCTAGCTAAACAGGAAGTGCTTACCCTTTAGGAGCACCCGGTCTCACTTACGTGGTGGAAGTTGTATTTGATTGTTAGTTGCTCTTTACAGACAATGTTGACGTGCAAGTTCTCGATATCAATCATAGCGAATTTTAATTTTAATCTTACACATGTTTAGATTTAATTAACCGATTAGTTATGCCATATACGAGGAAGAAGAATGAAATGTTTATAGTTTATGTCCGTGTTTGTCACTGGAATCTAGATTCTTGTTAATAGTCTCCATGCTAACTCTATAAAAAGGTGAAAGTGGTGCAACTTTTTATTACAGCCTCGTTTTGTATGTGACCACCGTAAATTTTGAGTAAAATTCCTAAAATACCATTTAAAAACTGAACAGAAAAAACATATGAATATTATATAGAGTGACTTTTGTTTATGATATTGTGTTTGTATGTCCAGATGACAAATGCTGTTTTTGCACATACCTATAAAAAGAGTCCGCACAAAAATGTTTTAACATAAAGTTGCTCTGCAACATGTCCCTAATCAGAAACTGCACGATAACACCCTGACAGCTTTGGGGAATTTAAGATATCCAAGATGGCGGGCAAGATGGCTGCCAGAATAGTTTTCTTTTAATATATGTTGATGTTTAAGATTTTGCATCATGTAATTGTGTTTTGTTCAGTATCTAAATGATAGTGTAACATTTATGCTTCTTTATAATAATCAACAAATCAATAAAATGATGATTAAAGAAGCTATTCTTCCGAAAACGGTCTTAGTTTTGCCATTTCTAAGAGTGCTTACTAGAACAGTCATATAATATGCTTTGTGTAGATTTGCTTTTAATCACAATGCAAAGCTTCCCTCTATGATCAAATGAATAAACTTATAACCAACACTGGTTTGATAGAACATAACAGCCACAGCTTTGCCGTCCTGCTTTGACATGCCCTCAGACAGAACAGCCACAGATTTAACGTCCTGCTTTGACATGCCCTCAGACAGAACAGCCACAGCTTTGCCGTCCTGCTTTGACATACCCTCAGACAGAACAGCCACAGATTTAACGTCCTGCTTTGACATGCCCTCAGACAGAACAGCCACAGCTTTACCGTCCTGCTTTGATCTGCCCTTAGACAACACAGCCACAGCTTTACTGTCCTGTTTTACTTGTTATAATCACTAATTATTTATAGTCCATAACATTAACAACAATTTTACACAATCTTGAATGCCATCCATTCTTAATGCTTTTAAATCTGTGGAAAGGTTTTGTCGGTAAGCAAAGGAGCCAACACTACAAATGCTGCTTTTATTAGCTAGCCCTTCCTTAGACCAGAGTTCGCCAATACCAGTCCAGTCTAATTCAAATGTCATTCATTCAAATAATCTAAACCTCAATTCTAATTCAATACATGATGTTTTAGAAGGGTTAGACCGAGGAAATATTTTGGGCGATTTCGGGAATCCCAATTTTTACAATTCAGTGACATGTAAATACCTACAATCAAATCCAAGGGTTTTCTATAGTAATGTTACAAATATTAATAATCTGACAATAAATAAATCTTAAGTATGGAGACAGTATTATATAAATATACACTGAGTAATGTTGGTTGTTATTGAATTGTTATATTTTCAAAGAAAAATCTTCATAGTTGATCCAAAATAAAGTTTAGTGTTATAATAATAATTATTATTATCCTGCAACTAACGTGTACATTGACATCATAAAGCCTGCCGAATAAACCTCATCTTTATTCGGTCACTGACCCAATAAACCACGCGCTAACTGTGACGTCACAGTTACGGCACTACTTTTTCCATTCAACATTTGACGTAACCTTTGACCCAAATGAACCCCATTCTCAATGTAAACAAAACACAGTATAATAAACATGATCAATAAATTCATAAATTTTAATATTTTATTTTAAAAAAAAGATTGATTTTTTAAAAAATACACGTAGTTATATAAATATGATTTAAAAATAAAAATGAAAAAGTATAAGTTGTTACTTTATTCCGCCGGACTTTTAGAATATGGCAGAAATACAGAAAAACGTCTGCAACTGAAGACAACATTTCATCAAATAAAATTTATTTTAATATTATTATTGTAAGAAATAAAGATTTTGTTACATATATTAAATATGAAAATAATATCGTATTGTAGTTATTTATTTAAATAATTAAGAACTACGTGTGCTTTAACGTCGGACTGAGCGAAAATGACAAGTCGGGTGTGATGGGGTAGCGTGACGTCACGTAAACATTTGTATCCTTGCGCTTGGAGTGTAAACAAACAAGTCAAACAGATGGATAACACGCAGAGCCTCGCTTTCTACACGTTTTCTAACCCTCACCAAATACGACCTTTATTCACCGTCAATGACCATGTATTTACTATTTATTTGGCATAAAGGGTAATCGGTAAGATATATTAGTTGGTGACCTAATATGGTTTATGGTCCTCCAGCAATATGAAATTAACTGACCCTGTATAAACAATATAAGGTCACCAACGCAATAATAATTTTTCTACAATTTCTAAGCAGCAGCAGCAGCAAGTGACAGACATTTTGGCGTAGAATGTTCAACGGCCTCACGAGTCCTTGAAGACCCAGAGAGGATATGTATGTATGTAATTTCAAAATGTGTTACTAGGCGTGATACTTTAGAATGCAAGATGACCAAATTTTCATGTTACTGATATATTTTTACAACAAAGTTAGTTTTATGATTATCGTTAATTTTAATACCAATATACGTCGTTTTTTTACAATCAACCGTGATTTTTACCAGTAATAGAACCATATTATCAAAACACTATAAAATTACTTAGTTATATTAGTACAATTTTATTGAATGAAACTAGTAAGATCTTTTGATATTGGAAAATCTTTTATTCATCCATAAACTGTATAATTATAAGGTTTTCTCTGACAATTTGTATATCGTATTTGATTATTAGTTGCTCTTTACAGACAATGTTGACGTGCAAGTTGACGTCGATATCAATCATAGCAAATTTTAACTTTAATCTTACACATGTTTACTAACAGTATTTTGAGTGGAAACAAGTCAAGTAAATAACCCATGAATTATTACCCTATTTTGATTTGCTAAAGTTTAAAACCAATAAGTTATGCCGTTTATGAGGAAGAAGAATGAAATGTTTATAGTTTATGTCCGTGTATGTCACTGGAATCTACATTTTTGTTAAAGAGTACCTGTAACGATTTTTGATTTTTACATATGTTATTCTCCATACTATTATATCACTAAATGCGAAAATTTTATAAAAATCCATGCCGAAATAAGGGAGATATTGGCGATTTTGTAATACACCTCCCTCTAGTCCAAATAAAAAAGCGCGGTTTTGGGGACCCCGTGCAGTGACGTCATTTAAGTAACAGAATACTATTTATCTACATTACTTATATAATGGACTAGCTAAAATATCTTTTTATATTTCACGATAAATTCATTTGATGAAGTGGAATTTATATCCAAATGACACCAACCAATAATTAAGCAAATTAGTATTAGTCCACCTTGATAAAAAAACTTTTTATCAGACATTCCTTAGATTGAGACCGTACTAT
This sequence comes from Anadara kagoshimensis, assembly GCA_021292105.1. Classification (NCBI taxonomy): domain Eukaryota; kingdom Metazoa; phylum Mollusca; class Bivalvia; order Arcoida; family Arcidae; genus Anadara; species Anadara kagoshimensis. The sequence goes on from CM037859.1 coordinate 51,303,556, forward strand.
TAATCAACAGGATGTGTTCTTACAATTAACAAAATTGATTGACAGGTGTTCGGATAGAGTAATTTTATGACACCTGTAAATATACTATCTGAATCGTTTGATGTTGTCTTGAATTTAGAATTTCACATAGGTAAACTGGTTGTGAAAAGATAATTATGTATAAAAAACTAGAGTAACAGGAGTATGAATAGACTGATAACTGTCAATATTATCTACTTATGAAAAATAACATTTTCAATAAAATGTTACCACCTGTCATTTAATTTTTAATGTTTAATAAATAAATAAATAAATAAATAATTTTTAAATTTTTGATAAATAAAAAAAAAAAATAAATAAATAAAAAATAAATAAATAAATAAATAAATAAATAAATAAATAAATAAATAAATAAATAAATAAATAAATAATTGTACATCATAAGCCGGATCAGGATCGTAGAAACTTGATAGGTTTTGATGTTTGACGAATATTATTTAAAAGCGGGCGACCAGACGTATGTATGAATTTAATAAAAGCATTTACTTTTTATCAACTTTCTAGTTTTCGTTTTCTTCATGATCGCGAAAATTTGGCCTTTGAAATACATTGTATGGAAATCTGGACTCTTTTCAACTTAAAATTGTCAACATCACATTTTAATTTATTAATTAATTTATTTATTAATCAATTAATTAATTTATTTATTTATTTATTGATTTATTTATTGATTTATTTATATTTATTTATTTATTTATGCGCATTATATGCTAGACTTTTTTATTTATTTATTTATTTATTTATTTATTTATTTATTTATTTATGAGCATTATTTACTGAACTTTTCTATTTATTTATTTATTTATTATCATTATATACTGAACTTTTGTCAATAAGTTAACTTAATAAAAATATTTAATTGGGTAAACGACTGCCTGTGTTGTATTTGAAGCCGGTGCCACGTTTCACAGATTTTTGGTTGAAAATTATGCAAGGTGTGCTGTCTGTAGCAGGTTCTGTATGCTTTAATATTTAAAGTTATTTTCCTTAAAAATTTTAACAAGTGACAATTAATTTTCGTATATTCAATAAATAATACTCGTCTCATGTATTGGTTATGTCTAAGCTAACATTCAGAACTCAGTTTGATCGCATTCTCGCGGTCTGGATTGAATAAATACATCTGAGCGCCAATTTTATCAATTGTAAGGTTTTCTATTTCCTCCAAAATAATTACGAATCATATTACATATACAGGTGCGCGTCAGAGTCGTTAAATTTGTGAAATAATGAAGAATCATATGACATATACAGATGAACGACAGAGTCGTTAATTTTTTGTCCATTCATCATATTATACGTCACTACATCAGCATTATTAGTACTATCCACCATGTTAGTTACTACAAAGGTTACTTAAATGACGTCACACACGGATCAGCCTCGATATGAGTCGTTTCACTTACAGCTACCCAGAAAAGGCCAAATTCAAGGCCTCCAAACCGCTATAACTTTCTTATTTGGTCAATAATTTTGATGCGGTTTCGATATTTTGATACTAAAATGGTATTTAACACAAATATGAAATAAAAATTTTTCGTTACAGGTACTCTTTAATACGTTCATAGATATTTGTCTTTTTATATTAAGGTAATTTTAAATATAAATTGCACACATGGCGGGCAGTTAGATACACAGTTGGTTTTTATCCTTCCGGTGCAACCGATCAAAATAAATCACTACAAACAAAAAAAGCAAAGAGATTAAGCAGGAAGCCATAATATACAATATGTACACTGATTTTAAAAACATGAACTGTGAAATGTAGAATGAAAAAGTACCATTTTTTCTAAATTCATTTTTATAAATTGTTAAATGAATCAAAAATGAACGTGTAAGTAATAGTTATATCAATATAGAAACCCATAATGACAACAAGAGAGAGAGAGAGAGAGAGAGTTAAAACTGCAATTTGGTTTCACAAAGCTATAGCGCTTAACCGTACTATGAAATATAATTAATAATTTTAATTATTGCAGAACATGACACTAAGAACTTTAATTAAATCTAAACACCTGCAAAATAAAACTTACAAATATAATTAACGTAAAATGATTCATATCGAGATAATTTATGTGTCAGCATTACTCGAATATACAAATTAACAGAAAGCTTTTTGCTGTGCACAACAATCAAATACAAACAAACCTGTCCACGTTTATGAAACAATAGTCTTTGCTTTGGGGCTGTCATTTTGAAATGGATTAGTAAATTTTTATTAAATAATATGGTGATATTTTGTCATTTAGTTCAAATGCATTTATATTCAAACTTGCAATAGCGTAGGTATATCAAAGCGCCCAAAAAGTTTTATGGCAGTCATCACAATATTTTTGATAAGTCGGATGAATGTCCAATATTACCCTATGTACAGTTGATGTCAGGTTTCCCCTAAGGGTAATCACATCAGGTTTAAAAATGTACTGTTTCCATTTCTACCTATCATGACAATATGGGAAATCGAATATATCCAGGATAGGTTAGGATACCGAGATATCTTACTTATCAACAAAATTCAGTTGGTAGATGCAAATTATAGAAATGGTGTGGTTACCTTTAAATAGCAGAGTCAAAATAACAAATCGACTTTTTACACATTGAAAAAAAATTAAAAAGATTTTTAACATATTTTAAGATTCTACCTTGCAAATCTTTTTAAAGAGCTTGGTTAATATCGGAATGAAGTTAATTTTTGTGTTATGGAAGTATGAAGTATGTGCGTCATCCATAATAACATGACGTCACAGGGAGCCAATCCACCAGTATTTATGCAAACGTAACAGAAACATGACCAATCAACAAGCTTCAAACAATAGAGAATTGAATTATGATGGTGTATCGGAGAACCTTACATATACTATCACTAATTTTACCAAAGATGAAATTCCAAACTATTGGAAAGTTTTTGTATCTTTCGCTATCGATATAAAAGAGAAAGATTTTGAACATTTATATTTGTATTGGTTTGTACTGGATTCCTAAATATACATTACTCCATACAATGGAAGATATTTGATATTTAGCAGGTTTCTTTTAATGTACTACTAATCAAAAACAAACATACTAATCCATTTCCGAATCACACTTCAGAAGCAAAGTAAAAACTTTGGAACTGACAAGTTAGGTTAGACACGTGAACTTCCATCAGGGAAGTGAGGCCGGGTGCTCCGGAAGGGTAAGCACCTCCTGTTTAGCTAGCTACACCCGCAACGTGTGTAATCAAAATTGTGTGAAAGGAACATGGAACTACGAGACGTCAAATATATCCAAGGCAATCCTGGACACAGAGACATCAAACTTATCAACAATACTAGTACTGTGATGACGGCCATAAAACTTTTTGAGGGCCTTGATAAGCCTAGGCTTGCAATATCCCTGAGTCAACAATTTATTTGCAAGCAGCCTACTACGTTGTACAAAGTCCCCGTAGTGGGAACAAGCTCTACCATAGCGTAATAATTGGGAAACAAATACACCATAAGCAGGAGAAGCAGGTATATTGCTGCATGAAAAAGGAAAGTTGACAATAGAAAAATTGAAGTCATCACGTTTGTCATAAAGTTTCAAATGTAGCCTTTCCTGTGCGTCATAATTCAGGTATAAGTCTAAATATGAAGCAGAACTTGAGGAATCAGTCGTGTCTTTTATTTCAAGCTCATTAGGATAGATGACATTTACATAGTCTCCAAATGTAGGATTGTTAAGAGACAGAACGTCATCTATATATCTGTATGTTGAGTTGAATGATTTGGCGACAGTTTTCTCTCCAGATTTAACAAGGTTCTGCATAAATTCTGCTTCGTAAGAATAAAGAAACAAATCAGCAGCAATGGTGCACAGTTTGTACCCATTGGTATACCGATTGTTTGCTGAAAAACTATATTACCAAACACAACAAATATGTTATCTATCAAAAACTCCAACATTTTGTTGATGGTATCTTCAGTATATTTTTGTTCGGAATCCGTATGGTGCTTGACAAAATAACCAGAATCCCTGTCAGCACCAGATATTTGTATCTTGGCTTACCGATTTTGTAGAAGAAAGACAAGTGAATAATTTCTTTAAGACGTTCTTTCAATTTAGAATGAGGGATTGTGGTGTATAGTGTAGAAACATCAAATGTTTTTATACTTTTTACATGAGATAAAGTATTAGAAGAAAGATGTTTAAGTAATTTAGAATTTTTGAGAATCCACATTTGGTTGATTCCAGATGTAGAATATACTTTTCTGAATAAGACTGAAGACCATCTTTGACGATTGTCAAAATTTGTGTTAGAGTTACCGATAATGATTTAGTAGTACATTTAGATGAGCCTGCTATATATCTTTCCTTGTAGATTTTTATGGAGTTTAGGAATCCAATACAAGTAAGGAAGATCAAGATCTTCCTCTTTAAGATTAATACCGAAAGACTCGAGAACTTCCCTATGGTTGGAAAGAACTTCATCTTTGGTAAAATTAGTTCTAGTATATGCAGGGTTATTTGATATACTATCTAAACCAAGCTCCTTAATAATTTTTTTAGTAATTTTATAACAAATTTCGACAGTCGACAAAGATGGCCTTAAGTCTTATTCAGGTAAAGTTTATTTTACACCTGTTATCAATAAAACGTGGACCTTTAAAATTCAAAAGAAATACTTAGACAATCGTGATTCTAATACTTATCTCGTGTTAGTAGTATAAAACAGTTTTTACACTTAACATTACTATCCCTAATTCTAAATTAAAGAATAGCTGTTTTACAAAAACGTTTAGCCAAGATACAAATATCTATTGCTAATCACGGATTCTACTTGTTATGTCAAACACAATAAGGACTGCATTTAAAAAACACTAAAGATACCAATAACAAAATGTTAAAGCTTTTGGTAGATAACAAATTGCCACAAACTGTGCACCATTGTTGATCTAATTCGTTTTTTTTTTGTATGAAGCAGAATTTATACACAATCTGTCGCAAATCATTCAACTTCACGTAACGATATGATGTCGTTGTTCTATCTCTAAACAATCCTGAATTTTGAGATAATTTGAATGCTTTTTTCATACTGAGTTCAAATAAGATACCACTGTTTCCTCAGATTCTGCTTTATATTTAGACTTATTTCTCAATTATGACGACAACGAAAAACAACATTTAAAACTACAGTCAAACCTGCCTTAAAGGGCACCTCTATATAAGGGTCAGATGCTTATAAAGGCCAGTAGAATTGTGTCCAAACTGTTCTTTATTAATATTATTTGAACCTGTATATAGAGGCTACCTGTCCATAAAGACCATTTTTACTGGTTTCCTTGGGTGACCTTTATAGACAGGTTTCATTTTTTTTGTTTCGTTAACAAATTATGAGTTAAAGATCAGTAGTATGTTTGATTTTGATTTGTAATATTGATATATCTGATCTAATAATCTTATAATGATGTAAGTTCTACTGTCTTGATGAGGGTCAACAGTAACACTGCATGTCTTTCATTGAACGTTTTCCATCTTAACATGATACAGAATACCACAATTGCAATCTTAAAAATAAAAATGTCACAAAAATATACTATACTTATAGCTGTCAATTCAAAAACAAATAATCCAGCTAATGTTTAAATAACAATAAAACAGTAAAACTATTTTTTTTGTAAGCAACTTACTTCGTTGTATAAAATGACAACTGTAAAATATAAGGTTAAACACGTAAATATCCACTAGATAAATTATTGTAGGTGCTCCAGAAAGGGTGAGCACCTCATGTTTAGCTAACTACATCTGTCACGTTTGTAATAGAAATCTAATTATTACTAAACCTGTTTAATTTTTGCAGAACTTGGCGACCGTTTTGGAAGAAAATAGCTCATCATTTGTACTCGTGTCAAAATTTTGAAAATCCAAATATATAAGACGTTTAACTGAAAAAAAGAATGACCGAAATTTATACGTTATGGTAGTGCTTGTTCCAAATAGGGGAACTTTGTACAACGAAGCAGACTGCTTTCAAATAAATTGTTGACTCAGGGATATTGGAAGCCTAGGCTTATCAAGACCCTCAAAAAGATTTGTGGCAGTCATCACAGTATTGTTGATATGTTTGTTGTCTCTATGTCCAGGATTTCCTTGGATATATTTGACTACCCATAGTTCCAAGTTCCTTTCACACAATTTTGATTACACACGTGGCGGATGTAGCTAGCTAAACATAACCATTCCGGAGCACCCGGCCTCACTCCCCAGGTGGAGGTTCACGTGTCTTGTCAGTTCCAAAATTTTGACTTTGCTTCTGGATTGTGATTCGGACATGGATTAGTATGTTTGTGTTTGATGATACGAAATCCAGCAAGACCGCGCCTAAACAATATGATATCAAAAGAGCAAATATACTAATTGTGTATATAAATATGCAATTAAACGGTTTGATCAGTTATTTCTTGATTCATCCTCCTTTAATTGATAAACAAATATATCATTTAATTTAATTGACTTTATGTGCAGCCATATGAGAATATGAAACGTACGTAGAATGAATCAACATTTCTTACACTGGATATCAGATGGTATAAAAGATAAGCTCAGACAGATCTTGTCATCTTCTGAATTGTAAAATCTAGGAGAAACCGTCGTCATGGATTTTCGTGCTGTTGTGGTATATGGCGTTATCTTCTGCCTGTGTATCGGTTTAAAAGATTGCTTAGGGGGGTAAGTATTACTGAAATGTATTAATGTTATTCAATATTCAAAAAATACTACCTTCGATTTTGTATACTATAATTTATTATAACTTTTATTATTATTTCTTAAACCAAAGAAAATATGAATTTATTTGTATTTTTCGGTGATCCAATTTGAGTTGGTTGTTGCGACATACATACTTTAGTTGTATATTTCATTGTGTTTCATGTTATAATTGAGTACTCGGCCACCGGTTTGCTTAGTATAAAATTGTCTTCTTTCCGATGTTCGTGACCCAATGATTACATCTTCGGGATCTTATTTGTATTTGAATCTGGGGTCCACTGACAGAACGTTTATATGTAACGTGTGAATAAAGTTCAATAAACTATTGCATTTCAATGTACGCTTATATTAGACTATTTACCTTTAAATATTATTAATGTTTATATAAACTCGATTAAAATGCATCTATTCTTGATTGATTTGAACATTTTACTATTACATGCATATCTAAGTTTTATTACAATTAGCCACCGTAGTCCCATGAATATAATTGCGTCTTGAAAATGTTGCTATTTTTTTCGAAATTTATTCTTTTTGTGTTTTCTTCTGTTGTTGATCATTAACATTCTTTTTATATATTTGTTTATTTCAGAGAAAAAGTTTATTGCTACGGTAATGGAGAGATATGTCAAAACGCTGGTGAATGCTGTGCTGGCTTAAATTGTAAAAAACCGCCACATACATGTGGTGGCGTTTGCGCCTCAAATTCGTGTTCTGGATCTGGGTAAGAAAGTTTATATTATATTTTTGTATCAATGTATTGTCTGAAAAGGGATCGTTTAGGATTTCCGTCCTTTAAATCGTCAATAACGATAGTCCTAAAGCTTAATCTTTACTGCTCACTTATGTGATGTTCTAAGAGATCGTAATTATAACGTTAGTAGCTTTATTTTTTGCTTTATATGATTATTTTTCTAAATCTGCTTTTTATAACCTGAATAATTATGAAAACGTTTGTATACAAAGACATCATACTTGTCAACATTACTGTATTCTCGGTCATAAAACATTTGCAGGGCCTAAATACGCCTTGGTTTGCAATATACATGAGTCAACGATTTACCGTAAGCAGCTTGTCTCGTTATATAAAGCTCACATTGTCTGAACAAGCTATACCATAACTTATTTGCTGTGGAGCAAATTACGATATGCATTTAATATTAAAAAATGAAAAAAATGCATATTGTGATGTACCCGACTTCATACGAATGAATGTAAGACTGGAGGGGCTACTGATCGTTTGCTTTACAATGAACACCAGAACGTCGAAGATTGCATAGTGGCCACCTAATAAGTATGTACTTATTTCAAATCGATAAAATATATTTGGTTTCCATTCAATATTTCAGGCCCTCGCAAATTTTTAATATTACTATAAGTATTCTCGCATAAGGCATAAGGTGTCAACTAAGTACTTCTCGATTCCTTTTCATTTTAGAACCAATTATGATGGGCATCTTCTATATTAGTAATTTTGAATGTGTATGTAAAAAGTGCTCCACGAGCTTTAAATTGATTACCAGATGAAATTGAAATTGTAACGATTTTTTATTTCAACTTTGCTCAATGAAATTTGAAATTCAACCATTTGCATACAAACGCTTCATATAATGATGCTATGAATGCAATGAACAATAATTTGATGAATGTCCTGGCTCTATAAAAAAAACAAACATAACTGTCTAATTAAAAAAAAGAAAAATCTAAAAATATAGACTTACACGTGAAGGCCTACCTGCCTGAAGGGTAAGCATTTCTTTTGTAGTATTCTACACCGGCTATGTTTGAAATAAATTCAAATTGAAAGCAGTAGTCAAATATATCAATAATTATTCTGGGTATTGAACCTCATTCTAATCAACAATCAACATTAGTCTCATTAATTTTTAGCAGACATAAAACGATTTATTTGAAAATAAAAATAAAAAATACGATTCTAAGTCCACATCAAAGTCCAAAAGCTCAACATGCGAACTTCCAATAGAGACGTAATGCCGGGAGCTCCCATAAGGGTAAGCACCTTCTGCTGTTTAGCTAGCTAACCTGCAACCAGTGTAGTCAATATTGGGAATAATAAGTTGGAACAATGTGACTTTATATGGGGTATGAAGCTTCTAGTACTTTCTGTTCATAACAGGAACTTGTTTCAAGTATTACATGTACAGAAATCGAGGTCCGACCGTAAACCATTGATGCGTTTAAGACGATGGTCTCATCACCTGTGTTAAGTCTCTTGTGCGATCGCCAGCCCGTTAAGTTACAATGGGAACTAGATATACCCGATTTTCAAATTCAAATTTCACCAATAACAATATTATTTTTTGAAAATGTCTGGTTCTCAGTGAAATATACATACTGTCACGAATATTCAAATATAAAAATTATTAAAATATCTTGAATAGAATACATTCCTCTTCTTGATTTAAAATATGGTGACATTTCACTTAATTTCCCTATGAAAGTCATTAGAAAGTGCACAGCACTGTTTTTATAAACAGCTTTTGTCTTATAAAAGATATAGAAAAGTGAAAATGCCTGGTTTTCATCATATAATTCACATCGTGGTGAAAATTCAGTTATAAAAATCTTTGTGATATCTTTAAAAAAATCCATTCCACTTTTAATTTGAAATTTAGGAGGTACAATATTTGTATCAATATTTCAGTCAGTGGATAAGGGCCAATATGATAGGACTACCGGTATGTATATACTATGGATATGTATAGACTATCGTCACGGTGGTCAAATACAAGCCTACTGGATCTAATACAACAGTGTGCCCTTTTCTATTTAAAATATTATTAACAAAATTAAATCAAGTTAGAAAAAATAGGAAGTAATGAAATGTGCACATTTTATTTTCCATTTTATCATAATTCTTATTTATTTAACTAATAGGGTATGAGACTTTAAAATAACAAAAGTTCAGAAATTTATTTAAATCGGAAAAAAATATGCACATTTTTATCTATTATATTTCTTATTCATTTAACTAATAATAATAATAATAATAATAATAATAATAATAATAATAAAATAACAATAATAATAATAATAATATCTATTTTATTAAAGTTTCAAAAGTAATCAATGAAATAAAACATTTAAACCTAAATGAAAGACAACATGACTATTTCCAGCCACTTTGACTTGATACACTAAAATTGAAGGAAACAATATAGAATATGACTTAGTTAAAACTAACGATTACATTTAAATAATTGTCTATTGAACGGATTTAATTATACTCAAATAAACAAAACAAAGTGGGGAAAAATAAATTTATAACTAATATTTATTAGATTTTCAGACGGTTCGTGATAAAAATTTCATTCAAATACATCACATTTAATAATAATAACGATAATAATATTAATAATAATAATAACACCACGCAGTTACTACCTCTAAATTAAACAAATCTGAGATGTTAATTGCCAGCCATGACACAAATAACATGATCTAGGTAAAGTGGTGAGTTAGGTTGGAGTTTTAGTTGATTGGGAAATTAATTGATGATGAAACAAGTAGGTAAACCGTCACGCATGGGCCCCTACCAGCCTACTGTTCAATAGGAACGTTATGTTCAGATTTTTTTATTAGTTCTCATGAACTTTTAGAATATTATATGGCATTTGACCATGTCCCGACCATGTCCTGATTGTTATAATAAAAAATAATATTATTGTATATTGATCATATTTATTGAACAATATGTGTGACTTGAGAGTGATAACTCTCTCTCTCTCTCTCTCTCTCTCTCTCTCTCTCCAAAACGTTACACATGGCTTTGTCCTTACCAGTGCCAGGTTTATGTTGCATTCTTTTAACAGTTCAGGTCGATGAATAAAATAAAATTAAATAAAATAAATAAAATTAACTATTTAGCATTGGATTTGTCGGTTTTATTAGTTGAATATCAAATCATCTAGTTATGAAAAATAATCATAAGAAAAATCATAGTATTTATTTATTTATTTATTTATTTATTTATTTATTTATGAAGTATATAATCAAGCTAAAATGAAATGTTTTATAAAAACGAAGATTTATTTCTTATTTAAATCTCTGCTAGATTTCATTGTTGATGCTGAGATAATATCTTAAAGCATTATTATTATTATTATTATTATTAATTTTTATTTATTTATTTATTTATGTAAAACATTAATATAGCTTGAATGGAATGTTTAAAACCGCTGATTAATTTTTATTTAAACTTGGAGTAAGCATATAAGACCCCCAAAAAAACATTTAAAACAAATACTTGAAACATTTATAAGATTATGATTTCGTGCAAATTTTCAATAAGCTGGTACATATGCGTGTTATTTTTTTCATCATTTTATTACGAGATGCATTCAAGTCATAAGTGTCTAAATACTGATTAGGATCCGTCTGCGTTTAGCCAGAGACATATAAAACCCCGATTGGATTTTTGTTGATCTATAATCACTTATTGCTCTCCTAAATTCTAACAGGTCACGCTCGACTGAACAAAACTACCAGCTTTATAACACACCTGTATCCGCATATAAAGATCGTCAGTATAGGACGACTTCTAATGTAGGGGCAGATAACCCTTCAAATCGGGCCTCGATTTCTGCGTATGAAGTTTTTATTCTAAAATCACCTTGTAGGTACGATAAATGGTCTATAGACATTACTTGATTTTGTATAAGGTGTTTTAACGGTTAGGTCACGCAAGGTCATTTGTGACTATTTAGGCTAATTTGGACATACTGTTTGTAACCATAAACGTGCATTTTGGCCAGTCACCTTTCTAAGTATGTAGAGTCCGTTATCTGATGCTAGATACTAATTGTTAAACATTTAGGCTTAATATTTTATTAAAACATTGCTATGCCGTCATGCTTTGTCTTTGTATGTCCATTAACTTGCCTAATCACAAGTTTTCACCTGTAAGTGTCCAATAAGTTGATACAACTGTACATTAACTAACAGAATGAACAGTTAGAATGTACAGCTAGATTACCTTATTGGACAGTTACAGGTAAACTGGTAATCCATTCGAAGCAGCTAAAGTGTCTAATAGCAACAGAAAAACAGAACAAAAACTAAAATGAACATTACATTTTTTCATTTATAACTAATTTTACTGTTTTATTATCATACTGAATAGCTTAGTTTAATTCCAGAGAATTATACTCCTTTCAAAAGCGTATTTCACTTTTAAAAAAATTGGAAATCCAACAGGCTCTTAATTCAAACTACATGTACCCGGTATCCACTATTTCAGATACATTCACTGTTTCATTTGTACTACATGTACATGTTACTTATCTTTTACTCCCATATTAGAAGATTCACATTGTAAAATATTCCTAACATTTATAAGGAATAAAGCACATTTATATTACGGTCGTGCAGCATCAGACTGATGTTCTGGTGTTTGACAATCGTTTGTTCGTTTAAATCTTTTTTTAAAAATCCAGTTGCTGCTGTTGTGCACAATGATTAGAACGGTATAAAATCCTTGAATGCAGCAATTTCACAAAGATAAGAAACAGAACATCTTTCCGAGTCAAAAACGTGTGTTTACCATTTGATGTCATTTTTAAAAATGATCTGAGCAGATTGAATGTTTAATCATCTTGTAAGTACAACTCAGACAAAATATGATTTTACCTCACTCTGTAAGACGAATACGCTTCACTAAACACAGTGTGAAGTTACCTACCATCCATTAAGTAGTGAATTGTGATCCCCGTTGACCTGTTGACCAATAATCATTTTCACCTACATCTGTCCATTATTGGATGGGTATTTAAAGCTGTATTTTATTTACACAAAGAGATGGAATGTTTTAAGTTAGTGAGAAGCCTCAAACTATTCATTCTGTGAGAGAAAGAATGCGCTAATGCGCCTCTATGAACTCTTTCTTTAATAAAATGAACAGTTTTCGTCTTCTCTCTATAACTTATAAAACATTTACAACTGCGACTGCTTTGTTCTTTATAAACATTGAAGCAAATTTGATGTTTATTTGCCAACAACGTCAATGCAGAACATGCATAATTGTGACCTCACAACAAGTAGCGTATGATACATAAGAAAAAAAGAGACAGGTTTCTATTTGTACAAAAACACATGTTTTCTCTGTTCATGATTAAGTTAATGTTGTGAAAACATGGTTTACTGTATTTTTCACAAATCAATTAAAATACCGAGTAGCTATAGAACTTTAAACTTTAGAACTAATTTGTGTGAACAAAGGCCCTAAAACAGCATATTTACAGCGGACAAAAAATCATTAACAAAATAGGTTACGATGAATCATCAACAATGTCCATTGCAGCGTTAAATCAATGGGTTTTATGAATATCAATATTTGATGTTTTAATAAAATTGTAAAAACAAGAATTGACATTGTGTTGTGTGTCGTTTATGATATGATAAACGACGGTGAATCACGCGCAAAATGCATAATCTGCGAAGCAATTTAAATTGTCAATTCTTATATTCACAGTTTTAAAAAAAAATCAGATACAGTAGTTCATAAAATCCGGTTTAAATATTTATACATCTTAATTAGAGTAGGCATATCATGTTCATATTCTGGAGTTGACAATTTGCTGAAATGAAAATGGTAAAAAGACAAAATAGCATAAGAACGACTAAAAGAATCATTTAATTAAATTATTGTTATATTAACACTATGTCTAATCTAAATACTATTATTGACTTATTTATTAGTACAAACAGACCGATTGGAATGCAGTGTGACGAATACAGCAATCAATGTGCACCAAATCCAGATGATGGGTCACCTGTTCCTTGCCAAAGACCGTCACCGAAAAGGTGTGGTGAAGTATGCCCACCATGTGCCTACAAATCAGATTTACGATTATAATTATTTTGGAAGTTTTAAAAAATTTGATCTACATCTTTTGAATAGTTATTAGTTTAGACCTTGATAATGAACAAAAATTAACATCACAAATATTTTGTTTCGAAAATAAATAAATTAATTTTGAAGCATTTGTATTGTTGTCGTCATTCTTTGTACAGTTTTTTTTATCTAAATTTCTGTTTAGGTTTAACAGTTTTGTTTTAATAAGAAAATACAAAAAATCATATCAAAAGTGATATTTTCTGTGATAGATAATTTTGCTTTGACGTTTTGTATTGTTGTAGTGAATTGTGTAATATTTTGGCAAAAGAAATGTTTTAATGCTGGCCTGTTAGCCTATCTTTAAAGTATGAGGTCGTTGTTTTGAACCCCCACCGGATCTGACCAAAACTTGAAAGTGGGAAGCACTTTGCATTTCGAAATGAAATTGACAATTCTTTCGGATGGGAACTTAAAATAAACGAAGTTCCGTGTCATGGTAGGATTGGCACGATAAAGAACCACGCTGTATAATGCCATTAGTGCAACAAAAAATTTCAGCACCTTCTTCTATAACTGGCAATATCTTGATATAATTGAAATCGGATCGTAAAATCCCATTACTCAGCTCAGCTCTTAGCTATCTTTACAATTTGGAATGGTCAACGCCCACTTACGAAACTCGTAAAAAATATCAAGTGGGTGACTGGAAACCGTCGTAAATAATGTAAACATCATAACGGGATTTTTACTTAACGACAACGGCAAACCTACCTGAATCTAAACTTAGTGAATTGTGACACAATCATTATGTGGTTTACTCATTAATTACATTTCATTATTTTACTTGGGGGCAAGTTCAAATATTGAATTTATTATGCTGAACAACTTAGAAAAAAACTGAAAAATTTGTAAAAGTTTAAGATCACTGTACATAACTGTTACAATGGTTTGGTTTAAAACTTTACCCTGGTAGCAGTTCACGTGTTTAATGTAACTTGTCAATTTAAAAGTTTTTACTTTGCTTCTGGATTGTTTTGGACACGGATCAGTATGTTTGTTTTTGACTTATTATTTTGTAATTATATTCAATATAATCAAAATCGATTTCAATTCATAAAAATACATAAGCATTTGTCGAGGGTTTTGGTGTTTTTCGTAGATTGTTGTCCGGTAACAACATGTATTAAAAATTGAGTACATGTATTTATCAATGGCATAAAGGTATATATAGGTAACATTTCAAACTACATCGTGATTGGAATATATTCAAAAACAAACATACTAATCCATGTCCGAATCACAATCCAAAAGCAAATTAAAAACTTTGGAACTGACATGTTATGTTAGACACTTCCACCAGGGAAGTGAGACCTGGTGCTCCGGAAGGGTAAGCATTTCATTTTTAGCTAGCCACGTGCGTAATCGAAATTGTGTGAAAGGAATATATAGAAATTCCTTCTCTGTGGAAATTGATACATATAACAATTTGCACAAGTTAACCATTTTCAGTTGGATATTAATTCTGCACTTATGAGCTTTTTAAAAGCATTTTTGCCACACGTGTCTACGTTTATTTTCCATACTACATGTATATAACAAAGTAGTTTGTGTATCACACGGAATTATTTTTAGATTTTGCTTCAACGTTTTTTATCCAATTAAAGCTTGCTTCTTGTTATATTGTTCATCGAAAAATTGCTTCAGTTGGAGAATGGAAGTTCATATAAAAAGCAAAAAGATTGTACATATTTCACATTACACTCTCTGCCATACCAACCCATGTCCAAACCACAATCTAAAAACAAATTAAAAACTATAAAGTTGACAAATTAGGTTAAACAGACGAACTTCCACTAGCAAAGTAATACTGGGAGCTCCTGGAAGGGTAAGCACCTCCTGTTTAGCTAGCTACACTCACCACCTGTGTAATCATAATTGGAAATCAAAGGAGCATGGTTCTATGAGAGGACCTTTTAAATGGTATGAAGCTTCTAGTAAGTCCGTTCATTGGAACTTGTTCAGAGTTTAAGTACTTATGTAAAATTATCTTGTATTAAGATAAAATACAAACTCCAGGACAAACCTTGACACAGAGACATGAAACTTACAAACAATATTGTGATGACGGCCATTTAACTTTTTGAGGTTCATGATAAATCTTTGTTTGATATCCCTGGGCCAACACTTTATTTGTAAGGATATCGGTTTGTTGTATAAAGGTCTCGTAGTGGGAACAAACTCTACCATAGGGTTTAAACTATGCAACAAATATACATTAGAAGGAGAAAAAGGTATATTGCTGCATAGAAAATGAAAGTTGACAACAGAAAAAATGAAGTCATCAACTTTGTCATTCAGTTTCAAATGTAGCCTTTTTCGGGCGTCATTATTGAGGCATAATTCTAAATAAGAAGCAGAATTAGAGGAATCAGTCGTATCTGTTATTTTGTAATAATGAACTTGATAGATCATTATCGATACATCACAAAAATATCAATTAGAGTACCAAGATATTGTACATAATACATGTATAAGCAAAAATTTAACATTATTTTACTCGTATGTTCCAAAAAACTCCATGTCTATTATAATACTTTACTAATAATCCTGATGATGATATATTTTTGTTTTTTATAATTGTTGGTCTGTTTAAATTTCTATTAAATAGTTACTAAACATGTATAAATGTCTGAAATGATTTCATTTCAGCTGCGATCGAACAAAACGTGGAAAACTAAATAGTTTTTTTAACATTTTAAATGAGAAAAATAGGACCAATAAGATATTGAAATGACAAATAAAGAAGGATTGAAATTTATTTTACCAAATCAACATAATGAAATACTTTGACTGTATAGCTTAGTTATGAAAGACATTAAAGATTTACTTTCCTAGTACTTATTCTATTATTAGTAAATGTTTGTCAATTTCAAAATATTCAAAAGAATGTTTATAATAAGGAGAACCTTTTACATGTAAATTAAAATATTGTAGGTATTGGTATTTTGTTAAAATTGTGAATATAAGAATTGACAATCATTTTGATAGATGAAAGTCTTGAGTTCAATAGTCAAGTTCACAGATGTGTCAAAATACTGAAAGGACCTCATTTTTGTCTTTGTACTTTAAACTGGCTGTCCATGCATATACTTTTGCTAGACCTTAGATAAGAATTTTTAGGACAAGTAGTAATTACTTTTCAAATATTCTGCACTAGGTCCTAACTGCTGAAAATTTAAATGAAGCTTTTACATGGGATATGAAATACTCTCACAGGGATTTATCAGGGTCTTTTGGGAAAAGGCCCTAAACTAAAAATTGGGAAAAACTATCAACTTTTTGCTGATTTTGGGAAAACTTCGACATCATGTCAGAAGTCAGTTTACTCACAACCTTTGAAGCCTTCGATGTAGAATCGGTATTTTCATCTTCCATTGCAGCTGTTGTTTTAAATTAATTTAGAATCTTTTACTTGATTTTGCTGGTTGGGGGGCTTTCACAAAATTTACCCTCCTTTTTCGTTTAAAAACCAACACAATTTTCAAATTGGGAATTTCCTCAGCTGATTTTGGGAAAAAATCAATGTTTTTTCCATTGGGAATGCTAATAGGCCCATGATGAATCCCTGTCTCAGGTGACCGTTAAGGCCCTTGGGTCTCTTGTTTTTATCTTAATGGTATTGATTGGTAAAGTTAATCTAGTCATGCTCAGTTTTCATTAAAGGTGTACTGACTTGATGAACAACTTCAATAATGTCAGATTTGTTATCGTGCTGATTAAACAAAAAAATAACTTGAATGTTTTTTCAAGTGTCATATAATCAAACAATTACTGTCTATTGAATATAGTGTTATAAACACCTGACTAAAGTCATATTCACCATGGTGTAACAGCCTTGATAATGATTACTTTTATCAGGTTTAATTAATCCCATATCAACCTATTCGAATGACAAAAATTGTATAATAAATTACAGCAAATTATTTTTGCCCAAAAACTTTTTAGCTTAATTGAATTAAATATTCAGTGTTTCCATTATAATATGCAATATATCTTTTGACTATTATTGATATCAGTATTTAAAAAAAAACAACATCATAAGAGCCTTTTTTAACAAAGCAATGTGAAAATGTAAAAAACTGGAAAATTAAGTTCAACAGTTGAACCTCCACAACAAAATGAGGCTGCGTGATCTGAAAGAATAAGCATCTCTTGTAAAGTTTATTACACCTGGCACAGGTAACATAAAAGTTGAGAATTAAAGAAAAATGGAATTATTGATTGTTTTCTCAGATATTTTTTGATAAAGACATCCTGGTTTTTTTTTAATTTTTCATAGCCTTCTTTTTTTAACAAATGTTTGATTTATACTTAATTGTCATGCATGCATTTACTAAGGGCAAAATGACAGGAATGAGTTTTACCCAATAAGATTTGCAAAAGAAATACAAGATAATTTTAAACTAACATCTGTTGATTTCAACGAGGATCTCTCTAAACATTTGAGCATTTAAAAGCCTCTTTGCATTTTATATAATTCACTTTAATTATATCTGGACGTTAAAGCATCTAACAGTCTAGCAAACTATTTATTTGTCAAACGGGTAAGTCTGATAGAGTAGCTGTTTGGCGAATCACTATCAGATTTTTCAAGCCCTATGCCAATACTTCCTGGGAAGTTACTTCTCTATTCCTAAAAATTGCTGATTCATAGATTTTGCATGCCTCACTTATCAAGACCCCAAAACGTTTTTTCTGCCATCACGATACTGCGGAAAAGTATGTTTATTTCTACATCAAAGATTGTCCTGTATATATTTGACATTAAATAGTTCCATGTTCCCATCATTCTCAATTTCACACGTTGCTGGTATAGCTAGCTAAACAAGGGATGATTAGGGTTACTGAGCACCCAGCCTCACTTGCCTGCTTAAAGATTGATTATGTTCCGGTCAAGAATATTTCATTTATATTGAGATGTCACTATAGATGTAATGGTAGAAATCTTGAACTCAGGGCAATGTGCAGGCTGGGCTCTAACATGCCTCGCCTGCAGCGACATGAGGAATGTGTTTAATGTCGCTTCTGAAATACTCCATGACACTCATTTCTTCAAGTGCATTACCTTTTTTATGTCTTGGTCAGACCAGACCAGGGTTCGAAAATACTAATAAATATTTTGGATGCCAATGTGGCTCTTTTGCATGTTGTGCAGGTGAGCTAAAAGGCGATTACACACTATCCCATTCAATATGCTAACATTATATTGCATGGTGTTAGAGGTAGTGGTCTCAGTGTGGCCAAGTGATCTAAATATTGCATGGTGTTAGAGGTAGTGGTCTCAGTGTGGCCAAGTGATCTAAATATTGCATGGTGTTAGAGGTAGTGGTCTCAGTGTGGCCAAGTGATCTAAATCAATGGTTTACAGATCACAGTGCATCTCACTGACTAGATTTGTATCCAGTTTGGGCAAAAAGTTTGCCAGTTCACATGCTGAAGGTCTGCTGTTTTCCCCACCATCCTTAAACCGACCTCCTTCTTAATCATATAAGTGAAAGAATCTGGGGCATAAAACTCATTACTTCACTCCACTCTTTTAGGTGTATCAAAATTCAAAGCTTTAACATAAATATACATAAAAGATTCAAGATATAAAAATTTTTAAAAAGTATTTTTTTGTATTTATTTCTTTCAGACTTGTATCCGTAATTTTTTTTTGTATTTTTACAATAATATTCCATGAACATGAGGATATTCATTATTCATGTTAACAAATTATTTCAACATACTTCTCAATGAAAGTATCTGAAGTCAATAATCTGTGAAACTCCATTGAAACTTCTGTAGATTTTTGTCAGGATTGTGCTTCAAAGGGAGAGCAAATTAAGCAGATAAAGGCAAATTTTCCTTTGATGACAATCATCAGTATCCATTAATTTCATGAACTGCAGAAATGTAACAATTCTTACATCTATCCAGGGTTTCTAATTGGCATTCAACCGACGTTTTTTTTATTTTTTTATTATTATTAAGTTTTTCTATAAAATTGCTTTGTCATCTTCAAAATCACAATATTAAAGGGACAATTCAAATCCCTAACCGTATTTAATTTAAACAACAAAAACAGGTCTAATATTAAGAGGACTAGATCACGTTCCGTCATCATCATCAGAAATTGTCACAACAGATCCACTCTCCTCGGTTCCAGTTTTAACACTTTCTTCTTGCATTTCATCCTCATCTTCTACCTCTCCATCATCATCATCATCTTCGTCCTCATCATCATCATCACCTCCATTCTCTATCACTTCATTATCACCCTCTTCTTCTATCGTTACTACATTTTCTTCCTTGTTCTTCTTTCTATCTTTTTTATCCTTTTGTCCTTGTCTGTAAACTAAAATAAGTTTTCAAATTCTGAGTGGTTAGTCACTATTACATTTTATACGCATTATCTTTACAGCACTAGACCACCGTTTCGGAATACAATTCCTCAATGGTTGTGCTTGGATCATAACTGTGAAACCAAACATTTTTTTTCAAACGACCAAAATATATTTAACTAAATTAAGCTTAGGAAATACTTTGTATGAGGAAGTATACCTTAGTTTTCAACAATTTTCAGATTATGATGAAAATATTCAACATGGTTGGTATATAAATTCTTAACAACCAGGTTACGCTGGTTGAAAAAAAATTCCATTCAAAATAACCACATCAAATTTCCCAACATGCTTCATTTCATTACAGCCATTTAAAATAATCTTTCACTTTTAAGGGGACATTCTGGAGAATCTGAATTACTGCCCCCCCCCCCCCCCCCCCAAAAAAATAAAAAAATAAAATAAAAATAAAAAAACACAAATCTACAGCAAGCAGACTTACAAACTGTGTCACACTAGAATCTGCCAGGGTGGGATTGGAAGGTGGTGGGAGGCACCGTGATTCATAAAAGACATTTTTTACCAAGCCCCCAATATCATTTCTGGATTGAGTGAGTGACCACATATATATGATTGAATAACTTAGAAATAATGTTTTTCTTACATTTAAATGTCACTAACTAAATTTGTTCCTTCTGCTATGTACTAATAGCAAGGAAGGAGGGGCCGTGCCGTGCATAAGGTAAATAAAATTTCCTGAACTGAACAATTTAACTTTTTTTTTATTTCTGGCACCTCAGGTATTCAATATAATTTCAGACACTAATACATGATCATCCATTATGTGCTATACCACTCTATACCTAATTTATATATAGCCAAAGACATCAACAATGACACATTTGTTTTTATTGAAAATTTTCTGACAAAGAATGGGAAAATATATTGAAGAAATCTTATTTACAGGAATGACATTTGTGTTTGGCCACCTGTGATGCCATAAACATTTTTTATTATCAAGCTAAAACAAAGTATTTCAATATTTTGCTTACGTTCTAGACACTGTTTAAGGGGATCTTGAAAATGTTCAAATTCCATGTCTTCCATAGAAGCTATGACATCCTGGGCATTGATTGTCTTTCTTTTTGCTTTTAAGGCAAAATTGTTTGAGCTGAAAGGTAAATACATTTGTTTTGAAGATCAAATTTCTACATATCATATCGCCATAGATTAAGCAAAAGAAAGATTGGGGTTTTATCTCCTAATAAAGTGACAATGAAGTGAACCATCACCCTGATTGTGCCAAATCTTTGTGTTGTTAGAGTCCATTGTTGGATCTTATTCAGTGGTCTTTCTAAATAAATAATAAATTATAAGGAAAGAACACTCAATGGACTGAAAGTGGAGTTTTATTTTAATCTACTAGTTTCGCCGGAGAATTCTCCACGTCATCATGATAGTCCCAGCGTAAACTTAAGAGTTAAAGTATAACAGGAGGCCCAATAGGGCCTGTACCGAGATAATTAATGATTTGGTATTGTTTTGCTACTGTGACCTTGACACTTTTGACCTTTGGACCCATGGCCTTTTTCTATACATCAAAATGATCGTTGTATCAATACCTTCAACATTCTAATATACATGCCTATACAAAAAGTTAATAGTTTTCAAGATAATGAACCATTTCAGTATTTTTTTCGCATCTTTGACCTTGACCTTTGAATAAATGACCTTAATCTATATATCAAAATAATTGTTACATCAATACAAACAATATTCTAATATACATGGCTATATAAAATGTTTATAGTTTTTGAGGTAATAAATAATATTAGAAAGAGGTAAAAAATTACGTCATGACCTTCAAATATTGACCTTGACACTATTTTGAAGGTAATTACAAGAATATGTCAAAACTGGAAACCCCATGCCATTATCTGGTCATATAAAGTTATAACAATTTAAAATTATTTTACGATTTTTGCAAAATTAAACGCAAAAACACTTAACCTATTTTTAAACCAAATTTCATGAAATGAACAAACTTTAAGGTTAAGACTATGTACAATCTAAATATCACATCAGTTTTTGCCTCCAATGAGTGGTTGAAGAGAAGAAGACTTTTTTAGGTTTTGTCTATTTTTCAGTGGCCATCTTGGATATTCGATCGCCATGATTTGAACAAACTATAGTTAGACTCTGTCAAGGACCTTCCATGGCAAATTTGGTTTCAGTTGGCGCAGTAGTTTAGGAGGACAAGATTAAAGTTTACTCATGCACGCACACACGCACGAACGCATGCACGCCTCCCATGCCATAAGCTCACATTTGGCCATGTGGGCTAAAATTTGGTTAACGTAAAGTCATGTGACTTCCATTGTTCTATGCGTCAGTTGACAGTTAAAATTATAAAAATTATTGTTTAGTGTTGTTATTGATTTGCAGTTTTTAGTGGTGAGTTTTCAGGAGAAAAACATATTGCAATATTTTCTGAAATATTGCAAAAATATTGCAATACATATAACAATATATTGCAAAGTTACTTAATGTTTTAAAATTGTATTATAAATGTAACCAACATACAAGTCCACGTCTGACAAAGTCAGATTACCCGTGCCCCTAGCATATATAGCATCTGCATTACAGACAGTGCAAATTGTTATATTATCATTTGTGGTCCCTGAAATTTGCCTCAATTTAAAATGCTCCGACATCAATGCCTACAACAAAATAACTGTCTATAAACGTAACCTGCTGATTTTTTAAAATTCTGCAGCATACCAATCTTTTATTTTGCGTACCGGTATATTGTATAAATCCTGCCACACAACATTATACTGATTATACCGCACACTCCTGAACACTAAAAGATGAAAAGCCGATGAAACTGCAATACACAACACTAACAGATTCCGATTGTGAAATAGAGACTCTAGCATTGAATTACAGAACAGATGTTGGAATTATTTATTATAAATCTTTAGGCTACATGGACATAAGTGATACTATTTTAGAACATGATTCAGAACTATCAAAAAAGTCCTCAGACAAGAACAGGGTTTTTACAGACATTTAAACCCCAAATTTAAGGACTTTGCATGGTATTTTCAGGGTCTTATTTGCAAAATTAAGGCCTAATCAAAGAACAATTTTAGCAAAACAATATTGGTGCAAAGACAATGAAACCAATAAAACAATTACATGTACTTAGTAATGACACTTGAAGTGAAGGTTGATGTTGGGTGTTTGGGAGGGCCAGGTACCTTTAAATCGCTCATTTCAAGGCAACTTATTAATTTATTTATGTTGATCAGTCTATTTGCAAACACTTAATAACGGAATAAAGACACCCAACAGGCCAAATTCAAGGGGTTTTAGGGCCTTTGGGTACAATACAAGGGATTTTTAGGGTCAGACTTGTTTCTAGGGTCTTTTTAGGTCAAACCTCAAAATTTGAGGACTTTTCCAGGCCTGTACAAACCTTGGAGAATTATATGCTCCAGCCATGGAACCGTTTGTACCTTTGAATCATATAGAATCAGGATGAATCAAAATAACACTCCATTTTATACGAAACATATTAACAGGATGAATTACCTGTGTGCGTACAAAATCGTAATATTTTCATTTACAGTATCTCATATTTGAAACTAGATCTTAATTAAGAACTGAAAATCAATAACAACACTAAACAATAACTTATATAATTTTAACTGTCAACTGACACATAGAACAATGGAAGTCACGTGACATTAAGTTAACCGAGTTTTGTACTTTAACTTTCATAATGCACTTGGAACTATCTTGATTATGCAGGGAATTCTCTGACGAAACTAGTCAATGCAAATAAAACCTCCACCTGCAGTCTGTTGAGTGTGGAGTTCTTTCATATTATTTGTAATGAACTAGTTCAGATTTTTACTAACATTTACACATAACAAGATTAAAGTGTACTTAAATTTTTAACAACAAATTGCAATTCTTTCCCCTGTTTGCAGATTTTTTCATACTACAGTATAAAAATTGTTTAAATTTTGTATGATTTAATTGTATTGCAAATGGTAGTTACTGATCAAAGTTTTGAAAAAAAAAAAAGAAAAAAAAAAAAAAAAAAAAAAAAAAAAAAAACATGCAAAGAAATTAACAGGTAAAATCTTGCATGTTCCCAAAATTTCTGAGTTGACAATATACTAATGACATACCATGAAGTAGCATAAAGAACAAAGACACTGGCAGCTTTAGATATGGCTAATCTGGCTTCTTTAGATACATTAACACCTTCTGGTATCTGTAATATATTAAAGAGTAGAGTAAAATGGAGAAACTAAGACTTGTATGCCCCAAAAATATAAGAAGAGTTAAATTGAGCAACCGCTCTTACAACCATCAAAATTCTTTTACTGAAAACATATTTATTTTCGTGGTGTACTAATTCTCGCTTATTTTGCGGTCGTTTGTTTTGCACGAAAATTAATAACAAGCGAAAATTATATTATGCTGATTGTGTTTATTGTGTCACGAAAATTTAACGACACAGATATGTCTAGATTGGATATACCATGAAAATAAATACACACGAAATTAAATATGTTTACAGTAAATATCAAGGTATTCAGTTCAGGTGGAGGAAACTGGTGTCCGGAGAAAAATATCAACCTTCTGTGTGAAGTTTAGCACCATGTGAGATTCAAACATTGGTGGTGAGAGGCACTGTGCACTTTAGACTGCTCAGCCACACCCTGCAAGAAATAGGATTATATACATTGTGCATCAGAACTGTAGTTAGATTTTGTCATGTGTATTTGGTAAAGGCCCAGTCACACAGCCGATCACGCATAAATCACGTATAAACCACATATAAAGTTGGTTTGTGCATGATTGTCTGGGGAGAAATTGAGATGTAAGATAAGATGATTATACAAGGGTCTGGGCTATAAGATGATACAAGGGTCTGGGCTATAAGATGATGATACAAGGGCCTGGGCTATAAGATGATGATACAAGGGTCTGGGCTATAAGATGATGATACAAGGGCCTGGGCTATAAGATGATGATACAAGGGCCTGGGCTATAAGATGATGATACAAGGGTCTGGGCTATAAGATGATGATACAAGGGCCTGGGCTATAAGATGATACAAGGGTCTGGGCTATAAGATGATACAAGGGTCTGGGCTATAAGATGATACAAGGGCCAGGGCTATAAGATGATCATACAAGGGCCTGGGCTATAAGATGATCATACAAGGGCCTGGGCTATACGATGATGATACAAGGGTCTGGGCTATAAGATGATGATACAAGGGTCTGGGCTATAAGATGATGATACAAGGGTCTGGGCTATAAGATGATACAAGGGCCTGGGCTATAAGATGATGATACAAGGGTCTGGGCTATAAGATGATGATACAAGGGCCTGGGCTATAAGATGATGATACAAAGGTCTGGGCTATAAGATGATGATACAAGGGCCTGGGCTTTAAGATGATGATACAAGGGCCTGGGCTATAAGATGATGATACAAGGGTCTTGGCTATAAGATGATGATACAAGGGTCTGGGCTTTAAGCTGATGATACAAGGGCCTGGGCTATAAGATGATGATACAAGGGTCTGGGCTATAAGATGATGATACAAGGGCCTGGGCTATAAGATGATACAAGGGCCTGGGCTATAAGATGATGATACAAGGGTATGGGCTATAAGATGATGATACAAGAGTCTGGGCTATAAGATGATGATACAAGGGTCTGGGCTATAAGATGATACAAGGGCCTGGGCTATAAGATGATGATACAAGGGTCTGGGCTATAAGATGATGATACAAGGGCCTGGGCTATAAGATGATACAAGGGTCTGGGCTATAAGATGATACAAGGGCCTGGTCTATAAAATGATGATACAAGGGCCTGAGCTATAAGATGATGATACAAGGGCCTGGGCTATAAAATAATGATACAAGGGCCTGGGCTGTAAGATGATGATACAAGGGTCTGGGCTATAAAATGATGATATAAGGGCTGGGCTATAAGATGATGATACAAGGGCCTGGGCTGTAAGATGATGATACAAGGGCCTGGGCTATAAGATGATGATTCAAGGGCCTGGGCTATAAGATGATGATACAAGGGTCTGGGCTATAAGATGATGATACAAGGGCCTGGGCTATAAGATGATGATACAAGGGTCTTGGGCTATAAGATGATGATACAAGGGCCTGGGCTATAAGATGATGATACAGGGTCTGGGCTATAAGAATGATACAAGGGCCTGGGCTATAAGATGATGATACAAGGGTCTGGGCTATAAGATGATGACAAGGGCTGGGCTATAAGATGATGATACAAGGGTCTTGGCTATAAAATGATGATACAAGGGCTTGGGCTATAAGATGATACAAGGCTGGGCTATAAAGATGATACAAGGGCCTGGTATAAAATGATGACAAGGGCCTGAGCTATAATGATGATACTACCTAGTCTGTAAGATGATGATACAAGGGCCTGGGCTATAAGATGATACAAGGGCTGGCTATAAGATGATGATACAAGGGCCTGGGCTATAAATGATACAAGGGCCTGGGCTGTAAGATGATGATACAAGGGCTGGGCTATAAAATGATGATACAAGGGCTGGGCTATAAGATGATGATACAAGGGCCTGGGCTGTAAGATGATGATACAAGGGCCTGGGCTATAAGATGATGATTCAAGGGCCTGGGCTATAAGATGATGATACAAGGGCCTGTGCTATAAGATGATGATAGAAGGGCCTGTGCTATAAGATGATGATACAAGGGTCTGGGCTATAAATGATGATACAAGGGCCTGGGCTATAAGATGATGATACAAGGACCTGGGCTATAAGATGATGATACAAGGGCCTGGCTATAAGATGATACAAGGGTCTGGCTATAAGATGATACAAGGGCCTGGTCTATAAATGATGATACAAGGGCCTGAGCTATAAGATGATGATACAAGGGCCTGGGCTATAAAATAATACAAGGGCCTGGGCTGTAAGATGATGACAAGGGTGGGCTATAAATGATGATATAAGGGCTGGGCTATCAGATGATGATACAAGGGCCTGGGCTGTAAGATGATGATACAAGGGCCTGGGCTATAAGATGATGATTCAAGGGCCTGGGCTATAAGATGATGATACAAGGGTCTGGGCTATAAGATGATGATACAAGGACCTGGGCTATAAGATGATGATACAAGGGTCTGGGCTATAAGATGATACAAGGGCCTGGGCTATAAGATGATGATACAAGGGTCTGGGCTATAAGCTGATGATACAAGAGTCTGGGCTATAAGATGATGATACAAGGGTCTTGGCTATAAGATGATACAAGGGCCTGGGCTATAAGATGATGATACAAGGGTCTGGGCTATAAGATGATGATACAAGGGCCTGGCTATAAGATGATACAAGGGTCTGGGCTATAAGATGATACAAGGGCCTGGGCTATAAAATGATACAAGGGCCTGAGCTATAAGATGATGATACAGGGCCTAGGGCTGTAAGATGATGATACAAGGGCCTGGGCTATAAGATGATGATACAAGGGCCTGGGCTATAAGATGATGATACAAGGGCCTGGGCTATAAATAATGATACAAGGGCCTGGGCTGTAAGATGATGATACAAGGGCTGGGCTATAAATGATGATATAAGGGCCTGGGCTATAAGATGATGATACAAGGGCCTGGGCTGTAAGATGATGATACAAGGGCCTGGGCTATAATGATGATTCAAGGGCCTGGGCTATAAGATGATGATACAAGGGCCTGTGCTATAAGATGATGATAGAAGGGCCTGTGCTATAAGATGATGATTCAAGGGCCTGGGCTATAAAAGATGATACAAGGGTCTGGGCTATAAATGATGATACAAGGGCCTGTGCTATAAGATGATACAAGGGCCTGGGCTATAAGATGATACAAGGGTCTGGGCTATAAGATGATACAAGGGCCTGGTCTATAAATGATGATACAAGGGCCTGAGGCTATAAGATGATGATGATACAAGGGCCTGGGCTATAAAATAATGATACAAGGGCCTGGGCTGTAAGATGATGATACAAGGGCTGGGCTATAAAATATGATAT
Organism: Anadara kagoshimensis; assembly: GCA_021292105.1. Lineage (NCBI taxonomy): Eukaryota > Metazoa > Mollusca > Bivalvia > Arcoida > Arcidae > Anadara > Anadara kagoshimensis. Next base: position 51,331,677 of record CM037859.1, read on the forward strand.
AAGGGCTGGGCTATAAGATGATGATACAAGGGCCTGGGCTGTAAGATGATGATACAAGGGCCTGGGCTATAAGATGATGATCAAGGGCCTGGGCTATAAGATGATGATACAAGGGTCTGGGCTATAAGATGATGATACAAGGGCCTGGGCTATAAGATGATGATACAAGGGTCTGGGCTATAAGATGATACAAGGGCCTGGGCTATAAGATGATGATACAAGGGTCTGGGCTATAAGCTGATGATACAAGAGTCCTGGGCTATAAGATGATGATACAAGGGTCTTGGCTATAAGATGATACAAGGGCCTGGGCTATAAGATGATGATACAAGGGTCTGGGCTATAAGATGATGATACAGGGCCTGGGCTATAAGATGATACAAGGGTCTGGGCTATAAGATGATACAAGGGCCTGGTCTATAAAATGATGATACAAGGGCCTGAGCTATAAGATGATGATACTAGGGCCTAGGCTTAAGATGATGATACAAGGGCCTGGGCTATAAGATGATGATACAAGGGCCTGGGCTATAAGATGATGATACAAGGGCCTGGGCTATAAAATATGATACAAGGGCCTGGGCTATAAGATGATGATACAAGGGCCTGGGCTATAAAATATGATACAAGGGCCTGGCTGTAAGATGATATACAAGGGTCTGGCTATAAGATGATGATACAAGGGTCTGGGCTTTAAGATGATGATACAAGGGCCTGTGCTATAAGATGATAGAAGGGCCTGTGCTATAAGATGATGATTCAAGGGCCTGGGCTATAAAATGATACAAGGGTCTGGGCTATAAAATGATGATACAAGGGCCTGTGCTATAAGATGATGATACAAGGGCCTGGGCTATAAGATGATACAAGGGTCTGGGCTATAAGATGATACAAGGGCCTGGTCTATAAAATGATGATACAAGGGCCTGGGCTATAAAAAATGATACAAGGGCCTGGGCTGTAAGATGATGATACAGGGTCTGGGCTATAAGATGATACAAGGGCCTGGGCTATAAGATGATGATACAAGGGTCTGGGCTATAAGCTGATGATACAAGGGCCTGGGCTATAAGATGATACAAGGGTCTGGGCTATAAGATGATACAAGGGCCTGGGCTATAAAATAATGATACAAGGGCCTGGGCTGTAAGATGATGATACAAGGGTCTGGGCTATAAGATGATACAAGGGCCTGGGCTATAAAATAATGATACAAGGGCCTGGGCTGTAAGATGATGATACAAGGGTCTGGGCTATAAGATGATACAAGGGCCTGGGCTATAAGATGATGATACAAGGGTCTGGGCTATAAGCTGATGATACAAGAGTCTGGGCTATAAGATGATGATACAAGGGTCTTGGCTATAAGATGATACAAGGGCCTGGGCTATAAGATGATGATACAAGGGTCTGGGCTATAAGATGATGATACAAGGGCCTGGGCTATAAGATGATACAAGGGTCTGGGCTATAAGATGATACAAGGGCCTGGTCTATAAAATGATGATACAAGGGCCTGAGCTATAAGATGATGATACTAGGGCCTAGGCTGTAAGATGATGATACAAGGCCTGGGCTATAAGATGATGATACAAGGGCCTGGGCTATAAGATGATGATACAAGGGCCTGGGCTATAAAATAATGATACAAGGGCCTGGGCTGTAAGATGATGATACAAGGGTCTGGGCTATAAAATGATGATATAAGGGCTGGGCTATAAGATGATGATACAAGGGCCTGGGCTGTAAGATGATGATACAAGGGCCTGGGCTATAAGATTGATTCAAGGGCCTGGGCTATAAGATGATGATACAAGGGCCTGTGCTATAAGATGATGATAGAAGGGCCTGTGCTATAAGATGATGATTCAAGGGCCTGGGCTATAAAATGATGATACAAGGGTCTGGGCTATAAAATGATGATACAAGGGCCTGTGCTATAAGATGATGATACAAGGGCCTGGGCTATAAGATGATACAAGGGTCTGGGCTATAAGATGATACAAGGGCCTGGTCTATAAAATGATGATACAAGGGCCTGAGCTATAAGATGATGATACAAGGGCCTGGGCTATAAAATAATGATACAAGGGCCTGGGCTGTAAGATGATGATACAAGGGTCTGGGCTATAAAATGATGATATAAGGGCTGGGCTATAAGATGATGATACAAGGGCCTGGGCTGTAAGATGATGATACAAGGGCCTGGGCTATAAGATGATGATTCAAGGGCCTGGGCTATAAGATGATGATACAAGGGTCTGGGCTATAAGATGATGATACAAGGGCCTGGGCTATAAGATGATGATACAAGGGTCTGGGCTATAAGATGATACAAGGGCCTGGGCTATAAGATGATGATACAAGGGTCTGGGCTATAAGATGATGATACAAGGGTCTTGGCTATAAGATGATACAAGGGCCTGGGCTATAAGATGATGATACAAGGGTCTGGGCTATAAGATGATGATACAAGGGCCTGGGCTATAAGATGATACAAGGGTCTGGGCTATAAGATGATACAAGGGCCTGGTCTATAAAATGATGATACAAGGGCCTGAGCTATAAGATGATGATACTAGGGCCTAGGCTGTAAGATGATGATACAAGGGCCTGGGCTATAAGATGATGATACAAGGGCCTGGGCTATAAGATGATGATACAAGGGCCTGGGCTATAAAATAATGATACAAGGGCCTGGGCTGTAAGATGATGATACAAGGGTCTGGGCTATAAAATGATGATATAAGGGCTGGGCTATAAGATGATGATACAAGGGCCTGGGCTGTAAGATGATGATACAAGGGCCTGGGCTATAAGATGATGATTCAAGGGCCTGGGCTATAAGATGATGATACAAGGGCCTGTGCTATAAGATGATGATAGAAGGGCCTGTGCTATAAGATGATGATTCAAGGGCCTGGGCTATAAAATGATGATACAAGGGTCTGGGCTATAAGATGATGATACAAGGGCCTGGGCTATAAGATGATGATACAAGGGTCTGGGCTATAAAATGATGATACAAGGGCCTGGGCTATAAGATGATGATACAAGGACCTGGGCTATAAGATGATGATACAAGGGTCTGGGCTATAAGATGATGATACAAGGGCCTGGGCTATAAGATGATGATACAAGGGCCTGGGCTATAAGATGATGATAAGATAAGAAGGTTGTTTTCAGACATATTCTACTTTGCTTTAACTTACAGCATCTTTGATAATTCTGGTTATCACAGCATTTGGTAAATTTAAGTCTTCTGGACGCTCTGCCATGTTTTACCTAAAAATACAGATAAAAATCATCAATATTTTAGAATATTTACAATGCTTATTGATCCCCTTCAATGAACTCTGTTTGGAAAAACATGGTTCATTAATCAATAACTGTAAAGTTTTACAGTATGACATGATGCACATGAATGATAGGAAACTCCCATGTCTTTTTCAGTAGTACAAAACCGTTTTAGGGAACATAGAAACATTTCTATGATTTTAAATATAAAACTAGACATTGCGTTTGAGCAGGGCTCAATTGCTAGGCAACTTACTCCCAATGATGGCAACCTTGTACATTAGAAAAGAATCGATAGTGTTAGTAGTAGCAATGATAGATGTATTTCATTATTTAAGTATAGATAAATGGAAAAAGTTATTTTTTTATGCACAGATGCTATATAATTTTATTGATTTTTAAAATATTCTGGAATTTAAGATGTCATTTTTAAGATCACTTCTAAATTTAAACATTTGCATTTATTTTTGACAAAAATATTATCAGTTGTTCCAAAAATAGATAAACAAATTTTGCCAAATTTAAGGAAAATCTTAGCTAAAGAATAATTGTGAAACCCGGTCCTGTGGATGGTAAAAGAATGATAAAATATAGAGCTGTCATTGATAGATTGTTAAGCCATTGATACGATATATTGATACTAAAGATGACACTCGCAGACCATGCGAAAAGCCGTCAGACCCGACCAGTAACCAGAGGCTCAGTGTGGCTGAGCCTGTATCGCTCACCTGCTTTTAAAGCAAATTTGTATATATGCTTTTCCCATAGGGTCCAATGTGAAACAATGTTCTCCGCTGGCAGCCATGTTTTATGGCAGATCAGAAAAATTTTGGCAATCTATGTAAAGGACCTTCTATACTTTATTCCTGTAAAGTTTGGTTAAGTTTGCTTCAGTAGTTTCAGAGGAGATAGCCAAAATGTGTTTTTCCCATAGGGTCCAATGTTAAACTATGTTCCCCGCTGGCAGCCATGTTTTTAGGCGGATCAGAAAAATTTCGGCAATCTTTACAAAAGACCTTCCATACATCATTCCTGTAAAGTTTAATTGAATTCGCTTCAGTCGTTTCAGAGGAAATAGCCAAAATGTGCGTTTTCCCATAGGGCCCAATGTTAAACTTTGTTTGGCCCTGGCGGTCATTTTTTTTTTGGCGGATCAGAAAAATTTGGGCAATCTTAGTAAATGACCTTACATACATTATTCGTGTAAAGTTTGGTTTGAATTGGCTCAGTGGTTTCAAAGGAGATAGCAAATATATGCTTTTCCCATAGGGTCTAATGTTAAACTATCTTCTGTGCTGGCGGCCATGTTTTTTGACGGATCAGAAAAATTTTGGCAATCTAAGTAAAGGACCTTCCTTACACCATTCCTGTAAAGTTTGGTTAAATTTGCTCTAGTCACTTCTGAGGAAATAGTCAAAAATGCATTTTTCCCATAGGGTCCCATGTTAAACTATCTTCTGCGCTGGCAGCCATGTTTTTTGGTGGATCAAAAAAATTTAGGCAATCTAAAAAAAGAACCTTCTATACATCATTCCTGTAAAGTTTGGTTAAGTTTGCTTCAGTAGTTTCAGAGGAGATAGCCAAAATGTGTTTTTCCCATAGGGTCCGATGTTAAACTATGTTCCCCGCTGGCAGCCATGTTTTTAGGCGGATCAGAAAAATTTCGGCAATCTTTGCAAAAGACCTTCCATACATCATTCCTGTGAAGTTTAATTGAATTGGCTTCAGTCGTTTCAGAGGAGATAGCCAAAATGTGCGTTTTCCCATAGGGCCCAATGTTAAACTTTGTTTGGCCTTGGCGGCCATGTTTTTTGGCGGATCAGAAAAATTTGGGCAATCTTAGTAAATGACCTTACATACATTATTCGTGTAAAGTTTGGTTTAAATTGCCTCCGTGGTTTCAAAGAAGATAGCAAATTTATGCTTTTCCCATAGGGTCTAATGTTAAACTATCTTCTGTGCTGGCGGCCATGTTTTTTGACGGATCAGAAAAATTTTGGCAATCTAAGTAAAAGACCTTCCTTACACCATTCCTGTAAAGTTTGGTTAAATTTGCTCTAGTCACTTCTGAGGAAATAGTCAAAAATGCATTTTTTCCATAGGGTCCCATGTTAAACTATCTTCTGCACTGGCAGCCATGTTTTTTAACGGATCAAAATAATTTCGGCAATCTTAGTAAAGGACCTTCTATACATCATTCCTGTAAAGTTTGGTTAAAATTGGTTCAGGGGTTTCAGAGGAGATAGTTAAAATGTGAAAAGTTTACAGACGGACTGACTGACAGACTGACGGACTGAAGGACGACGGACGCCGAGTGATGGCAAAAGCTCACATGGCCTTTAGGCCAGGTGAGCTAAATATGAAGCTGGTCAAGCGAATATAAATTCTGTCCCGGACTGGTTGTCCGGTTTCGTTTTAGGTAGTACAATCGCCGAAATCTTGATCATTCAAGTGTTTTACCGATGACGAGGCAAGTAAACTTTGACACCTTGTTTTAAATTAAATGTCGCTGGTTTTAATGAATAAAATTGTTTAAATTTATTTGTTTCAAACATACAAGTAACAGAAGTAAAACGTAGGCCTACATCATGATAGTGCAAAATAGATTAGGTTTATCGATTGAAAAATGACATCGATGCTGTGCTATGTTGCGAGCGTTATTCCCGGAAAACCTGGCAAACGGAAATTTGATATGGGACCCAAGAAAGCGACCAAGGCCATACTTTATTAACAGAATAGACCTGCTAGAATTAATGGGTAGCGACTGTTTTTTCCAGAACACTTGGCGTGACGCTCAAGAAATGAAAATCACATGTCTTTAGGACATTAAAAGACATTAAAACTGAGACCCTGTGTCACAGTGTGCATGACACGATAAAGAACCCTTACTGATATAATGCTATATCAATTTCTGCACCTTCACCTGTAGCTGGTTAAAAGTTAAAGTCTGTCCCGAGCCATTAGGCCCATCAGGCCGGAGCTTATCCCGGTTTCGGTGGCGTTAAGCGACTGAGAGTACAAGACTCTCCCCTGAATGGGACGCCGGTCCATCGCAGGGTTAACCCCCAGCATTTTGCTGGTACTCATTTATTTTTCAGCTGAGTGAACTGGAACAACTTGAAATTAAGTGTCTTGCTCAAGGACACAACACATCGCCCGGTCCAGGGATCGAACCCACGACCTTTGAATCATGAGTCCAACGCCTTAACCACTAGGCCACGCGCTTCCACAACCTGTAGCTGGTGATGTCTCAATAATTAGTGAAATATTCTTGAACCCCATTAATCGGTCAATCATGTTCAGACATAATTTGATTTTGGTTATCTTAATCACAACTTTTTGGAACAGGATCCATCTTAATGCACAGCATGTAGTTTCCTCATCAGTAATGTCCAACCTGGATTTTGATGAGTATAGTCATTGAAGTTGAAGTGACCTAAAGTCCTAAAATGCATCAAAGCTTATGCTTTGAAGTAAATGACATAATAGTAATATACATGTGAACTTCCACCAGTGAGTACAGGTGATCAGGATGAATCCCATTTCGGCACTTGGCAAGTCATTTCGGCACCAGGTCATTTCGGCACCAGTCCCAAGTAATTTTGGCAACTTGCTAATAAACTTAATATTAAGTTATTAACAGCTGATTAATCATCAGTACTGTAAATTATTGGTTATCTATAACTTTGTCATAATTCTGAGGACCCAGTACACACATCATTGGGATATTTATCCACTTTTTACAATGTTTATGTGTCGTTAATCTATGCATATAGTCCGACGGATGGGGGTTTTTTTGGAAAAAGAAACAAATTTTTATGTACCAAACCATGTATTGCTGAATTAAATGGTAGAAAAAATTAATTTCATAAATATATGAAAAAGACAATCGGTAATTAAAATTTAAAAAAGTTGTACCCGATCGTTTTGTCATTTCGGATAGAGAGAAAGTAGAGTTTTGCAGATCCTACCGTCGCTATGAGGGGGTACATTCTAGCGGTTGTATGCATAACTGAATCATTTAGTTGTTTTACCAGTTCCGAATTTTTACTACCGAATAATCTAAAATTTCAATCCCGTTCAATTAAAGGAATCGCAAAATAACTTTCTCAATTTGCTGTTTCTTCAACCGCTTCCTAAATGTACGAGATTGTTGGTGACCTAGTTTAACGATGTAAACAAATCGTGATCACGGAAATGCTTTTTTCAAGAAAACATACTACCACGTGTTTTTGAGGACAGGTGTCGATATTTGGAATCAGTAAACATTTGTATTATTACACCACATAAATTTTATTTCCTCTGCTTGTGGATGACGTCTGCAGCAGCGCTTATATGAAACCCTGTTCGGAACTGGTAAAACGACTGTATATAAAATTTGCATACAACACTGTACGAATTATCTCCCTTTCACGAAAGTAAAATCTAATCGATAATGACACAATTGCCTCAACATTAAAATACGTTATCATAACCTTCAAAATAAATTTAAATTTCCGTAGATTTCACGAAGAATTAATTAAACAACCTGCCGTTGCTGTTCATTTCTTAAAAAGTTATGATTTTACATCGTAGGACGCAAACTTCTCGAACTACTTTTTATTGTAAACATGAGATCAGTTCGCCAAATTGCAGAAATTATTAGATGCATCCCGTCGCAATATTTTACTAGATTCTGAAATGTATTCCGAAAATTTATTCCAAATGTGCATATGTAACCAAATGCATTACCCGTCTCAGAATACATATCTCACGATAAAACAGATATACTTCTTTCACGCTCATTTATCAGGCGCACTATTTCCAGGTGTACTCATATCTTATAATTTCATAGCAAAGAAGCTCGATATCTTGGAAGAAAGCGATGACAAAGTACAGGTTCACTTTGTTCACGCTGTACAAAAATTCAAAATTTCAGTATTTTAATGGCATCAAATGACAAAATATTGGCAGAAATTCATGTTCATTTTCTTTTGAAACAAAGTTAAGTATTTTTTCTATCAAAATTTATTGATATATAGAAATCAATAAAATCTGAATATAAGATATTCATTGCTGTTGGTATTTGACTGTATTGAATTATTGTATTTTGTGAATAAAATATAGTTTAAATTAAAATCTGCAGAAATTGGTGTTTTCAATGAAAAAAAATAATAAAAGAAATAGTATATTGTTGCAATACTTTTGTCTTGTTATTGTATTTTATTTTAGGTAAATATATTCTTGACTAGCTACCTATGTTTCCATTCCTGGTAGCCAAAATCGCCATTGGCTACTAATTTCTGAGGAATTCTTTTAAAAAGTAACCTATTTTAGCAAATTTGTCAAAAAATACTTTAAAAAGGACTATATTTTCACAAATTTTGGAAATTTGGCTACTCGTTATTTTAAATTTATGGAAACCTAGGCTACCAAAGTAAAATGTTTTGCAAAGTGGCATATTCTTGTTTTGCTACTCAATTAAAATATTCAAAAACTTGAAAAGAAGCATATTAAACACATGTAAAAACATATTTCGGCAAAACCAATCAATCCACGCGGCCCCAATTTCAACACATTTTCCACTCTTATCCACCAGTCTACGCCATTTCTTTATTATTACATAAATCTAATGAATTTGTAAAATTAAATAATCACTACCGCTGATACACTGGTAATTATTATTTTTTTTAATTTTATAAATTTTTAAGTATTGCTGCTAAAACACATTCTCTAGTAATTTTATTGAAATGAAAATTAAAAAAAAACCATGAAGGTGCCGAAATGACTGATCGTAGATGCCGAAGTGACCTATTGTAGGCGCCGAAACGACCTGGTGCCGAATTGACTCATGCCAAAATGACCTGGTGCCGAAATGACTTGCACCCATCTGGATGACCTGATGATCCAAAAGCCTTATCATTAGCAGACTGTCAGCAGCATCCAGTCCTAATGACCCCTTGACACATACTTGCATAGTGATAGTAGTTCATTATCAAGCTATGTACCAGTATCCAACTATTTTGTAAAAAAAAAATCTCGTCCTGTGAAAACCTGTAACTGTCCGGTGCAGCAATACTTCATTTATTGTAGAACCGAATGTCTGGCAAAGCATCTTGGCCTTTCGGGTGGTCTGCACTTGTACACAGGTATCTTAAATTATATGGTCAAGTACACAATGAAGGCCACAACTGTCCACTTGCTGATAAGGGGAGTATCCATGGTAAATTGCACACAACTTTATAAATACTCCAAACCATGTTTATTCAGTAATAATCGTAAATGGTTGGCCTAGTGTCTGGGGAAAAAAATTAAGGGTGCATGGCAATTTCCGGTGAGAAATCGATCCAACGCCAGGAAAAACCGTAAATCCGTGAGGTTTTGTCTCACAATGTGAGATACCGCATGTATGCAATTATAACAGGCACACCAGCAGCATAACAACCATGCTGCAACCACTATGTACAGTGGCAATATAAATTTATTTACAGGACAGGAGAGATATAGCGAAGGTTCTAAAATTCGTGTAGTGCACTACTTGGACATCCCTGCAAAACACCATCTACAGCGGATATCCACAAGGACCAGAGATGATGTTTTAGCCCGTTTTTAATCGTGCAACTGTACACAGTCATAGACCTCATTCTCAATCTCAAAGTGCGATTATACTTTACGAAGAATCGTGTTGGTTTTTAACAGACATGACGTTGTTGCGATCATCATGTGCTACTATATGAAAGAATGTCATTATTTAACACATTTTTGATTGATTATTACAGATATAATGACGATTTCCAAAATAAAAGACATCAACATCTTACTGTTTTGATTAATGCCGGGAGTTTCCTTTCTTCAGTTCCGCGCCATTCTCGTTTTAACACACCGGAAACAGTTTATGACGCCTAAAGCACGGAAAGTGCATACGAGTCACGATATTTATGTATGGAGAGGTTTCACCCCAATCAAGTTCACTTATAATAGAACTAAACAGCGTTAAAAGGCACAAGTGGTTAATTCAAATCTATTTTTAATCACATATTTTCAAAAAAAAAAAAAAAAAAAAAAAAAAAAAAAAACAACAACCAAAAAAAACCACACACCCCCCGAAATTCTAGCTGAATCTTAAAATAATCATAAAAATAAAGGTTTTCAGAAAAGGGTAGAATCTATCGACTGACCGACCGACCGACAGACCTACCTAGTGCTTTATTAAAACCAGAGACATAGAAAGCCCGAGATTGGCAAACCGTTTGCACTAAATTAATCGGAGCTTATTATTCAGGTCAGTAGTTGAGGAAAGAAAGAAGGTATTAATAGCTGCCCCATATATCTGTATATTAAAGAAGGATTGAACTTAAAGGTGAATTGAATACATTTCTCTATGATACAAAAGGTATAGAATAATGAAAATGAAACAAAATAAAATATTGTTGTTCAATTTTTATATTGCCTTAACCATTTATGTAAATTGTGTTTGAGCAATAAATTATTATTATTATTATTATTAGAAGTGTGTATTAATGGATCGCAGTACTTAGTATTGGAGTGCTCTGCCTACCCAATGACGTAACACCATCCATTAGACAGACAAGGGGGCACAACAGCATCAGCTTTATCCCAATCAGCTGCAACACCGACACCTACAAGTATAGCTTTTTCCCTCGCACCATCCCAGAGTGGAACACGCTACCAGAGAAGGTTGTCACGCAGGCAACTGTGGAGTCATTTAAGATCATGCTCCACAGTTCCAGTGCAGAGTAGAGGGAAGTGGCAATTAGTGTAAATAGTTTTAACTGTTTTTAAACCGTTGAAAAGTCCTTGTGAGAAGCCACGTCACACAAGTACTCCTGTGAGTTGATGCTGAGAAGCCCTTCACAGTATTCCAGTAAATGTAAATGTAAATGTTAGTTCCAGGCAAAATAGATATATCCGGTCGATATTCTGTTTTAGGCTTTACATGACAACCGGAAGTTCTTATCACAAAGTCGTCAAGTAAGATTTTTGTCTTGTTTTATCAAAGTTTTGTATGTTCTGTATAGAGTCTCGATAAATTCTATAGTATTTTGTATCTGAAAAATACAGGCATTTATCATATATGGTTATTTTACTTGTAAGCTACACAGAAAATCGTGCTTCATTACGGCTGCCCGCTAAAAGAAGGGGGGGGGGGGGTTGTTAGTGCTTTTTTGCATGCCGTTTTAGAAATTTTGTTGTCTGATGTGTTTAAATACGTTATTTGTGTATAGTGGAATGAATATACACAGTCTGGTTTATCTTTTTTCAGTCATGAGTAGTTCTGAAGAAGTATCGTGGATTTCCTGGTTTTGTGGACTGAGAGGAAATGAGTTCTTTTGTGAGGTAATAATAGTGAATAAATTTTCTATAGATAGTACATTGTAGTGTAAATGGCTATGTTCCCATTCTATACACCAGAGTCTCATTTAGTAACTAATTTCTGAGGAATTCTTTTTAAAATTTAACCCATTATGATCTTCTACTTGCTTCTACTTCGAATTATAGCAAATGTGTGAAAAAAAAAATAACTTTTAAAAATACCATACATGTATTTCAAACTAATGCAAATTAGGGGGATCCATAGTGATACCTTACAAATTGCTTGAAAACATATATTGAAATGTTGATATATGTAGTACATTGGTATAAACCATTCAACATGCCAAAATTTCAGGGTAGGTTTTCAACTTGCTTAAGAAGTTCTGAAGCACCACCTGGTGACCATTTTCAAGACATAAATTACCAAAGTATAACCACTGGTATCAACAAATAAGCTTTAATATTTTTTGTCATGCTTAGAAACCAAAAGTGTCTTGCATTTAAAATTTAACATTATGTCATAAAGATTATTTGGACCAATGGAATTTTGCTTCTAGTCACCTGGTAATTTTCTACAGAGCCACCTATCAAGAGAGAACATTAAAATTCTGGAAAAGTAAAACACCATTTTGTTAATTTGTAGACTATAAAACTAAGTCGAATAGGTCCCCTGGTTTTCATATATGTTCACATGAATATATATAAGTTCGGTTTTTGGAAACAAAAATGGCAGACCTGCCAACCCTTACAATTTTTCCATAGTTCTTAATGAAAATTGTCGAAAATTTTTAATTCTTACGATTGTACGGATACAGCATGTTTTCTCTTGATTTTTATCTTTTCCGGGTATTCTCTTTCATTGTCTTTACGTTTCCAAACCATGTGTTAGAAAACAGTCCTGGAAACACTTTTAAAGCATGCAGATTACAATAAAGCATTAAAAGATAGCCAGCGATCACTGTCGTTACGCAAAGTTGGAAGAGCGTTTGATAGTAAAGCATTTCAAAGACATTTTGAAGTGTTCTGTGTGATTTTAAAGTGTCTCGCGGTAACTGTTACATCTCAAATATGAGCAAATGCAAAGCAGATCTGGCGGATTATGGAGAGTTGGCTCCAAAAAAAAGGAATCAGTATGCCCAAAAAGCTAATTAAAATACGCCTATTTGATAAAAACTGACTTTTGTAAAATCTTACTGAAACTGGTGCAATCTTACTGAAAAATGGCCTTGATCTTACTGAATAGTTGCCCAGGGGGTAGGCAGGTCTGAAATGGGGTCGTCAAGCTACTTTTTTTTTTTATAAAATAGAGGAGTTTCACATTGTTTAAGACACATTCGCAAGGCCTGATACAAGATTTTTCTGGACAATGTCTGCCAAACGTGGGTTAATGTCGAACCCTGTATATCAAAACAGTGACCATTATTATTATTATATCTTTTTGTTTATTACAGGTGGATGAAGATTATATTCAAGACAAATTTAACTTAACTGGACTTAATGAACAAGTTCCACATTACAGACAGGCATTAGATATGATTTTAGATTTAGAGCCAGGTAAATATCAGATGCAGACCAGTGGTATATCACTGACACTAAAAAATTAGGGTTATAATTTCAAACCTTTGTTGTGAGACTTATGACTACAGATTTTAGTGGTGATATTTATTTTGAAAATTAGCAAGAATGTTTCCATGTTTGTTTATTCTCAATTTGAGTGTCACTTCTGTATACAGATTTCAGACTCTTTGAGACAAACTTCACAGTTAACCAAAAACATCACATGAATTTTAGATTGTTCTTGCTTAAATATTGTCCATGTTGTCTGCAGGGATTACAATATTTAGTGACATTATTTTGGAGCTTAACCAGAAATCATTCTATCCTGGAAGTATATACAGGGATGAAGATTAGCAAGGGCCCAGTAGCCAATGGCTCCTAAAAATCAGTTTGGACCCCTCAATGTTTAAATATTTTAGCTATTCATTATATTAAAACTTCTTTTCTGAAGTGAGCATGGCCCCTATCTCAAAATAGTTAAGCTTCATCCCTGAATATAAGTCAAACTCAGTAGAAACTGTGCAGGATTGACATGCGATTGTCAGGACTACTTAAAGGGAGATAATTTTGTTCTTTTAGTAATTGTATGTCACTTAAAAAGATTAACAGTGACCTGTTAAGCCTACAGACTAGAAATATACATGTACTTATCTTTGCTTAAATTGGGCAGGTGATGATTCGTAAACTTAAACTGCTTGAATTAGCTTAATTCGTTCTTGGGCACTTTTAAGATAATTAAACCTGTTGCTTATTAAAATTAGCTTAATGTGGATGATCACTTGATAAAGTCATGTTTTACACCTTGCTAGGGGATGTCTAGTCACTTGGGCTGGCGGATGCTCTGTGCCAAATTGAATACTTCATCCTGGCTGAATACATTAACAGGGTTGCATCTAGACTGTGCCATTGCAAGATTTTTGCATTTCTATAAATAATTTGCGCACAATATTAAGTTAAAATATGTTAATCCATTTATGTTGATTTCCATACTTTTTAAAATGTCTGGCAACAAACACCTTAGAGTCGGAATGTTATGCAATATCACTTTCAGTTTAGAGAATGGGAATTTCTCAAAGAGATCATGCGCATGTGTTCTTAACCCGAAATAGTCGTTAATATTCAATTGTCTTAGTACTCTTATCATTACATTGTAAAGGGGAAAAAATTGCAAGTAACAACACACATGTAAACTGTCAAAGTAAACATTATTTTCTCTGTAAGTGGGATAAGACAGATTGAGACATGTCTGATGCAACTGATGCACCTGAATTAGTAGATGTAGATTCAATGGATACAGTTTAAAAACCTACTGAGACAGCAGTTGAAAACGAAAGACTGAACCTAAATAATTTTACAGTTGATTACAAAATATTTATAAAGGGTTGTTTTGTAATATATGTGCTACTTCTGAGGGAAAAAGAAACAATTTCTGTTGGTTTTATTTAAGATACAAGATGTTACTTACCTTCAGAACACCTGGTCTCCTGGTCTCAAATGAACCACGTTAATTTTATTTAAAGGTACATATATTTACCGGTATATAGGATTCAAGTTTTTGATTTGCTGAGCTTGAAATTAAAACTTTAGAATTTTGGTGAATTCATATGCAAATTTGTACAATGAATGTATGAAAATATTGATGATGAATGGAAACTTCCCATTTCAAGTGGGGTACATGTATATGATTGCATAGCATTTAAATCAGATGTATTTGTTGTCCGCTACCAATGGTACTGTAGAAATGAAAAATCATTAACATATAATACAGCAGGCAAGTTAGGAATAAAATTAAGTTCTCCATTTTGTTCACCAGTGGGAGACCTGTCATCCCCTTTTTGAATTACAGGGGGTTCTATTTCCCCAAAATCTTCAATCCTAGATGCAACCCAGCATTAACATCTCCACTAGTCAAACCAAAGATAATTTCTTGATCTTGCATGTGACATGCTTTCCTAAGCTCATTTCTCAGAACACTCTTTCTCTATTTTGACAAATTGAATACAAGATTATCTTGCTTGTTAATCAGAGGAGGACCATGAAGAACTACCGAGCTCGGATATAGTTGAACAAGCAGCTGAAATGTTTTATGGGCTTATCCATGCTCGGTATATATTGTGTAATAATGGAATAAGCCGTATGGTAAGATTTAGTGCAGCAAGCTGTTTTTTTATGCTTTTTCTGCATAGACTTATAATAGAAAATATTTGCTGGTCATGTCATTTTTGCATAAATATGAGAAATATTAATGCACTTTTCATGCTTTTTCTGCATAAACATGGGAAGTATTTGCTGTTAGAAAGCGTCATTGCTTCTTAATAGAAATGTGTTGATTGTCCTAGGTATGCATTTTATCAGATGGTAGTAGGATTTTTGGCTTACCGTAGTTTATGAAATTTTAAAATTTACAGTTGATCAGGGAAATGATGTATTTATAACAATTTTTTTAAATGGTTATCAAATCATGTGATATACTTAAGGCCCTGGTGTCAAAACATGTCAAATGTTTCTCCTTGTGCATATTTAATAACGGTAGTTAAATATTTTCCTTTCCTCAAGTACTACCAGGTTGTCACTGTGAAAAGTCAAAGGGAGGCAACTCTGCATTTATTTTATTTGGCTCTTTGGCAAGGTCAGATAACTACTACAGTAAATCATCTTTGTATTAGCTAAACATTGTAGCATGCTTTTGATAGGCTGTGAAGAATTACATAGAGACTATCAGTATGCATTGTATAACTACATGTATTATAATGTTTTATTGCTTGTGTTGTAAGCTTGCTGTAGATATTTGCCACTTTAAAATCACATAGTTTACATTTTGATAAACCTGATGCCCTCCATTTTATCGACTCCATTGAGTTATCAGTATCTAAGTTTCTCCTACTGTGTGGTAATTGGACCTGCAGTTTTGCAATTTAACATTTAACCCTCATTATAGGAGTTCAAAATTCCCAAGGTCCGTTACCAATATCAGACAGAGGGCTTTATCCTGAAGTCCGATATTGGTTCAGGGCTCATGTGGCATGTGATATGGATTTTGACCATGCTTTATTATTTTCATCATATATTTGAATTTTTACATCAAAGAAAACAACACGGGAGATATGAATACTCAAGAGTTGAGAGGATCCAAGAAGGGGTGTGATGTAGCTGGTGTGATAATGATATGTAGTTTGCATCTAGGGCTGTCATTGATAGATTGATTTATCAATATATCATCAATAAACTGCAATTGATACGATATATCCATACCTTTGTTGAGTATCCATATCAACAATAATGACTGCCAGTTCATGGCAAAATATTGGTGTTGTTAATGACGCATAGATTTAACTGGTTGTAAATGTATTATTACTACCCATCATTTTAATGTATCTCCAAACCAACTTACTACCGGTAATATACTTAATAGAGTGAATATAATATCAGAAACATTTAACATGTTTAAGAAGACACCAGACATTCCAAATATTGGTGGAAAATAATATATTTCGATATATCAATTTATTATATAATCCATTTCATCTTTATGATTGGCTTAAATGGTTACACTTGACACTTTACCATTTGATCTCACATGATATACCACAGATTTCTGAAAAATCTGGTGTACCGGGTATATCAAATTTGGTGTATGTCATCAATTTTTGTTGACATTCTCACCTAAATGATAATGACGTCGTCATCAATTAAGTGTGCGCAAGTGATTGTGTCTGATTCGGAATGCCTGTTATTTTTTCAATGAATTGGACTTAAAAGTCAGAGATGTCCAATTAATGCTGGAGATTTTTCGCGTGATCTGTTTAAACCAGGGAGAAACAGGGAACTGGTAAAATAACTAGATTTCCTGATCACAGGTTTGAAAAATCATTGTAAACTGAAGTGCCACAGTGTCTGAATTATATAATAAAATAGTTATGGACTTTTTAGTGGTTGTATGGTGTGATATTCGGCTGTTACCTCCGTCAATTTTGATTTTTCTGCTCAATATCACACCATACATACAACCACTAAAAAGTCCATAATTGTATATTATCAATATATTTTTCAGTTGATATAACGATATTCAAATTGACGGATCGCCAAACCACGCCCACAATGTTCCGACAAAGGCCAGCATGCTCGGATTACATGCAAAAAGAATGAAAACTCGGCCTGAATTATGATATTTAATGACGTCACTGACACTAAAACATCATTAGTTGCCGTGATACTGCTTTGGTACCATGATGGCTACCAGTGTGGGAACATAAAAGGCGTGGCCGGTGATATGTCAATGCTCCTCAATGACAGCTCTATTTGCATAAGTATCATATATTCAAAAACTTATTATCTTATTATAAATATATGGTATATAGACTGTAGATTTAACATTGCTTTGTATTGTGCCTAGATGATGAGCTAGAAGATAATCCCAATCAGAGTGATCTTATAGAACAAGCAGCTGAAATGTTATATGGCTTGATTCACGCTCGATACATTATGACAAATAGAGGCATAGCTCAGATGGTAAGCTTCTAGAATTGTATTAAAATTAATGTATTATTATTAGAATCACTCTGTTTGTGACAGTGAAATACTCTTTATTTCCATAGAAAATCAAATAAACTTGAATAAAGGTTGATATTTTTCACATACTTCAAGTAACTTGTACCTAGTCGTAACTGCAAATATGTATGCATATCAACGATTGTCACTTAGTATTTCTGTAGAAAGAAAAATGTTGGCACTATGGGGATTTTACATGGTAAAAAGGACGATGTTTGCACCAGAAGTGATGTCATTCGTGACATTTTACATCACGTCATTATGCATAACAGGATCCACCATTAGCCTGGTTTTTCGACATGCTAAATCCCTATAGCGCCAACATTTTACCCTATGCAGATATATTCTAGGCAAATCGCAGATGCACATGCATATTACCTGTTATGACTAGGTACAATTAAGTGAAAAATATAAACCTTTATTAAAGTTTATTTGGTTTTCTATGGAAGTAAAAGAGTGTTTCACTTTTCCAAACAGTGATTCTAATAGAAGAACTTCTATTGGACCCTTGTCATTATGATTTTGACACTTGGAAATTGAATATGACTTCTGACTATCAGGGAAAATTAATTAACTTTAAATGATTCAATTTTTTTTAGATTTAAGAGTCAATTTGGTCTTTGAGGTCAAGGGACAAATGGAAGTCTTGTCAGTGTTCAATCTAGAAGGGACCCTTGAGTCATGGGCCACAAAATAATAATTTTGTCCCACAAAAATACTGTCTGTGGGCCAACCATGGGCCATCTTTTTATTGTTAGTAAAGTTTTGAATAAGTCCAGTTCTACCTCTCTCTCGTTTGCATTTTTCCTTTCACTAATGCTTATCTTTTCAAATAAAAAACATCAAGTTACGTTATTATGTTGACCCAAACTCTGAAAACATGGCCCCTTTTCTAGGTTTTCACAATTTGAAAATTATTAATAGCCAAATTTTCAAAATTTTTGAAAATATAGTGTTTTTTAAAGTAAATTTTTACAAATTTGCCAAAATAGGTTACTTTTTGAAATAAATTCTCAGAAACTAGTAGCCAATGGCGATTTTGGCTACCAGGAATGGAAACATAGCTTTTTTTCGAAGGCTAGGGCCAGGATTGATTTTTAGATTGAACACTACCAGTACCTGTAATTTACAAGAATTGTATACAGTAATACTTGTGATTCATTTGTTTAGTCATACAATGTATGTTAATGTTATTAAGGGGTTAAGCAGGGATTTTTCTGACCTTTTTGGGAAAAGGACCTTGGGATGAAATTGGGAAAATGCTCAACAAAAATGTAATTTTGGGAAAAATCACAACATATTAGAAATTCTAGACTACTAAAATACTGGTAACTGAACAAATTATATCGGTGTTCACAGCAAAATAGCGCTGTCTCTTTTGTCTCTATATAAATCATCCAGCAAAATGTGGGTTAATATAGATTAAAATCGTTATCAGACCAAGATATCCTCCGAATATGATGTTGATAATCTTGTAAAAAAAATTTTCTCAATTTTTTATATAAACATAGCTAATTGGGAATTTTTTCTGTGCTGTAAAATTAATACTGGTATAATATGTACCATAATTATGATAGTTTATATAATGCATTTTCAGATTGATAAATGGCAACAAGGTGATTTTGGTTACTGTCCCAGGGTGTATTGTGAGAATCAGCCAATGTTACCTATAGGTAAGATAAATGATAAAACACTTATCCATGACAATTGAAAAAATGGCAGTGAAAGGCATAACAACTTCTATCATTGATTTAAAGTTGACCAGTTTGATTATCAGCAAACAGAGCACTCTGCTAAAAGAGGTGCTCCAATTAGAGGCCGAAATTCAGATCAACAGGAAGACACTAATGAAATAATCTTACAAAATGGAAATGCTTTTATTAACCATTAGGCATCATCAACAACAACTCAAAAAAAGTTCATAAAAGCCATGTAATGAGCCATATATAAGGACATGAATGTAAACACTCTCTATGTTTGAAATAAAAAAATATGCTCAAGCTTTAACTTCAGAGGAATTAATGATCAATCAGTATTTGTCCACCGATTATTTTTAGATGAAGAATTTTGAAAATTTTCTGATTGTTTAACACTGAGTAAGATCATGTTGAGTCTCAGGGGAACAAACAGCTGTTTTATAAACTGTCTCGATTAAACTTTTGATATTACCGGTAAATATTGGTGCATGAAGTTAGGTTGAAATGGTGATACTCATCAGTATCAAAAGTTTACAAACATTGGCTTATTTCCTGGTGATAACTATATGTTGTGTAGTGAAATGGATCACTGTTTCAAAAGTATTATTAAAAGTGATTATTGCTTTAAAACTGTGTGCCTTAAATAGTTGTGATCAGTATAGTTGGCTGTAGTTGTTAAAGTTTATACATACTCCTCCAAGGATCGACTCCCACTAAGGACAATTCTTAGTGCGAGAAAACCTGTCACTTCTCATGGGAAGGCCAGTAGGGTTTTTTGGGCTCTCTTGTTTGCTCGACCATTTCAGAATCTTGACTGGGAATTAAAACAAGTTCACTCCACTCCTCTCCATTCCATTTATAAATATGTCAGGGCTCGAAGTGACTTTTTGATTCTAGGAGGCAGCCTGGCTCGAAGTGACGTTTTGTATTATTTAAGAAATGACATTCTGATCATGGTATTTCAAGGGGTTATGAAAGATAGAGTGGCACGTGCCAAATTCGATGAAGAGCTTTGCCCTTCATTTTGAATTTGGCACGCACCACACTGCCTCTCAACGGGAATTGCAATACAATTGCTTCTGTATGTTTCATTGAAGAGAGATACAGTCATATTGTAAATATATACATATGAAAGATTCACTCTATTAGTCACAAGTCAGCCAAGGAGTGCCAAAAACACTGTGTCAATTTGTAAAACACAAATAGAAAAACTGAATCCACCTTGATCAAGAATTTTGAACCCCAAAAAAGCAGTCGCCAAATTAGCGACTTATGAGCAAAGTTTAGTCGCCAATGGAAAAATTTGGTCGCCATGGCACCTAATTTAGTCACACTTTGAGCCCTTTATGTCTAAATCATGTATTGAGAAACTACACAGTAACCACATAAAACATTACTTAACTATTGCTGTATGTTGACTTGTACCTGTATTTAGGCTTATCAGATGTACCAGGTGAAGCTATGGTTAAACTTTACTGTCCAAAATGCCAGGATGTTTACACACCAAAATCATCACGGCACCACCACACAGATGGAGCCTACTTTGGTACAGGGTTTCCACATATGTTATTTATGGTCCATCCGGAATACAGACCAAAGAGACCAGCCAACCAGTTTGTACCAAGGTAAGTAAAAGTATCAGGGTGGCATTTCACAACATAACTGAATTGTATGCTACAGGGTGATATCTGAAATTATGAGTAACAAGTTGTCAGAGGTTAAAAATTCTCTGAGTCCAAAGCCCAGGACCTATTGATTTTCTACATTGAAATCCTTGATAATTAAACTGTTAAAGTTTGATTGACGCACTATTTTTTTGACAAGATAACACTACAATTTCTATATGATAACATAATAACACATGGAACTTATTGATGATGGACTTTCAAAACTTGATATGGTACCTGCCAAAAATAAACCCAAAAGGTCCAGGACCTTCCATTAAACCGTAATTTTAAATCCCTAGTTCTCTGAGGAATTAATGATGATTAATTTGATGAACTTAAGTAAAGCAGTGAACAGTTTTCTTGAAAGATAGTCACAACATTTAGTCTTAGAATTAAATTCAAACTTCTGTCTTTCCATCTGTCCAGATACTTCTTGTCTGGAGTAATTGTTTAAAGTATGAAGAAATTTTTTTACCAAACTGGGCGCAATCAAAGTGACAGGAGATATGCATATCATTTACTTGAGTTGATTTGCTAATTTTACTGGGAGTTATGGCCCTTTGAACACAAGTTCAGATTGGGGGATCCTAATTCACTGAATTTGATTGTTTAATTTATTATGATATAGGTGTGTTAATTATAACATTTATTTGATTTTTTTTACAGGCTTTATGGTTTCAAAATTCACCCATTGGCTTACAACTTACAGTCTCAAGCAGCAGCTAACTTTAAAATGCCAATGAGAGGTCTGGGGCATAACAACAGTAAAAGATGAACAATAATAGATGAACAATGAATTCAATATTTAATATGAACATTGAAAAATACTGTCAATTCAATTTAATTTGCAGGCTTCAATTTCTGTGGATTTCAGTTGAATAGCAATTTGTGGCTGGAACACCCACAATTTTTTGATTATTTCTAATGGTCTTCCCCTAAAATTCAAAATTCCATATTTGCAGTTACTAGTTTGTTCACCTTGCAGCATTTTACAACTGAAAAGGTGCTCCTCATTCATTATTTCAGAAACAAATTCATTCCCCATAATTGTTATTTGATGTTCTTAATATCGATGAAAACCACGGAAATTGCAACACTGCAAACAAAATAATTTTATAACAAAAGTGGAAATAACAACAATTTAATTTGAATCTCTTTATGTCCATAAGAGAAAGTGCTAATTAATATATTGTTCTCTTTGTGAAATTCTTCATCACCTTAAGGCTATGTGATACACTTGATGCAAGGGTTTATCGTGGTAATATCTTGGACAAATTTGTGTTTTATATTTGGTGAACCTGATTTGACAGAGATATTGCCCCTTGTATATTTTTGTGAAATACCAGTATTTTTGACAATGCTCTATTGTGAGGGATTAGTACCACTTGTGATGCCTTGTTTATTGTAAATTTAGAATGTCAAAGTGTATTGAATGGCCTTAAGTCTCTTCTTTAATACAAATGTTAACATTGTACCAATAGAAGTCATTTAATTGTGTAGGAAAACCAAGGTTTACATGTATCCATTTAAAGGTTACAGTATACTGTTTATGCAGAAGGAACTTAAATTGGAATATCATTTAACTAAATGATGTCTAGTAGCTTTCATCAAAACTCAAACACTACATTTAGCTACAGTAGAACTTCGATAACTTTAACTTCGATATCTGGAATACCAGGGATAACTCATATATTTATGGAATTATTATTTTCTGCCGTTATCTTACTTAGCAATACACGGTTTGGTACACGCCTCTTTTTCAAAAACACCATCCGTCCGACTATGCATCGATCAACCCCTCCCCCGGGGATTTTCGGTAATTTTCATAGTCCTCCCCAACACCATTTTTCCAACTACACCGTACAAGAAACACGACAGTGCTATGTTCTATATAAACTATCATAAATACAACTTCAATTACTCAAACTCCTATAATTCAAATACCCCCAATAACTCCAAAAATTAAAAATTGTACGACAATCAACCTTCTAGAACTCGAAATTGTTTTAACAATGGGGCATTACATTTGTGCAAATCCATATGACTTTTACGCAAAAATAATATGACGATTGTGCAAAGGCTTATATTATGATTGTGCAAGACGTAATTATGTTAAATAAACACAAAACTTGATTGCCATGTTAAATAAACACTACCCCTTCCGTTAGCAAAGACATATACATGCCCAAATAAAAGTCTTAAAATTTGGTTAAAAGGTATCATTTCACAAGTCAACACTGGTTAAAAATTGTCATTTTAGTTTGAAAGTATCCTCTGGCTGAATATTTATTGTTCTAACATACTCTGACGGACTAATATTGCCTCTTGTGTACAATTCATACAGCCCAATGACAAGTCCATTTTACTTTTCATTTCTGTGACTGTGGTCTATTTATCCAGTCTGTGAACTTAAACTGGTCAGGCCCCGGTTTCACAATCATTCCTTAGCTAAGATTTTTCTTAACTTAAATCTTGCACAATTTAAAATCTTTATAATTTTGTTTAATTTTTAAATATTCAGGAACTTAAGATGTCAATTTTAAGAAAATTGCTAGAATTAAACATTTGCATTTAGTTTTGACAAAAATATTCATCAGCAGTTCCAAAAAGAGATTACAAAAATTTTCTAAATTTAAGTTAAGGGAAATCTTAGCTAAGGAATGATTGTGAAGCCGGGGCCAGGTGGTATTTAACAGTTTAACATTTGCAATCAAGATTTGCGCAATAGTAGTATACACCCTTTGCGCAAATGACATATAGAGGTTAAGAAAATTTTGCGCAAATGTAATGCACCCTTAACAATGAGTGATCAATAGAATGATCAGTGAAATAACAGCTATTAGCCATAGGCTTCTGTATAAGCCGATTATTATATATAGAAAGTTTTACAACTTATGAGTGTATATACAATATAATACAATATTTGGCAATGTTCATGGAAATGGTACATTAAATTGAAATGTTTACAACAAAATAATTATTCTATAATATACAAAATGGTAGTTATAATTGTAACTTAATTTTATTTACAACTTTTGCCTAAACTTTACAAGTAGAACTATGGAACATTGCTGTCTGACTGCTGAGTAAAAACCATAAACAATGACACCGACTGACCCATCTTTGAACGACAAGCAAGGAAACAAGACAAGATGTACACCCAAAATGCGACAGTGCTAGTCATTCAGAGGTGGGACGGTACACTAGGTGTTTACCGAGGCATGATAATAGGAATAGTATACTCATTAAGACAGACAACCATGCACCACTGAATACTTGTGATTATTTGTGATATATATTAAATAACAATAAGCTATATACCGCTGTAAGTAGATGTATTGAATATTGTTAACAATGTATTCGACATGTCCACATCTGAGCGACAAGCAAAGCGGCAATACAAGTGGTTGGGACGTGTCCCCACCAACAAGATGTCGCACTGCCTATCACTCACAAATGAACAGTATATATACCGATTGCATAATTAAGAACCGTTATTTGCGACTTGCCCCCATCTGAATAAGAAGCAAAGCAGCAATACAAGTGGTTGGGACCTTTCCCCACCAACAAGATGTCCACTGCCTATCAGTCTATCATTCACAAATGGACAGTATATAATACCGATTGAATAATAACGAAATGCACAACAATATAATGGTTAATGAGATGACTGAGTGGTTGGACAAATCAAAAGTTCTGCTACTGTATTAATTGGTATCAATTAAGGAATTGGTACTCTGTGTCAGAATGGGCGATGAAGTGTAACGGGGTACTCTCTTAGTCAGTCTATGCATCGATCGACGCCTCCCACCTTTCCCAACTACGCCGTACAGCAGCATGCCAGTGCTATGTTTACACATGTATTTATGTAATACATATTACACTAGTGTATCAGTAAACAGTTTACCGCCGTCCAACATTTCTCCCATAGAAATGAACGTCTACATTTTCAAAACTCGAACACCCCGATAACTCGAAGTCATCATCGAAGTCCCATGCACTTAGAGTTATCGAAGTTCTACTGTATGGAATGTTTTAGTTTCACATATTTGAGGCACACTGACAAGGGGAATTAGATTTGCAAAAAAAAGCAAAATGATTACTTTTATCTGGTGTAGGAAATGTTGATTGATTCTTCATACGTCTCATATTCCTTGTTAGAACTGTACATAATACCAATTAAATTAAATGATATATCTGTTTATAAATTAAAGGAGGATGAATCAAGAAATTTATGCTTAAACCGTTTAATTGCACATTAATTATATACACAATTAGTATATTACTCTCTTGATATTGTATTGTTTAGGTGCTGTCCTGCTGCAGTTCGTTCATACTATTCCATGTCCGAATCACAATCCAGAAGCAAAGTAAAAACTTTGGAACTGACATGTCAAATTAGACTCGTGAACTTCCCTTAGTGAAGTGAGACCTGGTGCCTCGGAAGGGTAAGCACCTCCCATTTAGCTAGCTACACCCGCCACGTGTGTAATCAAAATTGTGTGAAAGGAACATGGAACTATGGGACGTCAAATATATCGAGGACAATCCCGGACAAAGAGACATCAAATTACATATTATACCAGTTTTAATTTTACAACACTTCGACAATGCCATGATGACGGCAATAAAACGCTTCGAGGACCTTGATTAGACTATGTTTGCAATATCCCCAAGTCAACCTTATTTGCAAGTAGCCTGCTTAGTTGTACAAAGTTCCCGTATTGGGAACAAGCTCTACCATAGCGTATAAATTTCGGTGCTTCTATTTTTCTCATTTAAACGTCTTATTTAAATAAATATTTGGATTTGCACAATTGTGATACAAGTACAAATGATGAGAAATTGTCTTACAAAACTTGTCGCAGAGTGCTGCAAAAATTAAACAGTTTTAGTAATAATTAGATTTCCGTTACAAACGTGGTGGGTGTAGATTGCTAAACAGGAGGTGCTCACCCTTTCTGGAGCACCTAGAATCATTTATCTAGTGGAAGTTTACGTGTTTAACTATATATTTTACAGTTGACATTTTATACAACGAAGTAAGTTGCTTACAAATAAAATATTTTTACTGTTTTATTGTTATTTAAACATTAGCTAGATTATTTGTTTTTGACTTGACAGCTATTATTATATAATATATCTATTGTGGCATTGGTATTTTTAAGATTGAAATTGTGGCATTATGTAACAAGTGTTACCCCTTATTTAGACAGTAGAACTGAAATCATTGTAAGATTATTAGATAAGATATATCAACAGTACATATCAAAAGCAAACATACTACTGATATTAAGTTGACCTCAGAGAAAACCTGGATCTAAAACACACACACATGCACATACTTCCATGCTTCTACAGGCTATCTACAAGCTTTCTGATCAAACATCACTGCTAGTGGTAGCGTTACGTCATCTGTAATAATATGCTGTAAATTGATGCCACACCTTCAATCAAAATTGAGTTAAAGGAAAATGGAACTATATGATGTAAATACATGTATATCGAGGGCAATCCTGGACACGGAGACATCATACTTACTGAGCGTGTTTTTCACTTTCAAGTTTGTCATTAGGTCACCAGGTCATACGATCAGCTCAATCATGTTTAATAATCTCCAAGGTAAACTAAAATTTAATACCTTTTATAAAATGGCGTATCCCGCTATATTTAACTTAAACATTGACTACCAACACTTTACATGCATTAAGGACTCGCTAGGATAAAAATACATTAAAGAAAGCAGCACTCTGTGTTGAAACCTGGAAACATATATCAAAACAAAATTTGCTGCGGCTAGGTACCATATTTGACTCAATTATGCACTAGGAATAAGTTTTGAATAGTAAGGTGCGCGATATGCGACACTGGTCGTGACCGATGCCCATATGATAAGCTCGGTATATCACAATTTGTTCAAGTCGTATTGTTATTATATTTTACAAATTCGGCTATACATAAATGCAAACATCACTATAATCTGTCCGCTTCACCTTTCATTAGGAATATATAGGTGGATCCAATCAACACACGAGTATTCTTAGGATTCGCAATTAATACAACACACGGGATTGGGGTTTCCTATTGTGTAGTTGGTTGAATGTTGCTTAACGTCGCATCAGCAATTTTTCAGCTATTCGCGACGAGAACTATTTAATTAATCTCTATGGATTAATCTATGAACAATTTTTGTGTATGCATGTGAAGTGCGACTGTGTTGTATGGTCTGCCTTGTACTAGCGCGCACTCAGGGCGACTTTACCGTGCTAGCTCACAGAGTCAGTACGCCGCAGACAAACGTACCACTCCCCCAGTCCATTATACTGATACCAGGTGAATCAGTAAAGGCCAACGGTAAGGAAAATTCACTTTCCCACATGTGGTCCGAGCGGGACTCGAACTCACAGCGGTGAGAGACCCTGGATTTGAAGACTGACGTCTTATCCATTAGGCCACCGCGCCCTCTTTCCTATTGTGTAGACGATAGAAGTAATCGTGTTCCATATTAGGTACTAGTATTTAGATTAAAGGTCAAGCGGGCTGGTTGAACCACTGCGGTAGCTCAGATGGTAGAGTGCTTGCTCCGTAAATGGGAGGTCGGGGGGTTCGAACCCTGGCCGAATCTGACCCATTACTTTAAAGTGAGGAGTGACTGTTCTTTCGCCAAGCACACGGCAATACGAAATGAAAGTCGCAGTTCTTTCGGATGGGAACTTAAATTAAAAAAGGTCCCGTGTTCCGGTATGGGTGGCACAATAAAGAACCCTACTGTATAATGCCATAAGCGCAACGCACAGGCAAAATTTCTGCACCTTCGCCTATAGCTGGCGACGTCTCGATATAAGTGAAATATTCTTGACTGGGACGTTAAACCCCATTACTGAACTCAACTGAAGCGGACTGGTCAATGTTGCTTGTTAGTGTATATTCAAAACAAATGAAATGACCCATGTTCCACCTTAAGAACCTACAATATCAACATTGAAAAAGATAGTATTTTTAGCCTTTGTTTTCATTTCTTTCTTTAAAACATCGTGAGCTTTTGAATAAAAAGGATAGTTGTAAAAACTGGGTCAATGAATTTACTTAAATTTATAATGAGTATTTAAAATTACGAATCTTACACAGATCAATTTAAGATATATCGTCGACCGTCCTAAAATCGAGAGCGTCCTAAGATTCGAGGCCATTTTTGTTTTCAGTTATTATACGCGAGTATCGTCTCTGCAGTGACAATTTCATGCATTAAAGACAAAATTTAGGTATTTACTGTGAAACTATCCAGAAAAATCAGTTGTCTATTTTCAGCTCTCAAATTCTTGTTGCGTTAGCAAATTTAGTTCGTTTTCTTTTAGAGTCTCGAATCACGGACGGTCGAGGATATACATATATATGACATGATAGACATGTTCAACTTTTTATTTTGTGAACACGAAACTACAATTGTTTTCCGATGGATATGCTGACATTTACATTGTGGTATTCTTTAACTTTTATAATCACGGTGTCTAAATGTCACAATTATACAATTCTGGGCGTGTTCGATTTCGACACTTTACCCTCAGATAAGAGGAATATCTCGTCTGAATCTGAAATAAACCATTTCATCAAGTTTGTAAAAAGAGGATTCCCGGCTCTGGATAACATTGCAATATCTTATGAAGAATTGAAGCTATGTGCGAACAATAGTTGTATCAGCTCAACACCTCGGAGAAACATTGATGACATTATCAAAGAAAGCATGATTATTGGTAAGTTTTGATCGAATTTTGGTAAATTTAAGTCTTTTTTTTTTTGGTACGTTTTGGTCCAAATTTGTTAAAATTAAGTCGGTTAACTAATAAAGTTGCTTAAGTTCGGTTGTTTTGGTATGAACATGCAACAGGGGGAAACACAGGAGTTTACATTCGAAATCTTCCAACCTTACTTAACCTAAGCGAACGCGATGCAATAGAACTGAGTAGAATACTAGTTTCGCTTGCTTACCCTTACGGAGCTCCCGGCCTCACTTCCCTAGTAGAAGTGCACGTGTCTAACCTAACTTGTCAGTTCCAAATTTTTAACCTTGCTTCTGGATTGTGATTCAGACATGGACCATTACGTTTGTTTTTATTATTAGTGTTTTATGATTGAGGATACCCGGGTGACAGGAGAGAACATTTGGTAGGCAAACTTCGTTTATCACATTAGTGTTAAATCAGAAGTGATTTGAAGTGCGGTGATTCGTAAGCAGGAGTCGAGATTAATCAACTATAGTGTCAGGAGAGAACATTTGGTTGGCAAACTTAACGTTTTTCACACTAGTGATTTAAAGCGCGGTGGTTCGTAAGACAGTAGTCGAGATTAATCAACTAGCTTAAAAGTAAACACTTTAAAAACTGAGAAATTAAGTAAAACTTGTAAACTGCCAACACGGGCGTGGGGCCATGATTAATTTTAGTCTAATGATCATAAAGGACTCACTCCGACGTTTTTTCCGTTTTGGATTGTAGCGTTTTTGGTGTACGGGAATATCCAGAAAATCATAATTTGTTTCAGTTCTAACACTTCTTACCCTGTGTGGCTGAGGACGTCTAATCGCTTGGTTTGGAATACATTGGAATCAAATCTCGTTAACCTCCTGGAGCACCCGGTCTCAGTTCTATGGTGGAAGTACACGCGCTTAACTTAAGTTGCCAGTTTAAACGTTTTAAGGATGTGGTTAGCTAATCAGGAAGTACTTAAACTTGCGGAGCACACGGTCTCATTTCCCTGATGGAAGTTCAGGTGTATAACATAATTTGCCAGCTTCAACGTTTTTATTTTGCTTTAGGATTGTGATGTTGACATGAATAGTAGTATAGAGATGCACCATATCTGCACACAATGTTGCTGGTTGCTGGATACTATAAATATTGCTGACATAAGAGGTCGTGGGGTCACGAGGTATGACATCACGGGGAGAGGGGGAAGTCCCGGATGTACGGAAACCGAAAGGGAATCCTTAGGTCTAATAATAGGTGGGGGAAACCGGATCGAAGTAGAGTGCTTGAAGTCTCAGATGACCCCCCCCCCTGATGATGGGAGAGGGTTAAAACTGTACTGGGTTTCGATCTATAAACCGAAAGGGGTCATGTGATATACTGTCGTGTCCGGCTCGAGGAGAGGCATCGAATAGGCAGGGTGGTATGGTGCTCGAACGCGGTAGAAAAGAATTATCGCCCTTGAAGGGAAATTCACGCATTCGGACCCACCATCTGAACCGCTTAGCTAGACATGACATCGATGGCAAGGATAGATAGAAAATGATTGTCCAAACACGGGGGTAGGCCATGTGTAGGGATCGGACCAAGAAGAAGGCTCGAAACCGATCATGATATTCTCTCAGACTTAACGCGGGTAACTGTAGAGGAGCCTAGAACGCAAACCACTCGTTCACAGATTCGGTGTGCGGTTTCACGACAAAGGACTCGTTCGTACAAACACATAGGTACTTTGTTTATAAAGAATGGACAAGAAATAAGAGAGTTATGAAGAAACGAACTTCTCTATGGGAAACGCTATGTTAAAATTTTCCCTATAGTCTTATATAGAGAAATCGACCTAGGGCCCTAGCGCACCAACCAATGCACCCATATAAATGTGTGTAATATTGATGGATTCGTCTCGTTGAGACCAACATTTGGGTGCAAAATTTGTTAAAATCCATAGAGAAATAAGAAAGTTATGGTTAAAAGTATTTTATTGCCTCGTCTTGTGCAATAGTACGAAATGATGGGTTACTTGTACTTCCCTCCTATTCTGGGAGCACCTAGACTATAGGATGGATCACACCAATGGTTCAAACTTTGTTAGTATTGCACTTAGAGGGACGAGGGTGTCGGTTAGATTCGGACAGACGGGCCCCATACGTTGATGATAAAAGTGGGATCCGGAAAACGGACCGGACAGTAAAAAATCCGGAATACGTTGCCGCCGCCGCCGCCGCCCCGCCCCCTGCCCCTTTCCCCTTGCAGCGGGAGGGATAGGAGGGAGGGAGGGAGAGGAGAGATGGAACAGATCCCTTGATTACCCCACAGTTACCCCGTCGTTACCCCACAGTTACCCCGTCGTTACCCTATAGTTACCCCGTATTTTTATATTTGTATGTGTATTAACAATATGATGTTGCCAATAAAATAATTTGTAGATATTCAGTTTGTAGCATTTTGATTTCGGCGTTCAGTCTATACATAATAACGGGAGATGCCTACCTTTCCAGTGCACCTGTCCTCACTTCCTTACTCGGTCCTCGTGTTCAAGCTAATGTACCAACTTTGTTTAGAGATTAAAGTTTGAATATGGATTGATATGTCTTGATAAATATAAACAATAAAAGAACGGTAACTTAATCATTTTGAATTTAACACTTGAAGCGAGCAGTAGTCTAAGACCCAATAATGGTTGGATCGATGTATGTGTCAGATCCAGAAGTGTGGAGGAGATTTTTCACAGACTTAATGGATGGAAAAATCGATCATAGAAGATATCGAGGAAGAAATTCAGGTGGTGCAGGTATAGCGGGAATGTATGCTAAAAAGTCGTACATGATACCGGTGCCTTCATACTGTAAAGACAAAATCGTAGTCGGTGAGCAAGTGACGCCCGTGGAAGCAGCATTGGAGCGAGCCAAATCGGCATACAAAAGAAAAGTAGAAGATGGAGATCCCGTGGTGCCTGTACATCAGACGGGTAGTGGTGACCATCCGACCGCTGCAAAAGTCCGGAAAAACAAGTGGACGACGTTGTTTTAGTCCACTTAGTACATCTGCAAATCACCTAGAGGAGGAGGAGGAGGAGGAAGAAGAGGAGGAAAGAGGAGGAGGAGGAGGAAAGAGGAGAAGGAGGAGGAGGAAAGAGGAGGAGGAGGAGGAGGAGGAGGAAGAAGAAGAGGAGGAGGAGGAGAAAGAGGAGGAGGAAAATCAATATATAAACTAAGTCCGGAACACACGACATCATTTCAAGTTTGAAAGTTGAAGGGTCAACATGTATCCATGCCCCTTATGTAGTAAACCATTTTCCAGAAAAGATAACATGCTGAGGCACGTACTTCAACAACATGGTGGGGAACTCCAAACACCTGTATCACCGTACTTTCAATTTCGACATCCGTTCACCATGCAGATTACGGCACCCTCCATGGGAGGTAAAACCACCTGGCTAAATATGTTGTTGACGCGCATGAACGATCACGTGAGCCCCGTTCCACAACGTGTCGTCTATTGTTATTCACAGAAGCAACCAGCTTACGAGAAGATCAAAACAATGCTACCCGACACTGTAGAGTTTGTCAAGGGCATTCCAGACGATATAGAAGAAGAGTATTATTTCGATCCAAGGATAAACAACATGGTCATTTTGGACGACGTCATGACCGAAGCAAAGAACGATAATAGAATTGCCAATTTGTTTACTAAGGGAAGCCATCATCGAAATTTAAGCGTGGTCTATCTCACTCAGAATTTGTTTCCGCAAGGAAAAGCCTCCAGAGACATTGCCTTAAACTGTCACTATCTCTTGTTGTTTAACAATCCCGTTGATCGTCAACAGATCCACTTGTTGGCTAGAAGAATACAACCCACTAATCCCGAAAGGGTGATGAAAGTATACGAAGCGGCAGTGTCTCGACCCTATGGGAACTTGCTGATCGATTTGAAAGCCAATACATCGGAAAAAGATCGCCTCGTGCCGAATATTTTAAAACAAGAAGAGGATGGAATGAAAGCTGAAAGCACAGACGAGGGGATGGAAGAGACAGAAGAATCAAGTGATACAGATATGCCCGAAAACGATCAAAGGGGAAGCGGACCTCAATACTACACGCAGTTTCCCCCACCGTGGTATCAACAAAGGGAGACGTTAAAAAATCAAGAAGGTAGAGGACGAAAGCGATCTCGCTTCGAAGAGGAAACCACCGACCACAATATATGGAAGAAATTATTCTTACCTGAGGTCATTAAAAACATCAAGCCAAAAATGGAGAAGAGAATAGAAGAATACGTGGATAGGGGAGAAACTGAAGATCGAGCAAACGTCCTAGCCTTTAACGATAACCTTCCAGACATGCGAAAAATAATGATGCAGCAATTTGTTGAATACATGTTAAATAGAAATGCTTTGGAAAAAGACTCTGTTTATCGTCTCATCATAGACACAGCTCGGCAGTTATCTCTGGAGTATCAAATGGGGGAAGTAGAGACTTGGAAGAAAGCAGCAGAGTTGAGGATACATTTAATGGATGACATACTACCTTACAAAGAAGATATATAATAGACTATAATGAAAAACATTGGATGAGACACTCGATGATAGGGGATTTGCAGAATGTTGTTACTCAATGTCAATAAAACTTACAAAATAACCTATCTAGTATCATTTTCATTCCTCCCTCCCTCCTATCCCTCCCTGCAAGGGGAAAGGGGCAGGGGCGGGGCGGCGGCGGGGGGCAACGTATTCCGGATTTTTTACTGTCCGGTCCGTTTTCCGGATCCCACTTTTATCATCAACGTATGGGGCCCGTCTGTCCGAATCTAACCGACCCCTCGTCCCTCTAAGTGCAATACTAACAAAGTTTGAACCATTGGTGTGATCCATCCTATAGTCTAGGTGCTCCCAGAATAGGAGGGAAGTACAAGTAACCCATCATTTCGTACTATTGCACAAGACGAGGCAATAAAATACTTTTAACCATAACTTTCTTATTTCTCTATGGATTTTAACAAATTTTGCACCCAAATGTTGGTCTCAACGAGACGAATCCATCAATATTACACACATTTATATGGGTGCATTGGTTGGTGCGCTAGGGCCCTAGGTCGATTTCTCTATATAAGACTATAGGGAAAATTTTAACATAGCGTTTCCCATAGAGAAGTTCGTTTCTTCATAACTCTCTTATTTCTTGTCCATTCTTTATAAACAAAGTACCTATGTGTTTGTACGAACGAGTCCTTTGTCGTGAAACCGCACACCGAATCTGTGAACGAGTGGTTTGCGTTCTAGGCTCCTCTACAGTTACCCGCGTTAAGTCTGAGAGAATATCATGATCGGTTTCGAGCCTTCTTCTTGGTCCGATCCCTACACATGGCCTACCCCCGTGTTTGGACAATCATTTTCTATCTATCCTTGCCATCGATGTCATGTCTAGCTAAGCGGTTCAGATGGTGGGTCCGAATGCGTGAATTTCCCTTCAAGGGCGATAATTCTTTTCTACCGCGTTCGAGCACCATACTACTCATGAATAGGCATGTTGTTTTTTTCTAAATTATTTGTATTTCATTACAATCCATGTTTATATTAGGAATTATTACCAATATGCGATTAGAAAACATCAAACTTCTGGAAAACATTACGTCATACATGAAAACAGAGAAAACACCAGTATTTGTTAATGGATATAAAGAGACAGAACTTGAAAACGTTAACAAGTAAGTTGGCAAAGAGTGTAATGTTATAGATCTATGGTTATTCTGTTTCTGCATCTGTGGTTCCCTCCATCATTGTTGTGGCATTGTTTGCGCGTTTTCATTATTATGACCCTCGATTTTACTGTGTTTTTTTTTTTTTTTTGGACAATGAATTGTGAATTTTAAAGACAAGAGATGGTAGAGAATGCGTTAGTTTAACAAAATGTGGCCTTTATTCTTGTTACAGTAAAGAGTTAAAAGAATAAATTATTGATTGTAGTTTTTAGAATATAATCACTGTGGTTAAGTAGCATGCAGTCATATTGCATTATATTGTAGGGCCCTACGAGTCAGTAGTTTAGGTAGAGCAATTGTATTGTACGCCTAAATCAAGGGTCTCCCAGTGACATCGAGTTGTCAGTTCTAATAGAGCAATTGTATTGTACGCCTAAATCAAGGGTCTCCCAGTGACATCGAGTTGTCAGTTCTAGAGAGCAATTGTATTGTACGCCTCAGTCAAGGTCTCCCAGTGACATTGAGTTGTCAGTTCTAGTAGAGCAATTGTATTGTACGCCTCAGTCAAGGTCTCCCAGTGACATTGGAGTTGTCAGTTCTAGTAGAGCAATTGTATTGTACGACTCAATCAAGAGTCTCCCGGTGACATCGAAGTTGTCAGTTCTAGTAGAGCAATTGTATTGTAAATACGCCTCAGTCAAGAGTCTCCCAGTGACATTGGAGTGGTCAGTTCTAGTAGAGCAATTGTATTATAAATACGCCTCAGTCAAGAGTCTCCCAGTGACATTGGAGTGGTCAGTTCTAGTAGAGCAATTGTATTATAAATACGCCTCAGTCAAGAGTCTCCCAGTGACATTGGAGTGGTCAGTTCTAGTAGAGCAATTGTATTATAAATACGCCTCAGTCAAGAGTCTCCCAGTGACATTGGAGTGGTCAGTTCTAGTAGAGCAATTGTATTATAAATACGCCTCAGTCAAGAGTCTCCCAGTGACATTGGAGTGGTCAGTTCTAGTAGAGCAATTGTATTATAAATACGCCTCAGTCAAGAGTCTCCCAGTGACATTGGAGTGGTCAGTTCTAGTAGAGCAATTGCATTATAAATACGCCTCAGTCAAGAGTCTCATAGTGACATTAGAGTGGTCAGTTCTGATATTATTGAAGAAACCAAAGTTCAAAGAAAAAACGCGGACATTGTCATACTAGAAGCTGCATAAATCGGATTATATATTGGAATCTATACTGTGAAAAGTGTTTACATCCGTAAGCCGATACTTGAGTTTATCCGACCACTGGGTTCCCTTCGAATATTGAAGTTCTGGCTGAAGTAAATTGTGCGTATAGGCAAACAAATTTGACCTGTCCGCTTGACCTTTCATTCAAATATTTATCACGAACCAAGTACATCTATGTATGTATAGTGAGCACAGGTGTTTATATGTATATTCATCTCATAGAGTACACCTGTGCACTGTGTATGTATTAACTTGGATCTTAACACTACCCATGTATTGGGTGGATCCTTCTATATGAATATTTCTAATAAAAGGTCAAGCGGACAGGTCAATGTTGTTTGCCTATATATTGCCATGTGATCTAACAATCTCTTTGTTTATAATATGTACAGCTTTTTTCGCGTTGACCACAGAATGGATGGTGTAACAGCAATCGTAAAACTAACTATTAAACTCAGATGGACATATGTTCAAGTGATTTATCAAGAATCGTTCAAGAATATTTCAAGGTCGTATAAAAATCAAATTGAACAATATAACATTTGTGTATTAAAAGAATATGTCGTAAACGAGAACACAACTGATTTGGAATATCGGCTGCTACTTGATTACGTTACTATGGAGAATACGACAAAAGGCGTGATTGTTTTTATGGACGAAATACGATTAAGGTATTATAATGTATGTTATTTTATAAGAAAATACAGTCAAACCTGTCTTTAAAGGTCACCCAAGGGAACAAGTAAAAGTGGCTTTTATGGACAGATGGCTTTTATATACAGGTTCAAATAATATGAATAAAGAAGAATTAAGATACAATTCTACTGGCCTTTATAAGCAGGTGGCCCTTATATAGAGATGGTCTTTAAAGCAGGTTGGACTGTATAAGACGTATAGTTAGGCTCCAAAAAAAACCAGCTGCTTATACCTTCTACCATCTAGTTCCGTATGCTGTGATGTCATAAACACGATAAAACCACATGAATGTTGACCACCGTTCTATGTTTGCTAATGATCGTAATGATAATATAAACAAGAACATTGCATAAACCTACACCAGCTCTTAACAATCTGTCAGCTTTTTTTAAAACAACAGATAATGACAACATATTTTCCCTTCATGAAAATTTGAATAATGTTTTGATCCAAATATAAACAAAATATATGTGACATTCTTATTCATAAAGCCACGACTCTCTCCGTTATATCGAAGTTTATACGTTCTTTATTGTGGATAAAACTGTTTGATAATCCGAGAAAACTAGAACCTTTGGTATTGGAACTGACAAAGTTCCATCATGTATAAATCAAAACTAGGTAATATGAGACAGCCAGTTATGTTCGATATTATAAATGGTGTTGGTAATGCGCTAGTCACACATTCACGGACCACCTCGCCGGATTAGCTACGGATGCGATCCGGCATCATTCGTGGTAATCTGTAGTGGTCCGTAGCCTTCCGTATAGTAGCCGTAGTCATACGTAGTCGTTCGTTAGTTCTATATACATGTATATCCGTGACAATTTTTAACATGTTCAAAATTTGACCAGGGATCAAACATTCGTAGTATATCCTTACTAAAGCGTATTAGAACGTACTGATCAGTTCTACCCCATCAAAACCGTATTAACCAATGCATATCATCAGTAAGCCCGAACTTGTCAAGGATTTATACGGTTAGTTACGGGTAACTACGTACTAGTGAGTCCGTGTCGGATCTGTGCTGGACCAAGGAAATTGGCTTTTCCGGGGTCATCCGTGAAATTTAATCCGTAGTGGTACCGGCGAGGTTATCCGTGGATGTGTGCATTATATAATTAAAAGTTTTATGATTCTGAAAATGCCGTCAAGAATATAGTGTCGATGATGTAATCAGAAGCCACAGAGTACTCAAAGGCGAAATTATTACCTTTCCAATGACTTTATATAACGGTTAACTCTCTCTCTCTCTCTCTCTCTCTCTCTCTCTCTCTCTCTCTCTCTCTCAATAATACATGTATTTTGTTTTATTTCAGAAAATTGTTCGAAGCCAGAAACAAAACGACGACCGGAAATATGTTCTTTATCAGTTTAACATCTAATTTAAGTGACAATGTGACGCGTGATATAGAAAACAGCATCTTGGGTATTTTATGGAAAATAATAATAATAATAATAATAATAATAATAATAATATAATAATAATAATTTTTTTGTATGATTAGTTTCATGCTCCTCTCATTCTCAATTGTGATAGCACACATGGTGGGTGTAGCTAGCTAAATAAGAGGTGTTTACCCTTCCGGAACACCCCGCCAAATTCCCTGCTGGAAGTTAAACTAAACAAAAAGGCGTTGCATTTTTTTTTAAATCGTGATTTGGAAGGTAATTGGTGTACACATTTAATAAGAGAGTTGCTTGCCGCCTTCATTTTTCTGCGACTGCTTGAAATGGTAAAGGTATTTTATACCTACACCACTTGTCATCAACTCCAGTGCTGGTCCAAAGTCAGGATTTTATAATGAATGGACCCCATCCCTTTCTTAATTGTCAAAAGTAAATAAACATATAAATTAATTAATAAAGTCAACTCAAGAATACTGTAAATGTATTTAATTTCGCTTATATTTATTTTGGCGGTATCGGAATTTTAAACATATCCGCGTAGTTAGTTTTTCGCATTTTTATTTAAAAAATGCACAATAACACAAAAAGCATAATATAATTTTCGCTTGGTAATAATTTTCGCGCAAAACAATTGATAGCGAAATGAGCGAAAATAAGTACACTGCGAAAATAAATATATTTGCAGTAATTCACAGGTTATTCCACTTTGCTTGAATTCTTCGGTGGCTATTGTCAACTATTTTTTCTGTTTCTCTAGGTACCATTGCAGTGGAGACAAAATCGGAAGAGGATAAATATGTTGAAGACTATCTTCACCAGTCAAGGAATACAGGTATATTCCGTGTGACAGTGAAAACTGATTTGTTCAACTTGGTAAACGGTGTTGATAACTCTAAAGTAATCAATGAGTGCTGTTTTCTTGAAAAAAAATCGATAAAAACTATGATAAATAAAAATTTATAGCGTTTCCTAACTAACATAAAATACCTCAGTTTCATAATTTAGTTTCATTTGTCTAGCTACCAAAGTACAACATATCAGTATGTGTTAGTGCCATGTTGAAATTTTATTATTAAGAAAATGGCAAATTACAACTGTTCCACACTATAAGAAGTGACAAGTATATTGTTTAAGAGCGAAAACCTTAGTTCGGTCAAAAGTAAGCTCCCCTTTGCTGTGTAAGTATTTTTATCCCAGACGAGAAATCGGTGAGGGAATATAGTAATGCATTCAGTCCGTGTGTATATGCGTGTCGTCATCCGTCACAAAATTTTTCCCGCTAGTTCTCCTAAAACCATTCATCCGATATTAATGAAACTCTACAGTAATGCTCAGTGGGAAGTGTAGTTGTGCATATCTGAAGCAGTTCTGGTTCATTAATTTTTCAGGAGTTATGAACCTTTGTGTCACAAAGTTTGTCCGCGCTAGTTCCTAAACCATCCATCCGATATTCATGAAACTGTAAGAAATGATCAGTGGGAAGGGTAGTTGTGCATATCTGCATATTTATAGGCACACCTGGAGTAAATTTGCGTTCTATGGATTCAAACAAACTTTTATTTTGTTTAGATGATTCGCACTTTATATTACATCTATACAACGCTAATCCTCAGTCTAAGTACAACTATAGAGTCACGTGGTCAGATGGCAATCAAAGTGTTACAGAAACAGCTGATGCATGGATTCAGGAAGAAGTTTACATAATATCAAGAAAACCCGAAGCACTGAAATGTTTAATTTACAAATTAAGAAAACATATTCATGGATTAAGGTAACTATATTAACTGTATTTCCACAAATCCTGTACACATGAAAAATGCAAAAATAAAGTCGTATTTTCCAACAAACTCACAAGATATTTATCAAAACTTAATACAAAATATACTAACCTTATAAAAAATTTCATTCATGAAAAAGTGAACTTAATTCTCTACATAGCAATTTTGAACTTTTTAACAAAACATAAATTTGAGTATGTCAAAATTATCCCGTCTGTACCTTCTTACTTGGAACAACTATAAACGTTATGTCATAATTGGAATATTCATGATGATCACACCTGGAAAAAACCCGAACAACAATGACCTGCCTGACCCTAAATACCTGATGTAACTTTGAATGAGACCCACACTGGTGTATAAACTAATCAAATGTCCAAAATTTTCGCAAAATTTCTTTGTACAGGAGAACTGAACAATAATGTTTTTAATTAAAATATTAATTTGGTTAGGTCAGTAACATTTTAAATGCATTTTATTGATCATTTAATAGTAATATTTTAGAATTAAAGAAATAAATAATAAAAAACCATGTGCACTCAACTTATGGAAGTACAGTCAAACCTGTCTATAAAGGCCACCAAAGGGGACAGTAAAAGTGGCCTTTATGGGCAGGTGGCCCTTGTATACAGCTGCAAAATAATATGAATAAAGAACAATGGGATACAATTTTACTGGCCTTTTTAAGAAGGTGGCCCTTATATAGAGATTGCCTTAAAGGCAGGTTGGACTGTACAGTAATTATTGAAAGAGTACACCTTAAAACAGTTAAACAGTATCTTCTGGAAAATGTCTAGTGGGATGAAAAAGTTTACCGACATACAGGTCCACTGCAGTTTCTAACCTTAACAGTACGAAACGCAGTTCAAATTATCTAAAACCGTTTCTTCGCTTATAAATTACATGTGCAACTTACGTTTATTTTTTAAAAAGGGTCTTGTACCAAGAACTTCCTGTCAACGGAGTCAGGCAAGCTATATACATAAATGTAATTAATGTACGGATACCATAACATTAGGAGAAGGCATTACCAATACAACAAAAACGGTTGTTGTAATACTCTATAGTATACAAAATCAAGACTTTGCTGCCTTTATTTTAACTGTGAGGCCGCGACGACCTAATAGATAAGACGTCAGTCTTCTATACAGGGTCTCTCACCGCTGTGAGTTCGAGTCCTGCTCAGACCACATGTGGGAAAGTGAATTTTCCTTGCCGTTGGCTTTTACTATTCACCTGGTATCAGTATAATGGACTGGAGGAGTGTTACGCTTGTCTGCGGCGTACTGACTCTGTGAGCTAGCACGTTAAAGTCGCCCTGAGTGCGCGCTAGTACATGGCAGACCATAAACACACTCGCACTTAACATGCATACAAAAAATTGTTCATAGATTAATCCATAGAAATTAATAAAATAGTTCTCGTCGCGAATAGCTGAAAAATTGTTGATGTGACGTTTAGCAACATTCAGCCAACCAACAACCAACTATTATTTGAACCAAGTAGTGAAACAGATTGATACAGGAATCGTGACTTCCTGTACTTCAAACACTTGGCGGCTAATGAATTGCTTTACAATAACTGTCAGCAAGTCACAACTACAATTGTTTGCATGTTAGTTCTAATCAAAGAATAAACCAAAATAAACATTCCAATCCATGTCCAAATAAATGAAACTTGGCTTCTCAAATTTAGATGTTAAAACCCCCAAAACACTTAGATCGTGCGTTTTAAAAGATAATGAACAAGGTATGTATGGTGACAGTATAAAAAACTCATGAAAAAGGATTTTGGTCACAGTCATTGCAACAAAACATTGGAATTGGAATGAGTATATTAAAATGTATTGTTATGTCATTACTACCAATTTTTTTCAGATCGCAGAATTTGACGGAACAAACATGTCAACATATGATGAACTGGTATTTTATCATCATAGTGGATTAATGTTAACATCAGTGCCACAATCTTACAGTGATCCATACAGACCTGAATGTAGACCAGACTTTTATTATCCTGTTGTCTCTGACTCAGCAGATTTATACATAGTAGGAGTGCTTCCGGTTCACGAGACCGGAAATACTCCTGACGGAAGTGGTCGCCTAAAATCTAATTTCGCAATTATATCAGAAACGATCATATTTGGTATCGACAAAATCAACCGCAAACAGTCAAGGTTATCAAATTTAACATTGGGTTATGTCATTATTGATTCATGTGGGTTAAAGGATCGAGTTTTGTTTCAGCTTGATAAACTTTTTGCAGGGAATTTAAATCCAAATTTGGACAAAAGAATCCCACAAAAGATTATCGGGACAGTAGGGTTTCCAGAGGACCAACTTTACATGGAAATAGCCCCATACCTGGCATCAAAACAACTGGTTACCATTAGTAACTATGCTTCAAGCGAAATGTTTAGTGATAAGAAGAAATTTCCATACTTTGTACGAATGTCTTCGTCAGAAACAACAGAAGTGGATGTTATCATTTCTGTTTTAGAGAATTTGAAATTAAAACAAATTGGACTGATATATTCACAATCAAGCTATGGAATCTCTAGGGCGAAGTTATTACTCAATGGTATAGAGAAAAATCAAGATTTATCAATTAACTACCATGTAAAGTTTTATGAAAAATACACAAAAAATGATGACGTCATAGATTATCTGATTTCTACATTTCTTGTAAACAATTTACCTTCAACTAAAACAATTGTAACATTTTTAGAAAGTAGAAATTTGGAAGCTATTATGAATAGGATAAAACTGTCTAATAATTCAGAGGTTCTTTTAATTTCAAGTGAGAAATATATTTCTGAAATCAGTTTTAAAACGCGTGCAAAAATCGAAAAAACGTTCACAAATGCTATCTTTATTGGACCATCCTCAACGCCTTGTCCAGAGTTTCAAAATCATCTAAAATCAGTATCAGGACATGGAATACCTAACAATCATTACCTTGCTGAGTATTTAAAATATAACGGAGATGACACACATACACCTGACCTAGATTTAAACGACACTCACTTTGGGGTTTCATTGACGATAGATTCAGTTTCAGCTTTAGCTATTGGAATAGAAAAGCTTATTGCCTCATCCTGTATCTCACAAGAATTCTGTTATAAAGCCAAACAAAACTTGGATAAATTACCCGAACATATCCAGAGTCAAACGTTTACAGGCAGTTGTGGAAACAAGGTTCAGTTTGATAGTAAAAGTGACGCCATCCATGACTTGAAGGTGATGCAGTTGAGAGGACACGCTCTTCACGAGGTAAGATATTGTGTTCCGAACACGCACATACACGGAGTGAGAGAGACAGCTTTGCCTTGAGACAACTTGATTTTTATGCAGAATACGCTTACATAACTCTATTTACAACCCTTTAGACTCTCGTTTTTTCGTAGATTTCCCTTAAACGAAACTTTTTATTGCAACTTTTTATTATACAATTCATGCCGTAATTAATTTTTAATATTTACATTCTTAAACATTTCTCAGTTTTGTACCATACTCCGTAAATTTTGAACAGTGGCTATTTTGTCTAAGTCCTACATTTTGGTCGAAACCGTTTTGCACAGGGAAATACTGAGATAATTTGCATAAGAAATACTTATCGACAACGTTAATCACTCTACAAAGTATTTTTGAGAACCAGGAAAATTTTTACAATGCAACAATACTGTAAACCTAATTAATTTCGCGTGTATTTATTTTCGCGATAAAGGTAATTTAAACATATCCGCATGGTTAAATATTTGCGTTTTTGAAATATCCACAATAACAATAAGCGTTATATAATTTTCGCTCGGTATTAATTTTCGCGCAAAACAAAAGACC
The DNA here is from genome assembly GCA_021292105.1 of Anadara kagoshimensis. Classification (NCBI taxonomy): domain Eukaryota; kingdom Metazoa; phylum Mollusca; class Bivalvia; order Arcoida; family Arcidae; genus Anadara; species Anadara kagoshimensis. The sequence continues at coordinate 51,375,151 of CM037859.1, forward strand.
GCGAATTAGTACACCGCGAACATAAATACGTTTACAGTATATGATTTCAAATCATTTGGACCACTGATTACAAAAGATCTGACAGTAGGTAGGATCTTTTAAAACGTATGATCTGAGTGTTTTGAGGAATTTTAAAAAGATAAAGTCTACATTTTGCATAAAACGAGATTACAATGTATGACATTTGACTATTAACAATAAAAACAAATATACCAATCTATGTCCAAATCCTATTCCCAAAGCAAAGTAAAAACAAACATACTAATCCATGTCCAAATCCTATTCCCAAAGCAAAGTAAAAACACACATACTAATCCATGTCTAAATCCTATTCCCAAAGCAAAGTAAAAACAAACATACTAATCCATGTCCAAATCCTATTCCCAAAGCAAAGTAAAAACAAACATACTAATCCATGTCCAAATCCTATTCCCAAAGCAAAGTAAAAACTTTAAAACTGACAAATTAAGATATTTACAATAGAAAAATAATTTCTACGTTGAACCCCGTTTGATTTTTTTGGTCAAGATTCGAATAAACATCGGGATTTCACATCGCGCATGAATACCAATTCTGGTTTTTCCCTAACTGACCTATTTTTAGCTATCTGTTTTTATCTGACAAAACCACGTACAGACTTCGATATTTCCTTCTTTTTTTCAAGTTTTTTCACGATATAGCAAAATAAATATTTTTTCAAAAAATAAAAGATGAATAAAAACATTGTTATTGTGTTGACTTATGTTTTAAAAACATTGTAAGAATTAAAATATACCAGATTTGTCGTCTGCAAATATTTCATTCTGTCTATCCATCATGGAGTCCGATTGTTATGGAAACTTTATACTCGAAACATCAGATGAATTTCTACAGGATTTACTAAATTTCACAGACCCTGATTTTGATGCGTTTATGGTAGAAACAGGTCCAGATTTTTCTGCAAGTTCTGCGATGTCAAATCATGAAATGGTTACAGATTTGCTAAAGTCGGATGATCCTAATCTACCACCCCCGGAACTGCCAGCCATACAAACATCCGTAGAGCCACCAAAAAAGAGGTTTAAAGTGGTAACCGCTGAAAAGATTAAAGAACTTGAGGGAATGAATCAAAGTACAGCAACGAAGAAAAACACCAGATGGGGAAAAAAATATTACAAGGTGAAGAATACAAAAATTTTCAGTCTATCAAATAAATAAATAAATAAATAAATATCCAATACAAAAATAGACCTAGGTGGGAAAATAATAAATAAAATAAATTAGTGGGAAAATAATTTTTTAAAAAAAGCTAGTGGGGAAAAAACGACAAAAACTATCATTATCCTGTTAAAAAATAAAATTGAATGAGTGTTGCAGTCTTTCGTTGAAATTTATGCTACGCAACAAGGTCAATGAAATGCAGCTATTTTTTATGAAACTAACCTGTCAAATCATTTCCATCATAGGTAGCACTCATTTCCTCTTTTTCTTTACAGATTGGCACATTGAAAATTATGGATATCCACTGGATCTGACAATTGTACCTCCAAATGAACTGGCAGAGAAACTTAAAAAGTTTTATTGTGAAGCAACTCCCCACGAGAAAAACAAAAAATTTGACGTGTATCACAAAAACACTCTTAAAAATATCCGCTCGGCAATAAATAGGCATCTTTCCGATATCAATAGAGACATCGACATTGTGCACGATAAAGAATTCAAACACACAAATAACACTTTGAATGGATTGTTGAAAGACATAATTACTTCGGGTTTATCCCGTCCTACGCAACATAAAGAGATCATAACCAAGAATGATTTACAAAAAATATCCGCTTACTTGTCTAAAGCGTATACTGATCCAATTGCCCTCCGGCTGTGTGTTTGGTACATTCTCTCTATCCATTTTGTGACACGTGGTTTGGAGTGGCACCATCAGTTAACAAGAAACGCATTTCAATTTCAAACAGATGAGAATGGTCATGAATTTGCAACGTTGACACATGAAACAAGGCAAAAAAATTATCAGGGTGGTATTAATTCCGATGAGGCAAATACCGATAAACGTATGTACGCCACTGGTACAGAAACATGTCCCATAAAGCTGCTGAAATTCTTTATAAATAAAACTGACGAGAATGCCTCGCATCTGTTCAACAAAATATCGGCGCAAGCTAAAGAATATCCAAATTTATGTGACACTTGGTACACAAAATCTCCACTTGGAAAAACCACATTCACAAACTTCCTTCTAGACTTGTGTAAACTAGCTGGTTGTTTAAAGCGGTACACAGCACATTGTCTTCGTGCAACTACTATCCAGGCGATGAGTGATGCCGGTATAGAAACCCGCCAAATTATGTATATGTCTGGCCACAGAAATGAAGCATCTGTCAGGTCATACTCTCGTGACTGCTCCACTTCTCAAAAGCACGTGTTAAGCTCCATTTTGTCAGCAACGGCATCTGGTAATGAAGTAACATCCATTCCAACTGACAACCACTTCAGTCTGATACCCGCGTCATCATCGAGCCTGTGCGCTCCTGAGTCGAATACCAATCCGCACGTCCAGATGTCGAGCACTCTATCATCTATTAAGTCTGGTTTTTTAACAAGCTCTACCTTCAATAACTGTAACTTGACCATAAATATGAATATGTAATTTTTGTCATTGACTGAAATAAAATTTGTTTGAAATATTATCCAAGATTGATTACCTATTTTGTTTCTTCCAGACATGACGTCAAATGGGCGGGGCTTAACGTTTCTGAACAGCTGTTCCATGTCTAGGTCACGTCCGCCGTTAAAGATTCTTTTTCACAACATTGGAGTTATTTCATTCAACGGAATTTGCAATTTTGCTCTCGTAAAGAAGGAATAAATTGTAAATATAAGAATTGACTGTCATTTTTTCCTGGTTTACTCAAGTAATGAACCAGATTTTAAAACTAGCAAATCTAAAATGAACTGCTTCGCAGTTCATCGGATTTGCTAGTTTTAAAATCTGGTTCATTACTTGAGTAAACCAGGAAAAAATGACAGTCAATTCTTAATTAAACACGTGAAATTTGACGTGTAATAATAACTGTTGTAGTTAAACTAAAGACTAAATACTGGTTCTTATGCTTTATTCACTGTGAAGTTCCTAAAAGTAGTTGTTACTTGTAGTCTGTGTGGTGAGTGGTGTATGTCTGTCTCGTCGAGGTGTTCCAACAACCTTTGACTGCGGGTCACGGAATGGCTACAATCCCGTTGCTCTTCGCGTCGTGCCTGCGTGTATGGGTCTATCTGTATGTATATTGTGTGTGTCCAGTGACTCTTATTTATACATAGGGATTACATAATGTAGTCTAAAGTATGACAAAGATGTAATATGGAATACGTGCAGACTATTATATAAGGCCAATTTTAACAGGTTTACATGTCCACGTGCCTACGGAGCACATGTACAAATCAGCATTACTAATATCTAAACTATTTATTTATTTATTTATGTTAAAAAATATTTCTTTTACTGTGATTTCTTATAATATCACAAATTCCATCAGGGAAGTGAAATCTCTTAAAGGGTAAATGTCTCCTGGTTAGCTAACTACATCCGCCACGTGTGTGTTCAAAATTGTGAACGAAAGAAACATAGATCTATGGAAAGACAAATATATCCATGGTTATTTTGAAAACAGGTACTTTAAAAGCTCTTTACCTTTTTAATTAGTACCCACATCTACGTTCATTTAGAAATTGAAAATAATACTTAGCTTACCAAACAATGTTAAGAAACACTTAATTGTTAAATTTTTTTATGTAAGAGTTTATATGCAAAATGTATTTTTTAATTTTAAATAGATAGGAATTTGGAATAATGGGATACTACACATGAAAAGTCCTGTGTCTGTATCAAAGAACCTGTCCAAGCCATGCATAAGTAACCGTTGCTTCAAGCCTCCAAACGACATCCTTGATATGAAGTATATTTATGAATATGGTGATGCTATGATGTATGGATTTTTTGAAATACATTCCAAGAATCCGTCCGGAGGATGCTCTGATAGCATTAATGAAAAGGGGTTTCAAATGATGAATTCGATGTTATGGAGTATAAGAGAAATCAACAAAGCAGACGATTTATTACCTAACACAACACTAGGTGTCGCTCTGTTTGACACATGCGGATCCTCGGAAAGAACGGAAGGATTAGTACGAAGTGTTTTAATGCCATCATTTGTATTATCTCAAAACAATTTTATACCGCGTGAACATATAGTCCTTGGTGTGATTGGAGGAGATACCGATACGACAGCAATAAATCTTGAAAAAGGAACCCGGATGATGAACAGGCATATCCCTCTAGTAAGTATTATAACACATAGACCGGGGCCGAGTAAGTAGGGTCAAATGATCTTTATTCCAAATCCGTGGAGTAATTGTGTTTCATGCTACATAAAGATTATTTTGGACAGTGTAGGAAGAAGTAGTGCCCTGAAATATACTGGCATTTATCAAGCAAACTCAAAGTCAAAATAAGATCTGCTTAAAATCTTAAAGAGTTTAATTTGAATTTTGACGTAAAATTTGAATTTTGACGTAGAAATGCACTTTGAAACAAACATTACTTTGTAACAATATTTAAAACAAAAATGGATGTAGTATCTTTAGATTAGAGACTGTTTACATTTTATGTACTAATATCAAATAAAATGCAAATTTTAAAATAATGAAACCAAAAAGCACATTTTATTGGAATTGTTGATCTAATCGGCCTTTATTTTCTAGTGTCAATTTTTGGATGTTCCTAGATTTACAATAAGAAAGGCAATCTGCTGCATTACAGATAACAACATTTCTATTCAATGAACCTCAAGTGACGTTATGCAATGTAAAACTTTAGGTTACAAATCATAATATCAAATGACATTACTGAGGATAATTTACGTTTCGTATAGCCGATGATAGACAACAAAAACAGCCCATGTCCATTAAATACAATCCCATTTTCAATGATTGATTTTGTAAACAAATACAAATTTTGACAAATTATTGCCATTGGCTAATTGACTACTTCAAACGATAAAAGGTTCATTGTTCATGAAGCGGTTTGTGATCAAGCTGAATTTTTTTTGCTCTTGTAAATTCACACATTAATCTCATTGGTCATATGATACCAGCAAACCCAATTACAAGAAATACTATTAAACTAAACAACATGATATGTCTAATTATGTTATGTGTATACAAAATATATTTGTTAATTTTTTAGATTATAACGTCACATACGTCCATTTTGAATGACAAAAAGCTACATCCGCGATTATACAGAACCGTTGTTACGGACACAGTCGAAATCGACTTTCTACTTCAGCTCTTAGTGCAGTTTAATTGGACATACGTTCATGTGATATTTGACAGTAAAACACATGGTACCTTTGATTACTTTGAACAACATGGCAGAAAGTTGGGCATATGTTTGGCTACCAAGTCGGTTTCAAAAAATCCGGACCACACAGTGTTTTTGAATTTAGCCTTTGACAATATAACAAAGATAGCAGACGCTCCGGTCCTGGTAATTATAGCTGAAACAAAAACAATAAGAAGAGCGCTAACAATAGCTAGAGATAGAGGTCTCTCGGGAAAATTACACTGGGTTGTGCCAAATGATGCAGGAAACATACAAGACATTTATCGAGGTTTGGAAGACGTTGCACTAGGTAAATAATAATCAGTAAAAAGAAGTTAATAACAACTTTTGGTTAAAGTTAGGGTAAATTTTAGATTTACCCAAACACTTTTGGATCACAACTGTATTACAAAGGCAAACCCGATTGTTTTCCGTTTCTAGTTAAACAGCAAATATTTTGTCTAATCGGTGACAATTAAACTTTAAACTTTATCGTCGTCGAGTGGTTTTGCATCAAGGTATGAAATTGCATTTTCATTCTGTTGTCAGGTTTTTTTTACATGATCGTCTGAAATCTCTTTTATCTGGGTGTCTTACACCCATTCTGAAATGTTCTTTTTCTTGTCGAGACAAAGAAAATGAAACGAAATATCCACTTATATCTACCCCTACTGACTCTCATTAATATTTTGATTTCTGTTTGACCCATTCTTTCCCAACTGGGGTTTACTAAAAGTCTAATGTCGTCAAGTGTAGCAAGAGAAATCTTTATTCAACATCAGCAATAAAAATATTAAAATACAACATTTAGAACTAAAGGAATATTTCTTTTACGAAACATTACTAACACAAATTATTGGGAACGAGGTACAAAAGGTTATGAAGATTGAAACATTTAAGGTACTGAATTCATTAAGGAATACTGGTCCTTGTTATCGATTTCAATATATTACCGCTTGCTCCAACGCGAAATTAAAACCATATTGTCTAGTAACAACTTCAGTTAAACAATTACATTGCTTTTTGAAACGTTTTTAAATTTTTTAATATATATATATTTGACACAAGTACATATATTTATATATTATACATTAACATATCACCAAAAAGTATATAATAATACATTATATCTAAAGTCAGACCTGTTCATGGAGGGAACCAGCAAAAGTGACCTCGACAGACTGGTGACTCCAATATATGGGCCAATATAGAATTAATAAGAACAAAATTGCACTAACCTTTAACCACAGGTACCCCTATAAAGAGGTGTCCTCCAGGACATGTCTTACTGTATATATATATATATATATATTTTTTGTTGAGGAATGAGTATGAAGAATTATATTTAAGTTAATTTCCAGATATATATTTAAGTTTCTCAATACTTTCCCTCAACATATAAAACACATATAGTTTTTAATTTTTAATTTTTAATCTTTCATTTTAGGTTTGATGACTGTGAAAAACAAAGTCAAAGTAAACAAATCTTTCATGAAGGAATATGCAAACCTTAATCTTACGAATAACAAATCGTTGCCTTGGTTACCAGAATTTTTGGAAATGACATATAAATGTAATCTTCGATTTTCTAATAAATATGATAAGTCATGTAGGTCTGATATGACTATAAATTCAACCAATCAGGATTTTAGGACAGAAGCAAGCATAAACGCTGTATATTCATTGGCCACAGCATTCGACACGGTATTGAAAGGATGTAATGGTCTTGTTAAAGAGTGCTTTGAAAAGTATCGGACTGACTTTTATTCAAGAATCGAGAAATTATTAGACGACGTAAAGGCATTTCCAAAAGGCGGGAATCCGTTTATATTCAAGAACAGAAATGCAACAACATCGTTTAGCATATTAAATCTTCAAAGAAGTCCAAATGGAAAAGTTAGATTTCTCGAAGTAAGTAGCATACTCGTGTTATCTACAATGTACAAACATTTATTTTAAAACAGTTAAATATATTTCACCAATGCTAATGTTAAATTACATGTTATATCAGTACTAACTCCACAACTTCATAATCGTTAATAATTTTTCGAAGAAACATTGAGAGATATATAATATTGATAATGGTTTAAGAAAACATTCTGGGAATGTATGTTCTACGGAAACCAAAACAAACAATGTGGCATTAAAAGACTAACTTTTCCGTTTCAGGTATGATTTTAAATGTTCATGTTATATGCATTTGGTTTTGTTTAAAACTATTCGTTACACAAAAATTATTTTTATCAAAAACTTAACGTTCAAATCACGTTCATGTCATTTATGTCGAAAACGTAATTTCTATAATGTTAAAAGGCACACACACACACACACCGTTGACAAATGAGCTTATACTATCATATCCACAATTGAATCCAATGAAAATCAAAGAATCCTATGAAAATCAAACATAGGCCGTAAAAACACTTTTATCAATTTGTAGGTGATTTAAAGTCACTTCGATTAGATTGATTGCCGTAAAGTGTATGACGACTCTTTTTCAGGTTGGTAGTTATTCAAATGGAAACTTGCAGATTGATTTCCGTAAATTGGTATTAAATAGAGGCCGACAACAAGCTATACCTCTTTCCCATTGCGCTGGCCATTGTTTACAGTGTATGGACGCAAAGTTTCTATCAAACTATTCCGATAGAGTAAACATGTTATATCTTAAAGGACCACCAGCAAATCATAATTTTGGAAGTGCAATGGGCCTCATCATTATTCTTCTTAATTTCACATGTGCTGTTTTAGTTGTTATTATTATATACTATTTGAACAATAACACACGACACAAGGCCATAAGTTTGGTTTTAGATGCCAACATATTCTTACTGTTTAGTTCCGTGATTGTAACTTTATCATCGATCGCTTTTCTGTTTGATACCTCGGAGGTCACCTGTTTAATTCAAAGGTCTATCCCAGGTAAGTTGAGATTGTTTCTTCTGCTTAGAAATGAAATTAATTTTCAACATAATACCGTACATATTGCTTGATCAAAAATCAACATTTGTCTAAACGAACTTTACGAAATACATATTTTTTTCATTGTCAGGTAAATTATTATTTTCATCGTATTTAACAATGCGTATTTAGAGACACGCAGCTATAAAACAGGGGGGAGGGGGTAAGGATCAGACCTCTGTTAAGTAGTCAATTTTGTCCGTGACCTACTATAGCAGGCAATATGTTTATGGCTGTAAATTGGTCTTAATACAGTTTCAAATTTTCACTTACTTGGGCTTATTCTAAGTTCGCTATGCGTACCCGTGATTACCTTAATTCTCTCTACACAGAGTGAAACATTGTCGTTTTGAGAAATTTACTTGTTGAAAAATGAGGCAAACGGCGAGTTCGTTTGGTTATATGACTTAATGTTTCACCAAGAGCCACTATACCGTAAAACATCCGTAACAGTTTCTGTAACATTTCTCTTTTTACAGGAACATGTTTTATGTACAGTCCAACCTGCCTTTAAGGCCATCTCTATATAAGGACCACCTGCTTATAAAGGCCATTTTTACAGGTTCCGTTGGATGGCTTTTAGACAGATTTGACTGTAATTGAGATTAGTAATTTTCAGTCGCAAATAATCTCAATAAGTGAACAATATCAAACATTACTTCAATTTTCTTTGAATGGGTACATTTGTGTTTGCTTCATTGAATTTTTAAAGAAACTTTTTCAAAATTTCCGGAAAAGCAAAATTGCAATGATTCCGAAATTATTTATTTTCTGTTTTACTGTTCTTTGTATTCTTTCTAAGGTTTTTTTTTGTTATGGCATTTTTCTGCAGCAATGAACGATAATTTGTCTGTATTTCTTTCAGTTTCCAATTATTCAACTTGCATTATTGTAATACATTTATATTGAATTTATAGGGTGTGTCCTGACTGTTCCTATAGGCTGTCTGTTAATTAAACTTAACAAGGCTGTCTGTCTCCGTAATATAGTAGGATTTAAACAAATTCAGGTACCAAGATGGGATTTTTCTCTGACATTTTTGCCGATTATGATGACGTCACCAATTATTGTTTATATTTGCCTGGTCGTCAACGATCACTCGTCAGTCTCTTGGTCAGTCAAAGATGTACACGAAGTCAATAAAATTGAAGATATCGAAATATCATGGACATGTAAAATAAACAGGTAAATGTATTGAAAAACCAAATGAAAATCGTAACACCTTACCGTCCTTCCTGAAATTTTGGATTCAAACCTTAGCAGTAAAGAGACGACACATTACACTTCATCAGAACGCAAAATAAGATATACACAAATTGAGTCCACTGCTTTTAGGATCGCACTTTGCATATGACATTTAAAATAATTCTGGAAAAATATAAACTAAACAGAGCAGAATATGCCATCAAATAAACAATATACTTTGGTTTCATTAGAGATCCATGTAGTTATTCAAGATAAATCGTAAATATAAAACCAAGTGCCATCTTTTATAAGTGTAAAGACTCCTTCTAGCACGCCAAATTAAAGTATTCAATATTTGCATGTTGTTAAATTCACACTGTCAGTGTTTTTAATCACAGTGTCATTCTTTTAGTTATAAATCGGTTTATTTTGCAGGGAAGGATTTTTAATGTTATTTGCAATAACATGGCAGCTTTTGCTTGAGGCTATAGTTTTAACAACGAACTATCGAATTCGTAATTCAACTCAACCAGAGGTAAAAGAGGTCACAAGGTCATTGGTTGTCATAACAACGGTTATCCTGATTTGGTCGTGTGTGCTTTTCATAACAGAGAACTATAAAACATTTTCTACTTTGGTGTGCCTAATGTTGCCATTTGTTGGCATTTTGCTCATATTTATCAATTTTCTGCCGTTTATACTTGTACTTATTCATGAAGAAAAACAAACAATGGCGTTTTCTGATGTTGTCTGGAAAGGGAAGTCGGAAAACATTTTTAATAGATGGAGAGGAACTGGTAGTAAAGGTACTCACAAAGTGGAGCGGAATAAATGTACGTATAAGTTTGGTTGCAGACCAACTATTGATGTATTAGCACTGTTTATATACTTAAACGAGGACATGGATAAGTATTATGTGTTTGATTTAACAAATATGTACACTAAATAGTCGTTATGCTCATCGGGGTCTTGTTGAAATGCAATGTATTTTAATCCATGTTACTAGTCTTTATTTTAATCGGATGTATTTAAATATGATTTTAGACACAGATATCCGTGCCTAATTAGAACTTGGTACATTACTGATGAATATCATCCACGATTAGTCCATTGGTTTTGGTGTAAGAATTGTGGAGGCGCATAACTCTTAAAACAAGAATGGTTATTTTTATCAATCAATCCAGTGTTGTTTCAAGATATGTACATGTATATTTATTATCAGTGGTCCCAATGTTTATTCATCTCCTTTCTAATGTTTCTGTTACTTGTTTTATCCAACAAAGTACATGTTTATCAGATGCATTTGTTTCCATTGAGAAATAAACTTTTCGTAAATGCATTTTTTTTATTCATCAGTCTTTTATCTGCAGCTTCTGGTGCTGATTTAAAGATAACAGAAATACCATCAAATCCCTCACAGAATGTTTCAGCAAAGCGAGCGTTCACTAAATGGAAAGGAAAAGACGGTAAACCGAGAGATATTTAATTGTACGAATTCGAAAAAAAACATTATGACAATTCTTATAGTCTTTATTTCCCCATTATCTTGTTGAAATGCAATGTATTTTAATCCATGTTACTTGTCTTTATTTTAATCGGATGCATTTAAAGTATGCTTTTAGATATAGTTACCCGTGCCTTAAAACTTGGTTCATCGCTGGTGAATATTATCCACTATTAGTCCATTGCTTTTGGCAGTAGAAGTGTTAATGTGCTAAACTTTGATTATTGGGGTCATTTAGAAAGTAATCGCAAAACACGAATGGTTATTTTTATCAGTCAATCCAGTGTTGTTTCAAAATATGTACATGTATATTCATTATCAGTGGTCCCAATGTTTGTTTATCTCTTTTCTCATCCATCTTTTATTTGTTGTACCCGGTTTGTTTACATTCACAAAGTACATGTTTATCAGATGCAATTGTTTTCCATTTAGAAATAAATTTTTCGTAAACGCATTTTTTATTCATTAGTCTTTTATCTTCAGCTTCTGTTGCTGACTTAAAGATGACAGAAATACCATCGAATCCCTCACAAAATGTTTCAGCAAAGCAAGCGTTCACTAAATGGAAAGGAAAAGACGGAAAACCGAGAGGTATTTAATTGTACGATTTCGATGAAAATACATTATGACAAGTATTATAGTCTTTATAACTTTCATATTCTAGTTATTAATCTGAGAACGCAAAACAGTATTTATTTAATACAATTAATACAAGCAAATGAACAAACAGTCAAACATGACAAGACAAAGTAAAGTAAAACACATACTGTGACCATTGGTTATAAATACCTACTGTGCACTTAATCTGAGGTAAAATTCCAGGTTATAACACCACTCTATACCATAATATCAATTTCTCTATTTTTAACAATATCTGAACTGGTTAAAGAAAATGAAGTAAGCAAAAATATTTCTGGTTTTCAGACAGTGTGGATACAAATATTGAACTTTCAGAAAGATCTTGACTCAATTATATGAACACTAAGCCATATGCCTTGAGGATATACACTCAATTTCGTTTTGTAAACTGCATCTGGTATGACTTGTATGGAGGATGAATATGGTGTAGAGCGTTCATTCAGACTACCGGTGACCATGGATCGGATACTACCGTTTCCTCCATCTTCAACAGAGCTGGCAATCTCGATTTAAAAGAAACTTCACTGGGCATAAAACATCATTACTGCACTCTTGTAGATATAGATGAATGGCACGGAGTTCAAAGTTGCACGAATACTGTCCGAATTATGATAATTTTTAATTATTTTACTATAATTGCACCTACTGCAATAAAAATGAATGGCGACTGCATATTGCAGTTTGCAGTTTTTAATGATGAAGCGTAGTACTTAATGCATTTAACAGTGTGCAGAACTTCAGATTGTGGGTTAAATATAGTACATAATGAACTTTATAGAATGTGTGCAACTTTTAATTCAACTGGAGATGTGATCTGGCGGGAAAAATGTATGTGTATAACTTTAAGTGATTCAATTTTTTATTTTTGGAACTAATAACTCTATAGGGTATGAAATCCTATAAGTTACCTGTAGAAACCGTTTTTGGAATTTGCATAATTAGAATTACGCTGGTAACTACATTACAAAATATTGGAATGTTTTGTTATTGACAATTTATACTATTCTTCCTTATGTAATGGCTCCTTTAACACATAAATATCGGATCTCAAATGTCAATAAAAACAAGAACAATGTCTGTTTTAATTTAAACCCTGTGGAAATTTGAATCCCGAAGTATCAATGTCTGATATCAAACACTAACAAACTGATCTATAATCAAAGTGAAATTGGCAAATTTAGAAACACGTGAATTGCCACCAGGAAGTGATTGCAGTTGCATGTCTAACTTGTCTGACATGAAGCAATATGTCTGTGTTTTCAGATGTTTCTTCGTTTTAAAAATTGACGATATATTTGGTAACATTTTCAACAAACCATTGAACTCTATATAGAGGTATATAGATGACATACATGTAATATCTTAAATAACCAAATTGTAATTAAAGATACTACTGAGTATTAAAGTTCTGCTTTATATCCGGATTTGTACCTGCATTATGAAACAAAAGAAGGCTACAATTGCAGTTAAATGGCAAAAGGAATGACTTCGATTTTCCATTGTCGAAATTTCTCTTATATGCAACGACATTCATTCTCCCCTTCTTTATGGTGTATTTGTTACCACTACGTACGGTAACTTAATATATGGCGGCAAGGTGCTTACACACACATTGTTTACTCTGGGATATTGCAAGCTTGTTTATCGAAACATTTTATTGTCGTCACCACATTATTGTTGACAAATAGTTGTCTCTCTATCCATTTTTTCCTACAAATATTTGACTATGTATTTATTTTGACGGATTCGCGGTCCCTCTGGACAAATCCTACAGCAAGAAATTTTCTCAGTTCGCTTTCCAAAAGGCCGTTGGTTTTGCAGGCTTACTCCCATGTGTTATCTTAATATAAGTAAAAGAATCTTGACTGATGCGTGAAGCTCCATGATTACTTTGTAATTTATTGAATTGTCTTATCACAAGGACATGTATTGTTTCATTTTCAATGTAGGATTAAAACGACTTCAAAGTCATTTAAACAAAACGAATACCATGGACATTTTAAAGTCATTAACTATCAAGACTGCTTATTGTTTTACGGTAGTTGAATGAGATCATACAAAAAATATGCGCACATCTTTCCGTGGGTAATAATTTTTCAAAAGCTTTAAAAGAAATCGGTCAATGTTCAGGTAATCATTTTGTCACGATCTCGAGGTCCAAATTTAATATTGGTTCTAATGTGTATTTCATTAGTTTAATAGAGTGTGCGTTTCGTTTTTTTTTTTTTTTTTTTTTATATTTTAATATTGCAACTATAATCAGCAGTCTTAATATGTGTTTATCGCATGTATTATATTTTTATTTAATTATAGTTTTGTCTAATTTAGATGGATCTGGCATTTACAGAGTACATGTCGTTGAGCTCTATGATATTGTTTAAACATTTGCGGAATTATCTATGATGCTTTCTATTTTTTGTGCATGGATTCATTCAGCCACCGTATTTTACATAAACAATTGATGATTTGAAAGCATTTTAACTTCCTACTTGTTTTCTTTCCACTGATTTTGGTAAACCAACAACAAAAATTAATTGATGTTATTTGATACATAAACTATACCATGATCATGTATGATTGATTGTTCTTTTACATCAGTTTGCAAGCTGTATGTAACAGGACCATTTTAATATATTTACATTTATGGTGTTTGAATGTATTAAACTCTGTTTGAGGCCAAATGAAGTTATAGGACAATAATAACATTTGGTAATGTGACATTACTCATTTCTTGCTTAAGTCTATACCCGTTATTGATTGGCTAGTCCAGCAATTGAAATTGCATGCCGTACACGACAGTGCTTTAAATTTATTTCTGGATTCAAAAACAAAATATGTCTGTCTATGACTTAGACAGATAAATCTTAGGGATTAATTAAAAGTTGCCTCGTTATAAGTACCAAATAGCTTGACATTTTCTTATCTGACGTAAAACAACACTCAATCATACTATTGTCACGATTTAATCATAAACATACTAATCCATGTCAAAATCACAATCTCAACGTATAGAAAAAGCCACTCTTGATTAACTCGCTTTATCTGCCACGTGCGTAATCAAAATTTGGAATGAAAGGAACACGGAACTATGCCGCATCAAATATAATAATCAAGGGCAAATTTTGAGACATCATGCTTATCAACAATATTGTGATTACGGTCATAAACCTTTTGAGGACTCTATAGATCCTAAGTTTGCAATATGCCTATTTGCAAGTAGCTTGAAAATTGCTCTCGATCATTACTGTCTTGTGGTTTTATGTAATTATCTTACTGTTAACATACTTCATACTTTTTAATAAACTATATCTGAACCATTAAATATTTTATTATACAGATCAGATAAAAGAACAAACATTGCTATTATCTATTTTAATGTAGTATATATATTATATATATATATATAATATATATATATATATATATAAACTATTTTGCTGAAAACGTAAACGTGTTAAAAACAATGGACCCTATACTTTTCTAAAGAGAAAACAATTGAAATACAAAACAAAAAACAACTCTAGTTAGAGAAACAATGCATTATAGAGCTAAAGAAACTGATGAACTACGTAGACGATAATTATATCACAACCCACGTGACCATAAGAAAACAATAGAAACTTCCGGTACATTTCAGTGGTTTTAATTTTAAGGCGTCTTTCAAATTTAAAATAAAGATGAATTTTAAGACCGAAACATTTGTTTCATATTTGAAATGATGTAAGGAAACATTTAAATACCAACGTAAAAAGAGAAAAGGTGGCCAAGAAATTTAAATTCCACCATTGAAACCAAACTAATTAATTCACCAAAGCTCTATTAGACTAAACAAAATATCAATTTCAACATCAAACCAACAAAATGGGACGTCATATCAGATTTTATTACATAAATAGAAACATGGAATTTGAAAAGGCTGAAAACAGTGTCAATAAAATACTCAAACTTTGATGGTGTAAACTCGTAAACTTTGATAATTATATAATATGTTGATCAGGCCCCGGTTTCACAATCATTTTTAAACTTGAGATTTTCCTTCACTCAAATCTGGCTTAAAAAAAACCTTTATGATTTTGTTAATTGTTGAGATATCAAAACGTTAAAGCTGTCATTTTAAAGATTATATCAAGCTTATGGCATCTACATTTTGTTTCGACAAGATTATTTTTTGTAGTCCCAAAAATTAGCTTGCCAACATTTGCTAAACTTAACTTCAGGAAAATCTTCGTTCAGGACTGATTGTGAAACCGGGACCAGCATAAATGATCACAGAAATGAAGAATGCATGAATAAGATAAATATTTCAGTAAAATTGTAAATTTAAACTTCTTCAGTCTCCTTGTGTGATAAAACAGATCCATTTAAGAAACTACATGTATGTCTTCAGTATTCAGATTACATCTCTGAAAAACAAAAACAAACAACAAAAAACTTTAAGACTTTTTCATATTGGTGCAATATTTTGAAACACACCATGGACAATGAAATTGGCAAATAAGAAGTAATTATTAAAACTTTTCATATTCAATCATACATGTCTTACCACCGTTTCATTGTTCGGAACGGTTATGATTATTTAAGAAACGCTTACAAGATAATTCAGCGGATGAGTTAAATCCCGTAGGTGTATTACTTGAAAGGTTGACCTACAGTCGTTGGTCATAACTATTGGCAAAAACTACGTTGTCGTCATTAGAGTTTGAGAGTAACTAATTTTTATTTTGGTGATACTTTTGTCAATATATAAGAGTTATCTCTCCTTTTTCACAAATCGATATTTATGACATTTTTGTGTCCTGAGCACATGTGGTGTCTGCTTCTGGTTTTTATCCAATGTAAACAACATGGGTCGGAAAGGCACTGAACTTTCAGATTTTGAGAACCAGACGATCGTATTTCTGTATGATAATGGAGTAAACAAAATGTGAGAATGCCAGGATGTGTTGACGACCTGGACTGTAAGTTTACAATTTTATTCAACGTTATGAGAACACTTGCTCCACAGAAAACAATATCCGGATATAAATATTATTGAGAATGTCAAAGAAACTCAAACTAATTCTACTATAACATGTCCATAAAATAGCTAGTGTGGTTCTACTTGAAACACCAATCAGGTATACAGGGCAAATATTCTCCTTGAGTACATGCATGACCTTTATCAGAACATCCCAAGATGATTAACTGCAATAATCAGAGGATGTATTGCAAAATATTAAGGTAAGATTTTTAAAAATCCGATTGGAAAAGTGATATAAAAAATGAAATTCATGTCATCCATTTTGATTTTGCCAATACTTATGACCAATGACTGTAGTTTTATTTAAATTGTGATGCATGTAATTATGATATCCTAGAAATAAATGGTACAATTGGCTATAGTATATCCCCCTCTCCTCAAAAATAAACATCATCGTTGTCAGTAGTAAGAACAGAACTATTCATTATAATCACTAAAACAATTATCATGGTAATATCATTATTCATCATAATCAGCAGCACTCTTCATGATCATCACGATTATTAAAACTATTAAAACACACACGCGTATATATATTAAAAACTTTTAAAAAGATTTAATTTTTGGCCTTGACATTCTATCATCGACGTTTGTAACTGAAGCACATATCCACTGTTGGCACCGGTATTATTTACCGGTTTTGGGAACGGCCATTAAAATTTATACGATAATATATTACATGTGTAACTTTATATAAAACTAACAAACATACGTAACTTTAACAATGTGACATTTTACCTTGACCGTAATCATGAGCATTTGCAAATGAAACGCATATCTTCTTGGCTTAGAGATATCTGTATCAAGTATGTGATAATCGATCATTCATTTAAAACTGTAACATCGTACTTTGTCGGTCATATCGGATGTGTCACATTTGTTCTCTCAACTTGCGTATATTTCAACAAATATTTCTTTACATTTTTCTCCAAAAATTTGATGGCTTAAACAAATTCCTTCTTAAACTGTTGTGAATAATCAATCGTCAGCTTATTTATTTTTTATTAGTATACCTACGTTTTTGGCACACGAAATGTGCTGTTTCGTTGCATTTGTAATCATGCCATTTCCTTTTATTTTCCCAATGGGCAATGAGACAGTCCTCTATTTTGTGGTTATTGGGTTCACCATTAAACCAATTTGTATACGTAAAGTTTCTTTTTTCTCCATGCATCCATTTCCATGTTTTTTCTACCTCTATATCTGATCCTCCAAGCCAATATGTTTTATCTGTTGAAATACCAAAAAGGAAATATTGATTAAAACCAAACATACAAGGCCACATTCCAAACCCAAAAGAAAGTCTTCGAAGCTGACAATTAAGTAAAATCCGTGAACTTTGACCACGGAAGTAAGGCCGGATGCTCCGAAAGGAGAATCACCTCCTGTTTAGCTTACTTAACCAGCCTCGAATTTGAGAATGAAAGGTATATCCAAAGTAATTTTGAATACAGAGGCATCAAACATATTAACAATATCGTGGTGATGACGATCATGAAATGTTTGAAGGCGTTAATAAGCCTAGGATTGCATGATCACTAGGTCAACAATTTATTTGAAAGTTTCCTTAGTGGGGACAGGCTCTATTAAATGTGAAACAAATACAGTGAAACCTCCCTAAACCGGACACTCTCTAAACCGGACAACTCTCTATTCCGGACAAAATTTTTGGTCCCGAATTTATCCTTCTTTATTTCAATTAACAAGAACCTCTGTAAACCGGACACTCTCTATTCCGGACACCGGACAAACTTTTTAGTCCCAAGATGCTTATATCCTTAAAATTGAACCTCTCTAAACCGGACAACATTTTGATTTTTTTAATTACATGTACTTGTTTTTTTTCTTTCTTTTTTAAATGTATTAGTTTTAAACAGATCTAAAAAATATTTAATTATGAACACTTAAAAATCATAATTTTATTCTCATTTAAACTTTAAAACATTTGGTATTTAATTCAATTATTAATTTATTAAATATTTTTCATCTCTCTCTCTCTCTCTCTCTCTCTCTCTCTCTCTCTCTCTCTATATATATATATATATAATATATATATATTCTTTCTTTTTGTGATTTTTCTTTATAATCTAAATTTGTTTATTAATTTATTTATTACTTGACAAAATAAATTAAGATAAGCACTTCTATACAATCTTATCTTTTTATCTATAGTTGCTACAGTTGTTTTGTTAATTATTATCCAGTGACACCTTATGTATCAAAGGGACTGGAAAGTGTCAAAACTATTGTTGTCCTGTTAGGGATTAATAAAGGTAGTCTATTTGCCTTGAGTACCCTAATTAGAATCCTCTTAAGAAAGTGAATTAAAGGTGATTTAAAACCAATTAGTGCTTTTACATATAGCATATCCTATAATGAGATGTGTACATGTACGTAACAGTTGTTGATTGTGGCTTCTCTGACATGTATTACATCTTTCTACATTGATTTAGTTAAGGGGAGATAAGCCAAGTTAAAATTTCAAAACCTCTCTAAACCGGACACCTCCCTAAACCGGACAAAATATTTGGTCCGGAGCTTGTCCGGTTTAGAGAGGTTTTACTGTACATCAAATAAGCAGGAGAAGCCTGTATAAGGATGGTTGACAAAAGAAAAACTGAAAGCCCGATGGGAATGTTCACGTTATGCTTCAAATTCGACTAATACCTCAGTAATGAAATCTATCTGATATTTAGAAGTGTATACCAAATGTGATTCTTACAATTTTTCTATTGTGAATTTTTGACAAAAAACAACAAAACGCAATATTTATATTCAAATGTTACAGGTTTTATATCCGGTCACGTATGACCTACGAAGCACTTCATATACATACATATATATATATATATATATATATATATATATATATATATATATATATATATATACTGTAAATCAGGAATTTAATGCGTCATGAAATTAATGCGAATTGCCGATTTTGCTGTAAAATGCGTATTTAAATTAATGCGATTTTTTTTAAATTCCAAAAACTACTTTAGCCACTTTTTATCTTGAAAAAATAACAAAAAATGTTGAATTATTGCCTTATGACTTGTTTATTATTCCATAAACATGTAATAATCATACACTTCGGCACCACAAAGAAATTCGTTTGGTGCATAAGAAGAATGTCCCGTTTCACTGCAAAACATTGTGTTTTAAACATGGCAATGTGAAAGTTTGTGACGAAAAAAAGTCTTACTTATATCGCTAAATTTTTGACAATTTATGAGGAGATTAATAATACTTTATACCAGAACTAGAGAATTATCGTCATGAGTTCTAATAAATGACTCACGATTACAACTTCCGGTTCAAAGGAGATAAATCATTTTACATCGACCTTTTGGAAATCGGAAAATTAATGCGACAAGAAATTAGTGCGATGAAACTGGCCTCGCATTTTTCGCATTAATTTCTTGCTCGCATTAATTTCTTGATTTACAGTATATATATATATATATATATATATATATATATATATATATATATATATATATATATAAGGCACATCATGTATATTGTATATTTTGTCGATAAATTTATATCAATTTATTAATTAAACAATATCCTGATTTTTTAAAAGTCAAAACATTTAAAGAAATATATACAGTACAGACCTATCGAAAGTTAAACACTCGGAGCTAACTAAATGAGTCTAAGCTCGGCTTTCAAATTATAGATAATTGCCGAAACGGGTTAAAGTTAGCGAGAGATCGAGATGAGCTGTCGACACTAATTTGTTGACATACAGTTAATCTTTCGACAGGTCTGTACTGTAGATACATTTTACTTGCCTGTATATGCTGTAATTATATCATGGAGTTGATTGTCAATTTCTGCTGAATCTGGTTCTGCCAAATATCCCCCAAGCATTTCGCAAGCACGCTGCAATAACACAGATGTGTGTACAAAATATAAAAAACTAATCCTGACCACTTTGATTTATGTATTTCCTATATTAGTATAGTTGCTGAGTTTAACATCTCCTCTCTTTTCGTAATTTCGCGTAGTGGGTTCAAAATGAAAAATAAGTTGAATCTTAGTGTTGTATGATCCTGTCATTTTTTCCTTTATCGAGACAGTCTGTTCTGAACAATGGAGGAGACAGGAGATCCCGCAGAACGGGAAAAACAACCAAACAACGACAAACGAACTGACAGACTCTAGTATCTACGCGAGTGTTGGGTAAGAGCCCATATATGCCTTTTAGTCAACAAACTACTCGGTCAATGAGACATGGGTAGGGTTAAAAATAAATAAATAAATAAATAAATAAATAATGCAATAAATAAATAGATAAATAAAATATATACAATTACGTTATTTTCTAATTGAGGTTTTGTTATTTAGCCTTGAAAAAATATCTAGATCCAAGAATCTTGAAACGTTTACCGTTGTCGTATTTTAACTAAAGCTATTACCCTGCAAAGACTAACATATTTAAACTTACCTGGGCCTCTGTCCATGTCGTCGTGTAATTACTAAATATAAAGCAAAAACCTGAGAACGTGATACATTCGTCCTGAGAAATTCGCTTTCCGGCTGTTGTAAGATCTGTATGTTGAAAACAAACAAAGCTTTAATGATTCTAGAACAAACGAGCGTGATTGGTTACATACAAAGTATGCCGCTTTATAGTTTATTTGTATGTATTTGTAGAGAGTCAAATAATTGTTCATTAATTTCAAACGATTGAAGATAACTCCAGTAGTTCTCTATACGCTTGTTCTATATCCCTCTGTGTTAGGTATTATTTACTATTCCGAAACACCCGGCCTCACTTCACTTGTTTAACCTAATTTGTCACTTTCAAAAATTTAAATTTGCTTTGAGATTGTGGTTTCAATATGGATTGGTATGCAAGTTGTTAATTGCTAAGTTGTGGTTTGAACATGGATTGGTATGTTTGTTTTTTATACTTACCGGTTTGTTTTGCTTTCAGAGACTTCAACTTCTCCGTAAGTGTTGTGACATCTTTCTTTAAAGCATCGATTTCTTCCTTAAGTTTCATAACCATAGCTATATCGACCTTTGGACCTTGACATCTTTGCTTATTATTAATTTCTTCTTCGTTAAAAAGTGATTGAGCGTATACCACATGTATTTGAAGAAATAGAATTCCTAACCAGTAACAATGACCGTACATTTTGATGTCCCAGAACTTAATAAAAAGTGTTTCTATTTGAAAATAATTATATTTCAGTATATTTATGGACACAAAGGACATTTATGTTCAAACGGAAATATTCACTTCATCGTTACTCGATATACATTATACAAACTGAACAATGGTGTAAGCAATCTATGAAAACATAAGGTGAGTCATCAAAGTAACTGCAACAAAAATTGTATTTATGTGATTTTGGTCAGGCAAGTATTGTTATTCACCAGAAAAAAATCGAACAATTTTAATTCACTGAAGGTTTCATGTTTGCCGATTAAAGTAGTCAACAGCATTTTCTATAGAAAAGGGAGATAACTATATACTGCGAGCATAAATTACACAGGAATTTTTACAAAGTTAAAGAATAATCTTCTACTATATGAAAAACAACCTAGGAATCAGATGAAAATTTATACATAGACTTAAAAAGAATTATTTAAGACAATTTTGAACTTATAAAGGAGATAAAAAAGCGGAACCGATTTATAACAATCTACTGTGCATGACAATTAAAAAGCCAGTTGTTGCTATGTACCTTGCAAACCTGTCGCAATTTTGTTTGATCGATTTGTTAGACGAATGTAGGTATGGGGGGGGGGGAAATATTTCCCGATAAAAGAACGGAATTAAACTTACCTTACAATTGGAAATCATCCAGGCTGTTGTTTAAATCGATCTGATGCAAGACTGGTCTTTTGATGGCATTTCTTTATCAAATGTTACTTTTGACAGTCGTGTTTCAGATCTTACTTCCGACACAGTTTTAGAAAGGTCAAAACACTCGGTTATCAATTCAATGAATTTCATAAATTTAACTTATACTTGAAAATACTTTCCTGATACAGTATTAATCACAGTATGAGTTAAAATAAATAATTTCTATTCTTCTACAACATTGCTCTGTGTATTTAGCCATTAGTTCTTATTTACTTCAAATATTAGATTGTGACAAACTAAAAATAAAATGCAACCACCTTATTAGTCTCAGAAATATACTATTGTCAAAACTTTCTGCTAGTTAAAATTTAAAATTCCTCAAAAACTAAGATATACTCCCTCATGCAAAGTATTTCCTCAGCTAAATTTGGTAAAATATATTTCGGTCATTTGAGTATCTTTTCGAGATCTGGAAATCAATTTTGGTTTCACAATTTTGGTGTCCAAGCACTACTGATGTGTATTTGTATTCCGAAACGGCCGTCTAATGCTGTAGAATTAAAACTGGTGTAATATGTAATAACACAAAAAGAGATCAGAAATGTTAGTTATATTTGCAATTGAAACCAATTATGATGACTTAATTCCAGTGTCACTACAAGAGTTATGGCCTTTGGCTATATAAAACCCCAAATGAAATTAAAACTCCTAAAAACTGTAGCTTTTTTACCATCAACATTGTATGTACATAACATGTATAAGAGCATATCTTTAATTAAACTGTAGATTTAATTATAAGATGCGCTACCCATTTTAGTAATACAAGTGAAGCAAAGAGATTCAGTGAAGTCATAGTCCTCCTCTCTGAGGTATTTGTAATCATTTAAAAAATCAACGGGACATAGGGCCTGAACCGATACAGGAAAACGGTAGGTAGCGCTAAATCATGTTCGTTGTTACTAAGCCCCATTTTTCAGAGATCTTAGCCATATTTTACAATTGAAAAAGTCTGCACGCCCTGTAATTTTTCATAAATTTTACTTTAAAATGAAAACTTTTATGTCCAACAACTCCTTTTAACCCATGAATGAATAATTGATAGTTGGTACTGTTGATGACATCACAAATTATATTTAACTATTATAAATAAAGACAGTGTTATCGGGACTCACAGATGTTCAATACCACTTTCTTTTATAATTATATTTTTGTCGAGAAATTTGTTAGTCATCCACAGTGATAGGTGTCAATTATTTTATTAAGGATAAATAAGTGGAGTAATTAGACATCATCATTTTTCAGTCTGAAGTGAAATTAGAAATTTTACGGAGCGTACAGACTTTTTAGATCAGATATTGAGTAGAGACACAAACTGGACCTTAAGTCACTACCTAATAAAATAATGTAAATAGAAAAAAATGTGGCTACAATCTCAGAAAAAACGGGGTTTCATCACTATCTGATTGACAGTATTGGAGATCTGCTGAAGACAAAAATTGCGACGCACGCACAGGCAGAATGCAATTCTAAATCCCAACGCCGATTTCAATGGGGAACATATTACAACCAAGAACACGAGACGATGCAGCATAGTTCAAGTAATATTTATCAGTGCGTATTTAAGAAGGCATGTATAAAAAGGCGACACATGAGTTAATCTTATCAAAAACAATGCGCTTTTGATCTTAGTTAAAATAAAGGTTTTAAACCCAATTATAACATGTATTTATATATTACTTCCTGCGTTGTGTGTATTTGTTTGATGTTGTTTCTATTTTCAAGTACCTTTTTCAGTAACATCCCCTATATATAACACATAAAATAAAGCAACACAAAAAGAATATTCATATAGTCGGAAAATCACTTTAATTGTAAGTTTTCCTTCTCCCACTATGGAAGACAGGGACCAATGGAGTAAATAAAATAATTTTAATCCTCAAAAGCAGCGTGGGCTGAATGGCCAGATCTGATAGGTAGAACGTTGAATGGGTACTACTATGACAAAACGATAACCAGAACAATGCTATAACTATTGACAGATAGCTAACATTATGAGTAAACATTAATCAATTAAAAACAAACATACTAATCCAAGGTCGAATCACAATTCAGTAGCAAAGTAAAAACTTAGAAACTGACAAATTGATATCTTGATATGGTTATAAATATATACCCTGTATTTAAGAAAATATAATCCTAATTACAGCTCTAGACACATATATAGATGGTGTTCTATCTCTTAATAGCTAACAAAACAGTAGGTGCTTACCCTCTCGGAGCACCTGTCCCCGCTTCCCTGGTGAAAGTCCACGTGTTTAACCTAACTTGTCAATTACATTGCTTCTGGATAGTTATTCGGGCATGAATTAGTATGCTTGTTTTTGATTAGACACATTACATTAAAACTCTTATATAAGGGGACTTTTGATATGTTTGAGTTTGTGGTGATACGCATTGATTGCTTTTGGTTACACAAATGGATTGGTATGCCTGTGGTTGATTAGTTGTTATGAAAACTAAGGTATACTTCCTCATGCAAAGTATTTCCTTAGCTTAATTTGGTAAAATCTATTTTGGTCCTCTGCATCTTGAAGAAATTTTGGTTTAATTATTTTGGTCCAAGCACTACTGATGAGGAAGTATATTCCGAAACGACTGTCTAGTGCTGTAAAATTACGGCTGGTATAATAAATATGAAATGGACCCTGAAGAATCAGTCGTTTTATTTTATTTTGAGCTCACTAAGAAAGAAAACATTCACATGATCTCTAAATTTATGATTATTAAGAGATAGAACGTCATCTATATATCTGTATGTGGAATTGAATGATTTGGCGACAGAAGTCTCTCCAGATTTAACAAGGTTCTGCATCTATTTTGTTCATATGAATGAAGTAACAAATCAGCAAGCAATGGTGCGCAGTTTGTACCCATTAATATACCGATTGAAGGTTACGGAGAGCTTATGATTTCATGAAAGGCTACACACATAATCTTCTTGTTTCAAAGATGTCATGATCTTCAAATCAAACAATTTTAATTGGATTGGGACGTTAAACACCATAACCTCAACTCAGCTTTAGTGTTCAAGTGCCATCATCCCAGAACTAAAAAAGTCCTT
Source organism: Anadara kagoshimensis (assembly GCA_021292105.1). Lineage (NCBI taxonomy): Eukaryota > Metazoa > Mollusca > Bivalvia > Arcoida > Arcidae > Anadara > Anadara kagoshimensis. The sequence continues at coordinate 51,400,782 of CM037859.1, forward strand.
TCCATTGCATCCACTCTTCGGGCCTGACCTTGCTTCTAGCGACGTCTTTCTATTCCAAAAATTGAAAAATTATATTCACGCACGTCATTTCCGATCAAATGGAGAAACCGTGAAGACAGTTGAGGAGTGGGTCAATGGAAAAAGGGGTGCTTAATGTTCCTGTCAGAATAATTCACTGGTATCGAGACCTCGCGAGCTATAGGCAAAGTGTAGAAATTTTGCTTGTGCATTGCGCTGATGTCATTATTCAGTAGGGTTCTTTATCGTATCAGGCCTATCGTGACACGTAATCTCGTTTACTTTAAGTTCCAATCTGAAAGATTAGTGATTTCATTTTGTAATGCCAAGTGCATGGCGAATAAAACAGCCATTACCACCATTTAAGTCTTGGGTTATACCCGGTTGGAAATCGAACTTGAGAGTCAGCACTCAATCAACAGAGCTACCGTTGATCTAAGTGCATTAAACTAGGGGCAATAAGTCTCAACCGGAAATAGATTATGAACGTTGCTTATTGATTCCTCCTTTTACATAAAAACTTAAAGACTATAAAGAAGCCAAATATAACATCAGATTTTGTCTCCAACAAACTAGCCATGTGTTTGTTTTAGGTTTCTCATCAAAAGGTCATAACTCCGGATCCCAAGGAAAAAATAAATAACCAACTCAAGTTAATAATATTCGCATCTCTTATAAATGTTGATGATTTGCACTAAGTTTCCTGAATAGAGCTTTATTTTGGAAAATAACTCCGGGCAAGCATTGTCTGAAAGGCTGGAGGATGGGACGAATTTAATATCCTCCTTTAGCATTGAAATGTGGGGGAATAACTTTACATTAAACAAACCTTGAAAGTTTAAACATTGAGATTATTCATGCCCTTTGATGAAATTCCTTTCAAAGCAACACTCTTCTGACAAATAAATAATATTTAAATCCTTTCATATATGTTGTAGTCTTTCGTGAAATCCCTGCTGAAGCAGCACCAGACTATCAGCTGACGTATTTATAAACATACAACCTTCGTAACCTTGAAGGAAATTCCCTAGCTTGAATGAAGATCATGACATCGTTGACATATAAGATTCATTTGTGTGAAGTTGGGAAACAGCCCAATAGTGTTTGCTGGACATTGAGTGATTACGATGTTGAGCTAATGTACTTGCAACAAACATACTAATCCATGTCCAAATCACAATCCAGAAGCAAAGTAATAATTTTGGAACTGACAAGTTAGGTTAGACACGTGAACTTCCGCCAGGGAAGTGAGGCCGGGTGCTCCGGAAAGGTAAGCACCTACTGGTTAGCTAGCTACACCCACCACATGCGTAATAAAATTGTGTGAAACGAACATAAAACTATGGGACGGCAAATATATCCAAGGCAATCCTGGACACAGAGAAAATAACATAGATTTCACGTCCCAGTCAAGAATATATATAACTTATGTCGAGTCGTCGCCAGCTATAGGTCAAGTGGCAGAAATTTTTATTTTTGATATGTGCTCAGGGCAATATGCAGAAAGGTTTCTTTAACGTGTCACACCTGTCGTGACATAGACCATCTGCTTTTGAGTTTTTTTCTAAAGGACGCCTGACTTTCATACCTAAATGTCCAGTGCTTTGCAAAAGAACTATCACTACCTATTTCCAAGCCTTGGTCAGACGACAGCTGGAGTTTAAACCCACGACCTCAATCTTACAGAGCCATCACTCAACCAATTGAGCTACCTACAAATCAAACTACCACAATGGTGTAAATAATAAAGATAGTGAAAACATTAATATCAACATTTACATTTATTACTTTGGATTCTTATAGATCTATATCACAATTATTGTATAATATCAGTCTGTCTATCAAGGCCATCGAGGGGAACCTGTAAAAGTAGCCTTTACAGGCAGGTGGTCCCTATATATAGGTAACCTTTAATGCAGGTTCGACAGCAATTATATAACATCAGATGTATATGGAATGTATTCTTTCTAAAGTAAAATACAAAAACCTACAGTCTAATTTTCTGCTGAAAAAGTAATGCAGATGTATTCTGTTCTTTCCTAACCCTAAAGGCTTCCTGGTTGGTGCTTATCAAGATTCAGAAATGAAATTAACTATTTTCAGTAGTGGTCTCAGCTCACTTCAGAAAGAATCAAAGTTATAATAGTAATAAATACAGCCAAACCTTTCTATAAAGACCACCAAAATGAACCCATACAAGTGGTTTTTATGGACAGGTGACCTTTATAAACAGGTTCAAATAATATTAATAAAGAGCAATTGGGATACAACTCTACTGGTCTTTATAAGCATGTGGCCCTTATTTCTTATATAGAGGTGGCCTTTAAGGCAGTTTGGAATGTAGCTAAAATATTTAAAATTTAGGGGTCCAGACTTATTTTAGGAGTCATTGGCTACTGGACATCTGCTAAGTTTAATCCCTGGGATTTCAATGATGTGGGATTTTGGGTACAATATTGTCCCTTAGATGGTATGATAGTCCCAATTACAAGGTTAGCCCCAAGCATATAGACCAGTACTAATTCATTTTGGCATGAGGTTGAACTGGAAAAAAATGTGAAAAAGAAAAGGCTCCAACCCCCAAACTTTGCATAATGAATGTATGATCTTTATCGCTTGGCCCTGTTTAAGGAAGAGGAGGAGGGAAAGTATGTCTATCTGGGGAGGTCAGTTCTTTGATAATTGAGAAATATGAATTGACCAAAGAAACCCATTGGACTTCAGCAAGCAACCTTACTTCTGCTAGTGTGTCAGGGTGAGATTATAACCTACCACTATGTAGTCGATCTTTTATTATTACTTGATTATAACAAAACTTTTTTCTTTCAAATTACAAAAAAATATTTAAAATTTCAGTACCCAACAGGAATGACTTTCTTTCAGTTAAGTGATTAAATATTTGCCCCTCATATAGAAACAATTAGTTATTTTTTTCCAATTTAAGCATGTTTATAATACTTTAAGATGCCTCTAACAATTGATTGTTTAAAATTGTCACATGGTTTCAATAGGGTATGTTACCTATTCTTACCTGTAAAAAATACATCTATATATTAGTAAACAGGTACACACCTGGGGTGAAAAATTCAAATATCATTAACGGGTTAATTCTTACCCTTCCTTTTCTCATCTGTATAGAGGTTCTGATGAGGCTGTATGTAATGTATAATTATCTGAAAAAGGTCATATTTCTCTCTATAAACAACATAGTTGGACTGCTTATAAAACAAAATAAAAAATTATTTGGTTGGGTTCAGATATTTTAAACACATAAACACAAAATCATTTTAATTTTCTTGATAATTAAATTTTGAGGGCAAAAACATTAACTAGATAGTATTTCTGGAAATACAGTAGTCAGTGCAAGGCACTGTGACTTGGAAGCACTAGCTTTAGAAGTATGTCAGATATATTCCAAAGGATGGATATGCCCAATATATGGAACAGAAATATTAGAACTATTAATTTAACATCATCAAAATGGTATAGATGTATTCATATCACAATTTTTGGCTTTTTTATTTGCCAAAATTCACTGGCAGTAAATCTGCAAGATACAGCAAGTGTTTAGCACATCAACAATTAATTGATATCATACTTTATATGTGCTTGGAATTGGGTCACATTGGTGAAATTGTGGGTAAGGTCTATTTGGTGAGACATGCCTTTTGTGATTCTACCTGTTTAATTGTATGTTAAATTTTGAGACAAATATTTTTCATGGAAATGTTCAAAATGGCTCGATCGTGTCATTGTTTGGCCTTTTTTTCGTTTAAATCAAAATTAAAACTTAAATGGAAGTCCTTCCATACACAGTTTACTCAAAAGCTTGGTTTAATGAAAGTTCCCAGCATTGCCTATATCACACAACACCTCCTTTATTGACCTGTGCTTTCTTTTCATATAAAACTTCCCATCGTCGGATTTTACACAGACATAAAAAGTAGTATATATTTCCAAATAAACCTTCATCAAATGGATTATAGTCATCATCCAGATATTTAAGATAGGTGATTCTCTCTCTGGACACTGCTTCCCATGTCGTAAGTCCCTTCACCAATAAATATGTATGGAAGCCCAGAAGGCCCAACACTGTAAATCCACCACAGATCAAGATCAGTAGGTCTATTAGAAAAAATATATTACTCTCAAACCAGGCTCCCCAGTGTCGTTCATATTTAAAAGCTCCCCTGAAAATAAATATAAAATTATTTGTAACTAAACATGCTAAATATGTAGATTTTTGTTAGGATTTTTAGGATTATATTAAATATACTGTCCAACCTGCCTTAAAAACCACCTCTATATAAGGGTCACCTGTTTATAAAGGCCAGTACAATTGCATCCCAAACATTTTTTATTCATATTATTTAAATCTGTATATAAAGGCCACCTGCCCATAAAGACCACTTTTACTGGTTCCCTTTGGTGGCCTTTATAGACAGGCTTGACTGTAATTGATTAAAAATCTACTGGATATTGTGAATTAAAAACGAATCTCATAATTACATACAACAAAGGGTGTTTTATGACCAATTTAAGAAGTGGAGTATGTTCATGCTGTTTTATACTCCAGTCAAGATTCTTTTATCTAGGTTAAAGCCAGTCAGTTCTTATATAGTGGAGAAAACTGGAATACACAGAGAATTCCACTGACCTTAGGCAAGCAAACTTTCTCGCCCTAAATTAGCCCCAAGGGGGATTGGAACCTAGGAAGTACTGTGATCTGTAAGCAATAGCAACTTGGCCACTAAAAATCACACCTCCCCATGGCCAGTCAATGGGAATTTAAGTAATATTAAAGCAGTCATTACTGGTATCTGGGATGATAGATGAATGGTAATCTAGAAAGATAAGGGATGAGGGAGAAAGCTATTGAACTGGCAAACCTTTTCACGCTAAGAAGGAACCAAACCTAGGCAGAGACAGGAATCGTGATTCAGTGGTCAAGTTATATAAAACTGAGGGAAACCTTGGGTATACATTTTGAGGGGACACAGTAATAGATCAGTCTTAACATAAGAAGTGGAATAACAAGAAAAACATTAAACTTATAATCTATATTTCCATTCCAGGTAGCTAATGTCGATTTTGGATACCAGGAATTTTCTAGTAGCCAAGATTGCCATTGGCTTCAAATATCTGAGATTTTTTTTTTCAAAAAGTAACCTGTTATAGCAAATTTGTGAAAAAATTACTTTAAAAAGCACTATGCTTGCAGACAAGTTTGGGAAATCTTGATACTTATAATTTTAAATTTGTGAAAATCTAGCTTATACTGCAGAACAAATGCCGTAACTGAAAAGCCTTATTGTCAGCTGTTACCACTGCGGTAGCTCAGTTGGTAGAGTGCTTGCTCCGTAAGTGGGAGGTCGTGGGTTCGAACACCTGCCGGGTCTGACCTAACACTTAAAAGTGGGTAGTGACTGTTCTTTCGCCAAGCACTCGGCATTACGAAATGAAAGTCACAGTCTTTCGGATGGGAACTTAAAATAAACAAAGTCCCGTGTCTTGGTGGGCTTAGCATGCTAAAGAATCCTGCTGTATAATGCCATTAGTGCAACACAAAAGACAAAATTTCTGCACCTTCGCCTATAGCTGGCGACGTCTCGATATAAGTGAAATATTCTTGACTGGGACGTTAAACACCAATACTCAACTCAACTCTTATTGTCACCTTTAATCCTTGAATCAGTTTATAAACTTACCAAGTGACTGTAAATGTCCATATAATCAGTACAGACATAGAGGATAAAAACATCCAGAAATATTTATGATTTCTCTCTCCTATACAGGCTTCTAACCATGGACAATGGTGATCATACTTTCTAACACATTTGTTACAATCTTCACAATGTTTACTTCTCATGGGTTGCTGAAAAAGGATATATATATATATATAAACAAATACAATCTAAAACTTCTCTTAAGAGCCAAATATCCCAGCCCAACCATTAAATAATTTCCTGCGACCTTGGCCTTTCCGATATGACCTTGGTTCAAGGTCATCACAGGATTGGACCTTGAAGATTATTCATGTAAAGTTTTATGACAGTAGTTCACAACAGTTATGAGATATGGTCCAGAGACGATTTTACATGTACAGAGAGACATGGTGATTCCTATATACCCTCCCCCCCCCATCAGACTAATTAGTGGGGGTATAAAAACTATAAACACTGCTAGTACCTTTGACTTGTTAAATCTTTACATTTATGTGTGATTAATAAAAAATCATTGAATAAGTTAATAAACTAGAAGGCGTGTAGCGGAGTGGTGTTATACTGTTTTATTCCACAGACCAAGATTTTTTCACTTATATTGAGATAATCAGTTCTGGGATGGTGGAAAAAACTAGAATAAAGAAATCAAAGTACTGAAGGTACTGAAGCATCAGCTAAACTGAGCAATTTGATAAAAAAAAATGTGCACTTGAAACTGAGATTTGTCTAATGAATCAGTAACAAATGAAAATCATGCAAATAATAGATACTGTGATCGGGAAGCTTCTAACAATAAGTCTGCTTTTTATGCAAGTTGTTAGGTTCTAACATATAAATATGTTACAATGGTCAAAATGGACATGCCACGCAATGTTTATCAATTGAGTAAACTAAGTAATTCGCATAAATATAAATTTTCAAATTTTCAAAAACCAAGAGAGGCTACTAAAGACCCGACCCCAAATCTGAGTGAAATATCTCAAGCGTAACGGAAAAAAGTCCAGAGAAACCATCATTTTGATAAAATTCACAAAGTGAAAGGGGCATAACTCCACTAAAACGCAGTTGACTGGAAGAAAACCCAAACTGGATCTGTAATCATCACCATCACCATCATTATCACTCCTCATATCACATTTTGATCATCAACATGAAGATATCATCATCATCATCATCATCGTCGTCATTAGCAGCAGCAGTAGAACCCATGCCATGACAATCACCACCACCATTATATTAATCATTTTCAGAAATCCTCATGTTACATCATTAATATGGTCACATCATCATCATAGCTCTTTGTGTCACATAATCATCATCATTATCAGCAGCAGCAGTACTGAATGTCATCATCATCATCATCATCATCATCATGTCACATCATCAGCATGAAGACATTGGCTTTGTTATCATCATCATCATCATCGACAGCAGCAGAACTGAATGTCATCATCATCATCATCATCATCATCACAACCATCTTCATCATCATCATCATCATCATACTATCGGCAGTGCTCAGCAGTACTGAATGTCATCATTGCCACCATCATCATCATCGGTAGCAACAGAACTCATGTCACCATCATAATCATCATCATAGTTCGTCAAGTCACATCGTCATCATCACCATTATCATTCATAGCAGCAGAGCTTATTTTCATCACCACCATCACTATCATCTTCTTCATCACGATAATCATTATCATCATCGGCATCAACAGAACTCATGTCACCACCATCATCAACATCATTATCATATCTCCTCGTGTCACATCATCATCATGGTGACATCATCATCATATCTCCTCATGTCACATCATCATCATCATTATCATCATCATCATTATATCTCCTCATGTCATATCATCATCATCATGGTGACATCATCATCATTATCATCGGCAGCAGCAGAACTGAATGTCATCATCATCATTATTATTGTCATCATCTCCACCAGATCATCATGCCACATCATCATCGACATAGTCATCATCACAAAAAAAACTTCCACCATGACCAGCTATTTCCCTTGACTTGCAATTGACAGATTAACCATTGTTGAAGTCATTAATTTTATTCATTGAATTCACAATTAATTTGAAAAAAATAAAAATAAAAATAAAACCTTTGTTTTAGAAATAATTTAAATGTATTTAAAATTATTGTTGAATATATATAAATTGTCCAAGTGAGCTTCAAAAGCCTGAATTGGTATAAACCATCCTGACACAATAAGCTAATAATCTGTACCTCCCAATTACAGAAGTTGTCCAGGCAACTGTCTCTTTCAAAAAAAGTTTGTTGACAAGAATTGTGTACAAAAGGGGGAAATATTTCTGAATACGATTAATTGAAAATTAATTGATTATTATTTAGACAACTAAAATGTTACAATAAAATTACTTTGAATTTAAGAGAAACTGTAAGAGGAGTTGAGTTCACAAAGTAGGTACCCCCATTCTAATACTTGCTAAAAAGTGACTAAGTTTCAAAGTCTGGAAAAATGGAGAAAAAATCTTGAAATATTTCCATAAAGTCAGGTGCACATCTTCAATATATATATAAACATTCTGTGAAGTGTCAAGGCTTTTGGTTGAAAACTGTAAGAGGAGTTGAGTTCACAAAGTAGGTACCCCCATTCAAATACTTGCTAAAAATGACTAAGTTTTAAAGTCTGGAAAAATGGGGGAAAAAATCTTGAAATATTTCCATAAAGTCAGGTCACATCCTCAATATATATATTAACATTCTGTGAAGTTTCAAGCTTTTTGGTTGAAATCTGTAAGAGGAGTTGAGTTCACAAAGTAGGTACCCCCATTCAAAAACTTGCTAAAAAGTGACTAAGTTTCAGTCTTGAAAAATGGGGGGAAAAATCTTGAAATATTTCCATAAAGTCAGGTGCTCATCCTCAATATATATAGAAACATCCTGTGAAGTTTCAAGGTTTTTGGTTGAAAACTGTAAGAGGAGTTGAGTTCACAAAATTGGTACCCTATTTTCCCCACCCTTAGTTACTGTTCTACTACACCAACGGTGCTCTAAAAATCGGAAGAACTTAAGAGAGCACAACGTTTCAGTTTTCCTTCATGTCCAGAGTTCACATCACATATTTGTTTGTTTTATGTGAAATAAAGTAATATGGCTTCATGAAAAGAAATTAAAGGTTGTAAAAACCATGGATTAAACTACTGACAACAACTTTAATCGGATATCCACTGTAAAAACGATCTAATAAGGACTTGTAACAAGGTAAATAAATTTTATCTGAAAATTTTAAAACATCGTTTTTTTCAGTTTTGTTTAGATTTTGATTTCAAGTTGTTCTTTCTTGCGATTTATTTTGTTGATTGAAAATAAAAAACTGGAAAAGGTATTTAAATGAACATTGATGATGAAATTGTCTGTCTTCGGAGACATATGGTGAGAAGTGGAGTGTGTGCGGAAGATCGGAAGTATGTAGCAGAGATTCGAGAATAAAGCATGTCGTTTTTTATATTAAACTGATAACTGAAAAGGACAGGGTGTCATGATCATTTTAAAAGGGGCAAGGGTGTACTGGACTAAAAAGGTCAGTCACTACGCTATGTGAATACATTTGAGCAGGGTCATCGGGTGTCAAATGCAGGCATGCCCACAAACACATGGCTAATTTGCATACGAACTACGGTATCGATATCCTACACAACTTCACGAGTCACAAACGATTTATGAACATAGCCAATAACTTGTAAATAAACTTCTCTTTCAGTTTCGTATCACATTTTTGGGAATCTTTGATTTCCGCTACTTTTTTGTTATGCATAATTTCGCTACCGGCAAACTGACAGGAATGTATTTTAATACCCAATGAAAGCAGAAAATCCTCGTGACGTTATGATGAATATTAATGAACCAGGTCGGGATATCCCAAACACGAAATATTATTGACAATCAATTTTTAAAAAAATATATATAATTTATCATCAAATGTGACCAATGTTTAAAATTAATGAGCATACTTTGTGTTTATTTAAATTAAAAAAATCCAATATGGCGGCGACTGTAAAACAACTACATGTACAGCACTGTAGGTCAAAAAGAAGAACGTCGGCGCGAACTGACAAGATCGTCGTTTTTGTTGGGTTTTCCGAGGGGCGTATATTTAATGGATTTTTGTGGTTTTTATCTTAAAAGTATCATACAAAAGTGAAGAATTAAAATAAAAAAACAATTACGGACTAATACGCGTATGAATACATTTCAGATCGGCACATGTGTACATGATGAAAACATTGCTTTCGTAACTTTCCGGGAGACCCAATCACTCAGATTAGAGTTTATACATACCTGGGATACCGTATATGGAAATTCCCGTAATTTCAGTGGAAAGGAAGGATTTGATTGGCTGTCAAGTGAAATGAGAGCAGCGCTAAATACGAAAAAATCCAACGATCGCTATAAAGCATTCAGCATGGCTGATGCTTTAAAAAGGAAAATAAGACATCCAATTCTAGTAAACAATTTAATTTTACCTTAACTTTGCAATATTCAATTCACTATTTGCCACATGTGCCAGTTCCTATAGTAATTGATGTATCACCATTCATGCCTTTTATGTTCCGACACTGGCTGCCATCAGCGTACCAAAGCAGTTCCATGTCGACTAATGACAGTGTCAATGAGTGTCAGTGCTGTCATTAAATGGCAGAACGCAAACTTTTCATTCTTTTTGAGTGTATTCAAGCATGCTGGGCCTTGGTCGGAACATCGAGGGCATGGCATAGAAACATTATATTTATCAAAAATACTGTAAACATATTTAATTTCACATGTATTTACTTTCGAGGTAAATGAAATTTAGACATATCTGTTTAGTTAAATTTTCACATTTTTTAAATCTGCACTGTAACACAACAAGCATAATATAATTTTCACTCTTTATTAATTTTCGTGCTTATCAACTCAACTTGACTCAACCCTGTATCTCAACTTGACTCAGTATCTTTATCTCTCAACTCAACTTGACTCAGTATCTTTATCTCTCAACTCAACTTTACTTATTACCTGTATCTCAACTCATCTTGATTCATTACCTGTATCTCAACTCATCTGGACTCATTACCTGTATGTCAACTCATCTGGACTCATTACCTGTATATCAACTCATCTTGACTCATTACCTGTATGTCAACTCATCTGGACTCATTACCTGTATCTCAACTCAACTTGACTCATTACCTGTATCTCACAGTAATCACAATATCTGTAAGTATTATCTTTTATTTTATCCATGGAGTTTATCATGGAGGAACTCTCACTGCTGGTATCTACAATGTCATCTTCATCATCTGTATTATTGTTCATAATGTCTTTCTAGAATATAAAACAAATAAAGTTTCTAAAAAATGGTCTTAACGTGAAATACAACATAGCTACAGTCAAATCTATCTATAAAGGCCACTCAAGGGAACCAGTAAAAGTGGCCAGAATGGGCAGATGGTCCTAATATACAGGTCAGAATAACATTAATAAAGAGCAATCAATTAGGATAAACATTTCACTGACATTTAAAATGAGATGGCCCTTATATAGAGGTGGTCTTTAAGGCAGGTTTAACTGTAATTGTTCTAGTTTTCTTTTCAGTGGAGCACCTTATAAATTATTTAAACTGCTCAGCACTGTGATAAGTAATGTGGTAAAGAGTACTTGACACCAAATAATTACAACCTAGCACTAATTCCTCTAGTCATTGGGATGATTTAACTTGGTCAGGATGAGTAGCTAACAGATATATCGGAGACCTATTTTTAAGTTTCTATAATGACTGATGTTATATAGTACAATTATTATTTTAACTCAATATTGTGTGTACTAGAGTAATGGCAGCTGAAAGATAATCTGTAGCATTCTTAGGCAAAAATAACCCAAAAAACCCATATAAACATCCTAACAAAATTATATTTTTATGAAAATATAAATTTCATAAATAAAATCTGCATTTTTAACAAGCAAGCTTATCAGAATACTGCACGGAAATGTAAGAGATTTTGTTAATATTAAATTTGTGGTATTCATTATTACATCATGTCCATGAAAGTTACTGATTTTGAAATTTTAAAAAAAAAAACCCCTTCCCCAATTTCAATTAATGATCGGTTGTTAAACAAATGATACATACCTTATGCATGAGATACCAAGGCTATTTTAAAAATACCAAACTTATGTATGAAATACTAACCCAATGATCAAGATTACCTTCTGTATGAAATACCAAACTCATGTATGAAATACCAAACTTATGTATGAAATACCAAACATATGTATGAAATACTAACCCAATCATCAAGATTACCTTCTGTATGAAATACCAAACTCATGTATGAAATACCAACCCAATAATCAAGTTTACCTTCTGTATGAAATACCAGACTTATGTATGAAATACCAAACTTATGTATGAAATACCAACCCATTGATCAAGATTACCTTCTGTATGAAATACCAAACTCATGTATGAAATACCAAATGTATGTATGAAATACCAAACGTATGTTTGAAATACCAACCCAATAATCAAGTTTACCTTCTGTATGAAATACCAAACTTGTGTATGAAATATCAACCCATTGATCAAGATTACCTTCTGTATGAAATACCAAACTCATGTATGAAATACCAAACATGTATGAAATACCAAATGTATGTATGAAATACCAACCCAATAATCAAGTTTACCTTCTGTATGAAATACCAAACTTATGTATGAAATACCAACCCATTGATCAAGATTACCTTCTGTATGAAATACCAAACTCATGTATAAAATACCAAACTTATGTATGAAATACCAAACGTGTATGAAATACCAACCCAATAATCAAGTTTACCTTCTGTATGAAATACCAAACTTATGTATGAAATACCAACCCATTGATCAAGATTACCTTCTGTATGAAATATCAAACTTATGTATGAAATACTTATCTTATGTATAAAATACCAAACTTCTGTATGAAATATGAAACTAACTTATGAAATACTTACCTTATGTATGAAATACTAACCTTCTGTATGAAATACCAAACTTATGTATGAAATACCAACCTTATGTATGAAATACTAACCTTCTGTATGAAATACTAAACTTCTGTATGAAATACGAAACTAATGTATGAAATACTTACCTTATGTATGAAATACTAAACTTCTGTATGAAATACCAAACTTTTGTATGAAATACCAACCTTATGTATGAAATACTAACCTTCTGTATGAAATACTAAACTTTTGTATGAAATACCAAACTTATGTATGAAATACTAACCTTATGTGTATATGTTTTGAGGTTGATGTAACCTGGATCTACATTACAGGTTGTATAGTACATGACAAGTGAGAATGTCAGCAGTAAAATATACAATAAGCCATACACTGGATCCTCCATATCTATCAATGATCTTCTCAGAGCTAGAGGATTACAATTTACAGTAATTAATAGATTAAAATATGGATATTTCTATAGCTTATAAGACTAAAAAGTGGAGTGGAGTGAAAGTATTAAAGTCCCTTCTTTTTCTTATACTGAAAGCAGTATGAGGGTCAGTTTTATGGATGATTAGGGGAATCAGATTACCTGAGGAAACCTGTTGATGTTGGGCAAGCAAACTAGCAAACTATCTCACATTAGGATCTGTCTGTGAGGGTATTGAACCTATAGCAGGACTGTCATGAAGTTTTAGGCAGTAGGTCAAATTATAAAAAAGGGGTCCATAAATCTTAATGCTCATCTGTCATATGAATGATAACAACAACATGCACTCAATATAAAAACATAGCACTGTCATGCTGTTGTACAGCGTAGTTGGGAAAAAAGAAACAATGTACCAAACCATGTATTGCTGATTTAAATGGTAGAAAATAATAATTTCATAAAAAAGACAATCGGTAATTAAAATTTAAAAAAGTTGTACCCGATCGATTTGTCATTTCGGATAGAGAGAAAGTAGAGTTTTGCAGATCCTACCGTCGCTATGAGGGGTACATTCTAGCGGTTGTATGTAACTGGATCATTTGCTGTTAATCTGGGTTTTAATTAACTGCTGATTATCACTCACAATATACCCGTTTCATGTTAATGGTGAAGTACAGTTGTTTTACCAGTTCCGAATTTTTACTACCGAATACTCTAAAATTTCAATCCCGCTCAATTAAAGGAATCGCAAAATAACTTTCTAAATTTGCATCTACTTGAATGTATGGGCATTAATTGTTTAAATAATATCAACTTCAACCCTTTCCTAAATCTATGTGCAGGACAGGTCGACAGATTGTTGGTGACCTAGTTTAATGATGTAAACAAATCGTGATCACGGAAATGCTTTTTTCAAGAAAACATTTGATGACAGGTGTCGATATTTTGGAATCAGTAAACATTTGTATTATTACACCACATAAATTTTATTTCCTCTGCTTGTGGATGACGTCTGCAGCAGCGCTTATATGAAACCCTGTTCGGAACTGGTAAAACGACTGTATTTAAAATTTGAACACAACACTGTACGAATTATCTCCCTTTCACGAAAGTAAAATCTAATCGATAAACATTTTAAAATATGACACAATTGCCTCAATATCAAAATACGTTATCATAACCTTCAAAATAAATTCAAATTTCCGTAGATTTCACGAAGAATTAATTAAACAACCTGCCGTTGCTGTTCATTTAATAAAAAGTTATGATTTTACATCGTAGGACGCAAACTTCTCGAACTACTTTTTATTGTAAACATGAGATCAGTTCGCCAAATTGCAAAAATTATTAGATGCATCCCGTCGCAATATTTTACTAGATTCCGAAATGTATTCCGAAAATGTATTCCAAATGTGCATATGTAACCAAATGCATTACCCGTCTCAGAATACATATCTCACGATAAAACAGATATACTTCTTTCACGCTCATTTTCCAGGCGCACTATTTCCAGGTGTACTCATATCTTACAATTTCATAACAAAGAAGCTCGATATCTTGGAAGAACGCAATAGCAATGTACACGTTCACTTTGTTCACGCTGTACAAAAACTTCAATTATAGTGTGTAATGAAAAATGTCTCTGTAACCTTACCAACCAAGTTAGATCACTTGGTCATCGAAGTCCAAAGCTGCATGCTTACTGATAACACTACCAATTACATTGTACTATTTAGGTTTGAATCAAACTAGGACAGATCATGAATATTAGTGCTAAAAAGTTTGTCAGTTCACACAACAAAGGTTTTTTTTTTCTCTATATTCTAGTAGTCTGGTTTTCTCAACCATCCCAGAACTGATATAAGTCTATATAAGTTAAAACATCTTTGCTGGATAGTTAAACACCATTACTCAACTATTCAGATATTTGCCAACTAATTAAAAGATATTTTGATCTAAGGTTGTTATTAAGAGGCTCTCTAATATTGAGTTTTATATAATTTTACTGTTACTTGAAGCAATTATGAATCAACCCTGGCTTTTAAGTTTTAGTAAATTTTAAAGTAGAAGACAAATTTCTTAAAGTAGGCAGCAAGTATGGAGTAATATGTCCTCATAAACACATTAACAAGAGGAAATAGGTGACAAACTCAAATCTAAAAAGGTAGCAGGCAACATTAAAGCTTGTCATCTTGCTTGAAGGCTTTATTGCAGACACTTATTACCGTAAAATCCATGTAAGTTGCGCACATGTGTAATTTACGCAGGTGATTTTCAGGCTAAAATTTAGTTAAAAAAGGTTCTACTCTGGTAAATTTTGCAACTAAAAATTTCCAACATTGCCGATCATACGGTCTGGAGTACCATAATCCTTCTATGTATTCGGATGAATTTTAATAATTTTCATTTATAAGTTTCCGGGAACTTAGACATGCTTAGAGGAAATATGAAAAATACACACTTGTAAAAATGGGGGTGTCCGAATCTTTAGAGTTGTCCGATATTTAGGAGCCCATGTACCTATCCAACTCCACCTTAATGTAAATACCAAAGTCTACTCCTTTATTCTGTTCAATTATAGACATATGTAACCTATAGATAGTTATGTATTACCTGAATTGACATATCACCAGCCATGCCTTTTATGTTCCGACACTGGCTGCCATCACAGTACAAAAGCAGTGTCACGACAACTAATGACACACTAGTGACAATGACATCATTAAATATCACAATTCAGGCCGAGTTTTCATTCTTTTTGTGTGTAATTCAAACATGCCGAGCCTTTGTCGGAACATTAAGGGCGTGACCGGCAATCATCAATTTGTAAACTGTCCTGCAAGTACCAATTTACTTCTCTCTATTAGTGCCTGTTGCAATCTGGTAATCTGGTTCCCCACTACACAGTCACCACATGATCAACACCTCTTAATTATTGTGTGGGATGTTGTAACAATGTTTATGTTACAAGTTCCTGCAATAACATGGTTTTTACCAGAAAATGGGAACTGATCATGCTGGTAAGATTCTATATCCAATGAAATTAATTGTTCTGCATTAACAGTAGGAGTTACCACATGGTACAACAGTGAACTATATTGATACCAGTACTCAAAGTTGAAAAAGAATTTATTTAACCAATAAAAAAAAATTCATTATTTTGAATTACTTAATGAAGTAAAATTTCCCCTCAAAAAGAAATAAAGTTTTGGAGATTATCATTAACAAACTCAAAATATGTTGAAAAACTATATTGTCAGCATTTCCTAAAAGTTTTTGTAATTCCAAGAATTTTTGAGAATGTTACCATGGTTACCATTTGATCTGTTACAAAGCAATCTAAAGTGTTCAAAATTCATTAGCATATCAATAAAAATTTGTTATACTATGCACTTACCAGAGTCTTTAATAAACAAGGTGGCTGGAATTGCCAGGCAAAGTACAGTATGAACACATCTCACACATAGTTTTACATAACAGCGGCTGTTCCCACAACCTCCCTGTCCACCACACAGCATTTTTTGATAAACCATTTTGATGTAGATTTCAATAATGAACCAAGCTTTTGTTTGAACGCTGCATTGTATCTAGTACACTACAATACAAAATATACATGTGCATGTAAATATTAAACAAAATATAATGCCATTTTGAAAAATTATGTGAATGGTGTCTCTTGTGTTGACATGTAAATGGTGGAATTAGGTCAATAGATGTAACCTTTAGCTAGGTTTCCATAAATTTAAAATAATAAGTAGCCAAATTTCCTAAATTTGTGAAAATAAAGTCCTTTTTAAAGTATTTTTTCCACTAAAATAGGTTACTTTTTGAAAGAATTCCTCAGAAATTAGTAGCGAATGGCGATTTTGGCTA
Source organism: Anadara kagoshimensis (assembly GCA_021292105.1). Taxonomy (NCBI): domain Eukaryota; kingdom Metazoa; phylum Mollusca; class Bivalvia; order Arcoida; family Arcidae; genus Anadara; species Anadara kagoshimensis. Next base: position 51,417,849 of record CM037859.1, read on the forward strand.
CCAGGAATGGAAACATAGCTTTAGTCCAATGGGTTTTTTTCAGATGAAAACTCCTTTGATGTTTGTTTTTTAAGGATTGAACTTTGATTATGGGTGATAACTTCAGTTTCAGTTGGCCATGCACAAATTCCTTCATGAAGTTTTGCTTAAGTTATCACACAATAAATTCAGTACAATCAAAGGTCAATCCTTATTTTTACATTCTTCCAACACTAGGAAGTCATAGAGCCCAAAATAAGTCCCAATAGCCTTAGGGCTATGTTCAGTGCCCACCCATTTGTGTAAAAGGTCGCATGTGACCAATCAAAGAATGCTCAGAAAACATCCAGGGTGTGTATATATGCCAGTATTTTATGCTTTTATTAATCTTCTTGATGCCAAATTGATTTTCAATCAACATTGGCAGCACCAAATTTAAGTACACAATGCAAAATGATATGACATCAACAATAGATTATGATGTCAGACACGCTTGTAGTCATATGACATCATTAGTTAATTGTAGATTATAATCTCAATAGTCAACATTTTGCTTTTTGCTTATACTTTTCAAAAGATTGTAAGCATATCTTGGTCTTTTAACAAACAGTTGTCAATGGGGCTCGCCGCTGTACCACGTGATACCTTCTAACGTGTCTGTGAAACGCTCGTTTCCAATAGACATGGAATCGCACAATATGATGTCTTCCCATAAAAACGATGTTATCCCGGGAATTTGTGACGTTGACATTTTCCAAAATGTTCCGCACAAACGTTAAGAGGTATTGACCACGTGGTACAGCGGCGAACCCCATTCCATTGAAAGGAAACATTTGTCCCTTTAGCAGCAAGAGGGTTAGAATGAAATATAGCCCGAGATTCCTCTGGCCCGAATTTTTTTTTTTTTTTTTTTTATCAATTTCGGGCCAGAGATTGGGCTTCATTATTTTACATAACGTGATGCCGTTGAAATCCTACGGCAGGGTAAGATTTAATTTGGCGGACATGTTCACTTTATTTTCACGGGCATTGGGTAATGAACCAGTCAGATCGCTTACCTGAACCTTTATTCACAAGAATCCATCGAAAAAACTACGTGGCAAATCCGTTTTATATCCATTCCAGCCATATAAATCCAAACATCCTTCATCATCTCGCCATTTTTTATGTTATGATATTCAAATAACGTGAGATCTCGCGGGTTAAAGTCTCCCTTTTCAGATACACAAGTGTTGGATTTATATGGCTGGAATTGATATAAAACGGAGTTGCCACGTAGTTTTTTCGATGGATTCTTGTGAATAAAGGTTCAGGTAAGCGATCTGACTGGTTCATTACCCAATGCCCGTGAAAATAAAGTGAACAAGTCCGCCAAATTAAATCTTACCCTGCAGTAGGATTTCAATGGCATCACGTTATGTAAAATAATGAAGCCCGATCTCTGGCCCGAAATTGATAAAAAAAAAAAAAAAAAAAAAAAAAAAAAAAAATTCGGGCCAGAGGAATCTCGGGCTAAATGAAATACTGCTTATTTTCTTATGACTTTCGTCAAGTTGTCAGGCTGTTTCAGTGTTGGTGACTTACATAGTGTTATTCAAAATTCCATAGAGTCTATTTTCTGGCGAAGAAGGAGATTAGGATAACAACAACCTGACAACAACAACAATTTGACAGTTTTGACTTTCAAAAGAATAAAATGTGCGTCTGTAATCCGTTAATCCAAATAAATTACCATTTATCTCTTATCCTTTCGACTTTGTCCGACATAAATTACTGTAAACTTCAACTGAGGATACAGCTTCGCCATAATGTTATCGATCTGTCAAAATAATTTGTTATTTTTTTATCAACCGGAAACATTTGTTCGAAACTATAATTCGAAACGGATCAGGTCTGGAACTGATGAAACCCGGAAATTTAAAGCCATCCAATCAAAACAAATTCTTTAATTACGATTTAGCAATTAAACGTAATATTTGTATTAAATGAAAACTATAAATAGTCTTATAAATTACAAATTACAATAATAGTTATAATGTATAAAATATAATACACATTAATCTATATAAAAACTGTTATCACTTCCGAGTACTCCACCATCCAGGATTTGAGAGTGGCCGCTTCGATAATACATGTTCTGTGTGTAAGTGAAAGAATCTTGGCTGGATCGAAAACATCTCATTCGACTCGCCCCTCTCATCAACCCGATGATAATCAACTGCACTCCCTGCACTACTGCGCCTATCTCCACTCCCCTTCCCCTTAAATTCCCCAACCCCTCTTATCCTCTACCGTCTCCTCCCTTCCACTTCCACGGCGCCCTATCCTTCATTCCCTACAGCTAATCCTCCGCCCACTCCACTCTCCATAATTCAACTCAATCCACCGACTTCTCCACAACACTCAACTCTTCTCCACTCAAGCTCACAACACTCCTTCAATTTCCTCAACTCCATTCTACTCCACTCCACCACACCACTTCACTCTCCTCCACTCCACTTTTCCACACCATTCCACTACATTCCACCACGCTTCACAAAACCACTCCATTCTATCGCACTTCACCACACCACTCCACTCCATTCAACCACACCATTTCACTCTCTTCCACTACAATTCTCCACACCACACCACTTCACGATACCACTTCACCACACCATTCAATACCACCACACTTCACCACTCCATTCTATCGCACTTCATCACACCACTCCACTTTTCCACAAGTTCTCCACATCACACCACTTTTCCACAAGTTCTCTACACCACTCCACTTTTCCACAAGTTCTCCACACCACTCCACTTTTCCACAAGTTCTCTACACCACTCAACTTTTCCACAAGTTCTCCACATCACTCCACTTTTCCACAAGTTCTCTACACCACTCCACTTTTCCACAAGTTCTCCACACCACTCCACTTTTCCACAAGTTCTCTACATCACTCCACTTTTCCACAAGTTCTCCACACCACTCCACTTTTCCACAAGTTCTCCACACCACTCCACTTTTCCACAAGTTCTCTACATCACTCCACTTTTCTACAAGTTCTCCACACCACTCCACTTTTCCACAAGTTCTCCACACCACTCCACTTTTCCACAACACTTCTCCACACCACTCCACTCTCCTCCTCTCGATTTTACCACATCACTCCACTTTTCCACAACACTTCTCCACACCACTCCACTCTCCTCCTCTCGATTTTACCACACCACTCCACTTTTCCACAACACTTCTCCACGCCACTTCACTTTTCCACAACACTTCTCCACGTCACTCCACTTTTCCACAACATTTCTCCACACCACTTCACTTTTCCACAACACTTCTCCACGCCACTCCACTTTTCCACAACATTTCTCCACACCACTCCACTTTTCCACACCACTTCTCCACACCACTCCACTTTTCCACACCACTCCACTTTTCCACACCACTTCTCCACACCACTCCACTTTTCCACACCACTTCTCCACACCACTCCACTTTTCCACAACACTTCTCCACATCACTTCACTTTTCAACAACAGTGGAAGCGCGTGGCCTAGTGGTTAAGGCGTTGGACTCATGATTCGAAGGTCGTAGGTTCAATCCCTGGACCGGGCGATGTGTTGTGTCCTTGAGCAAGACACTTAATTTCACGTTGTTCCAGTTCACTCAGCTGAAAAATAAATGAGTAACAGCAAAATGCTGGGGGGTTAACCCTGCGATGGACCGGCGTCCCATTCAGGGGAGAGTCTTGTACTCTCAGTCGCTTAACGCCACCGAAACCGGGATAAGCTCCGGCCTGATGGGCCTAATGGCTCGGGACAGACTTTAACTTTTTCTCCACATCACTCCACTCTCCTGCACCACACCACTCCAATTTTCCACAACACTTCTCCACACCACTCCACTTTTCCACAACACTTCTCCACACCACTCCACTTTTCAACAACACTTCTCCACACCACTCCACTTTTCTACAACACTTCTCCACACCACTCCAATTTTCCACAACCGTTCTCCACACCACTCCACTTTTCCACAACACTTCTCCACACCACTCCATTCCATTCCACCACACCACCCCACTTTTCCACAACACTTCTCCACATCACTCCACTCTCCTGCACCACACCACTCCAATTTTCCACAACACTTCTCCACACCACTCCACTTTTCAACAACACTTCTCCACACCACTCCACTTTTCAACAACACTTCTCCACACCACTCCACTTTTCAACAACACTTCTCCACACCACTCCAATTTTCCACAACACTTCTCCACACCACTCCACTTTTCAACAACACTTCTCCACACCACTCCACTTTTCAACAACACTTCTCCACACCACTCCAATTTTCCACAACACTTCTCCACACCACTCCACTTTTCAACAACACTTCTCCACACCACTCCACTTTTCAACAACACTTCTCCACACCACTCCACTTTTCAACAACACTTCTCCACATCACTCCAATTTTCCACAACAGTTCTCCACACCACTCCACTCCCTCCATTCCGTTCCATTCCATTCCATTACATTTCTTCCCTCCCCTCCACTGGTCCAACGCATTCCTTCACTCAATTCAAACGTGCTTCTTCATTCAATTCCACAACTTTTCTCCACAACACTCCACTCCTCTCGACTCTCTTGATTACTAATAGTATGATACCATGTTAGTTTTTGTTATTTTCTCTATTGTGAAATGCATGATGTTATGGATACGCAAACATATATTATATCTAAAGTACAAAGTATAAAATGTCAGGTTCTGAACGTTTGACTTTTAAAATGAATAGCTATATAAAGTTGATGTATAAGGATATATATATTATATATATATATATATATATATATATATGTGTGTGTGTGTGTGTGTGTGTGTGTGTGTGTGTGTGTGTGTGATAGCATTGACAAACAAAATTGACCTGTCCGTTTGACCTTTGATTTAAATATTCATTATGGGCAGGTGAAGGATCACGCATGTATATTTCGTTTATATGACGTGAAGACTAATCATGAGGAATGTGTATAGTTATGTATTATGTTCTGCGAATCCTAACGCTACCCATTTATTGGGTGGAGCCTCCTATATGGATATTTCTAATGAAAGGTTAAACGGACAGGTCAATGTTGTTTGCCTATAATATTGGGTACCGGATGTTTATGCTAATGAAATATGCATGCTGTCTTAACTAAAGCACACAGTCTTTAGCCGAACTTAATACATGTATTTTGAAAATAAAGGTCAAACGGACAGGTCAAACTTGATGTACTGCAATGCCAGATTTTGCATTTGCTCTCTACAGATTGATAATCAATACATTGTTAAAACTATTTACATGTCAAATTGTTGTTGACATAGGTGAAAATCACAACGCTGTTACCATAGTAACACGTTAAAGTAACACAATGTTAATAATAAAATGAACTCTATATATCATCTACAAACAATTTAAAGATGTCGATTAATTAAAGAGTAAATCTAACAATAAATTAAAACTGCCTACCTATTCTCTTCGCTCCCGGTGGAGCATAAGGTCGAAAAAAGATCTCATCACTTAGCTCCATTCTTGGCTTTGATCTCTGCCTCTCCACATGTCAGGTTCAGTTCTTTTAATTATGCTTTGAACAACGATTCTGCGTCAGGTTGTTTTTGGCCTGTCCCGTGGTATTTTTTCCGGTGGTGTCTGTCTAGCAACACTTTAGTAATGTAACTTCCTGCCGTTTCAGCCATTTGAATTTTATTCCTGTTTTATTTCACTGATGAGGCATTTTGAATTTATCATTTTCAATAGATTGACGTTTGTGATAGTATTGAGCCATAATATATTACAAATCGACGGAGACAGATATAGTGGAAGCTAGACAGTAATTTAATATCTGTCTTTGTAACTCTCCAGCATTCACTTCCATTCATCAGTATTTCACGTTGTCGTTTTATAATTTAAATTAAAGGCATATTAAATATCTTTCTTTGATATCAACAACTGGGCTCTTTATGGTCGAGTGGTCTAAAGCCCGCACTTACAGTGCCCTCACAGCTTATGTACGAATCCAACAAGAGTGAGATAGTTTGTCAGCTCGAGTACCAAATATCGGTGGTTTGCTCATCCACCCGACCGGAACTGACTGCTTCCATATTAGAAAAAGATTCTTGACTGAGGCTTAAGACAGCGTATTAGTTATTAATGAATACCTCTATCAACAATCCATTATCTATTTACAACTTAACAATATTGGCGTTTGGTGCTTTTTAGTTTTTGCCTCGGTTTTAATTGATATCTACATTGTACTTAGTCATATTTCAACCAGATTAATTATTCACAATGATGATAATAGCTGATCGCTATGTGTATTTTACCACAGTGTGATAACGCTTTGCACGATTTCGTTGATGATATCTACTAGTATAATTACTTTTCCAGTGTCTTCGGCTCCACATTGTTTTAAAATTAGTCATTTCAATAAAGCCATTCGGTCGTTGACAACCGTTGTAAAGTTTTAAGTACGAACTAATTTTTCCGATATTAACAGATGGCCAGAAACGGGTACGAGTACAAATCTTTTAGCAATTACTCAAAATGTTTTCCAAATTTAATAAGAAAAAAATTGCAAACATTGTAATTGGTGACGAAACATTGGTTAACTATTTTGAACAAGTAAGGAAAATGGAAACAATATATGGCTAACTAAACAAGGTAAGAGGTGTATAGTTGCCAAAAGAAGCAGAAACACCAAGAAGGCTCTTTATTGCAAATTCTTCTCATGTGATTGTGTAGCCGTACAAATTCCGGCGCCGAAGGAGGGCAAAGGTGTTACAGGTCTGTATTACCGAGCTGTTATTCTAAAAAAGCTCAAGAAATATTATCTTAAAAGACGTTCTGTGTCAGGATTTAGGCATGTTCGTATATTTCATAATAACGCTTCATCACATACATCTGAGCTTTTGAAGCAATTTTCAAAGTCGGAAAAGCTGACCATAACCATATCCATCCGGATCTAGCACCATGCGACTTTGTTCTATTTCAAAAACTAAAAAGTTCTTATCTGGTCGTCGTTACAAGTCCCCACAGGCCTTTGTCTCAGCCATCAGTCACTGCCTCAGTGGTCTGCCTAAACCAGTATACCGTCACACATTTCAGAAATGGTTTAAAAGATTGAAATTATGTATTTCAAACCGCGGAGAATACTTTGAAGGAATGTAATGTTCATTTCACTTTTTGAGATACCGTAGAATACATATTACAAATTGAATAATCCTCGTACATAAACGACAGTGACCTTTGTCCTTTTGGGTCAAATGCAGGAACATATGGTCGTTTTCTGACGAGACTAAAAGACGAAATATTTATAACCCCCGTTTCTTGCTGCACTTTGTAAAAAAGTGAACAAAATAGGATGAATGGAAGTATTATAATTCACCCAAAAACCATAACAACAATTATTTTCTGAGTATAATACACAAAGCTTCTCCCGTGTGAAAATGTTTGGAAAGATTAGCTACTTGCATTTCAGTGATGTTATTTCACACTAACTAACCAATATTATGCATTTATATCGGGAAAATAAATCACCCAGTAATACCACAAAGCGTAATAAAGTCCACTGTGTAATACGATATAGTAAGGGACTTCATGATCAGGCACACCACAGCGCCTGGTCACGCCCACCATGCAATTAGATAGTAAGGGATTTTACAGATATCGCACTAGGCGTTAGGTTACCTTGACGCCTAATTAAAAATTCCAGTTTCCAACCGCAATATTGCTACATTTATCCTAGTGAACTTGAAATAAAGGATACTATTTCTTCATGCATGTTCTTTGTCATATTTGGACTTGTACAACAAGTATGACCCTCATAAAAGGCTACTTTTGAAGCTATTTATGACATCTATTTTTCTATTGTCAACTTTCCTTTTTCATACAGCAGTATGCTTGTATGCCTCACATGTCTAATTTTTATTTATTTCACAATACTCTATGGTAGGTTAAATACAAGGATATTGCAAGCCTAGGCTTATCAAGGCCCTCAAAAAGTTTTCTGGCCGTCATCACGGTATTGTTGATAAGATGTTTCTCCTGGATATATTAATTAGCGTCCCATAGTTCAATGTTCCTTTCACTCTAATTGTGATTGTATACACCTGACGGATGTAGCTAAATAGAGAGAAAGTGCTGCGCACCCTTCCTGGACAACATGTTTTATTCCATGTTTGTATGTTTAATTTTTTTTTGAGATTGTGGTTTGGACATACCCATGTTTCCTTAATTTAAAAATTATTAGTAGCTGAATTTCCAAAATTTGTGAAAATATAGACGTATATTTACAGTAATTCTCATACCTGAATTATGACGCCCACGAAAATCTACATTTAAACTTTATTATAAACGTGATAACTTTAATTTTTCTATTGTAAACTTTTCTTTACTATGCAGCAACATACACACTTCTCCTGCTTATGATGTATTTGTTTCCAAATTAATACGCTATGGTGGAGCTTTTCCCCCACTACAGGGACTTTGTACAACGAGGCAGGCTGCTTACAAATAAATTTTTGACTCAGGGATATTGCAAGTCTAGGCTTATCAAGGCTCTCAAAAATTTTATGGCCGCCATCACCGTATTGCTGATAAGTTTGATGTCTCTGTGTCCAGGATTGTCCTGGATATATTTGACGTCCCATAGTTCAATGTTCCTTTCATTCCATATTGTGATTGTATACACGTGACGGATGTTGCTAAATAGAGAGGAATTGCTGCGCACCCTTCCTGGACACCCTGCTGTATTACGTTCTCGATGGATGTTTGTATGTTTAATTTTTTTTCTTCAGTTTTTGAGAGTGTGGTTTGAATATATCCATGTTTCCATAATTTATAAATAATTAGTAGCTAAATTTCCAAAATTTGTGAAAATATCGACGTATATTTACAGTAATTTTTCATAAAATTAGTTGAATACTTCATGTTTGAAAGAATTTTTCAAACTTTAGTTGCCAATGGCGATTTTGACCAATGCGGTAGCTCAGTTGGTAGTGTGCTCGCTCCGTAAGTGGGAGGTCGTGGGTTCAAACCCCGGCCGGGTCTGACCCAAGACTTGAAAGTGGGAAGTGACTGTTCTTTCGCCAAGCACTCGGCATTACGAAATGAAAGTCAGGGTTCTTTCGGATGGGAACTTAAAATAAACGAGGTCCCGTGTCACGGTGGGCTTGGCACGCTAAAGAACCCTGCTGTATAATGCCATAAGCGCAACGCACAGGCAAAATTTTTGCACTTTCGCCTATAGCTGGCGACGCTCAATATAAGTGAAATATTCTTGACTGTGACGTTAAACACTATTACTCACTCACTCACTCACTCAATGACGATTTTGGCTATTAGGAATGGTATCATATACATGGATTTGTTGGTGTATTTGTTTTTGGTATATGTTAATGCAATATCTAATTTGAAAATAATTTCATTTATTTTTCAAAATAAAAAGTTGGAGACTGCATAGCTTTAAAATTTGGATTGGAAACTATTTGCCATGTAACATAATCACAACGCAAAAGTTAACCTACTATCGTTTTTGTGAAAAAAAACTACGATTTTAATTAAACCGTGGATATTCATTAAATAAATCTAGCTGTTTGTACATGTTTTATAATATGTTATCACCTCCAATGAAAATACGGTAGCAACAGACTTGAGGAGTTTACGCTAGAAACTCCGTCAAGAGTAGCCTGTATTGATTATAAAGGTGAAGCTAATGTTGATCAAGCACTCACAGATAATTTTGTTTTTAAACCAATATCCAAGCTTCCTAGTAAACGAGGAGTTTACCTGTACGCCATTTTACAAGATTACTTTCTCTCCTAAAGACGCCGATGTTAATTTATTTTAACAATATCAACTCTGAGAGAATGATGAGTTTTGTTTTGATTGCTGTCTCGATATTGTAGTTAACTGTCCTTCAAATATGTTAATAACAGCATCTCGATTTATACACAGTTGGACATCGCTCAGATGTATAAATGTTTTCATATCAAGACGCCCAGGTGTCACGATATTCTTCAATTCGGTTGCTAAGGAAACAGGAAATGGAGTATGTAGAAAATAATTATGGTTTGTTTAGTCTTGCACATCAAAAAGGAGTGAAACGTTTATGGATTTATTTGCATTAAGTGAAAAAATTACCGAGCCTACAGTTATTACTTATTGACGCTGATACACATGTTGAAGTCATGACAAACACGTGTTTTTATAATATCCAGTTTTTCGGCTTTAAAATAGTTTTTGATATTTTACCACAATAGTAATTAACATGGGTACAGCAGCCAGCCATAGAGGTGAAGGTGTTGAGACATCTAAACGCATTGATAAAGAACTTGAGAAGGAACGAATAAGGCTGACCAGAAATGTAAAACTTCTTCTACTGGGTATGTTACTTGTATATTTTTAAAATTACTTTTTCAATTTTTGAAATTACGTTTTTAAATTTTTTGAAATTATTTGTTTAATTTTTAAAATTACTTTTTGTTACTTGTATATTTTTAAAATTACCTTTTTTAATTTTTGTTATTAACTTTTTTAATTTTTTGAAATTATTTGTTTAATTTTTAAAATTACTTTTTTAATTTTTAAAATTACTTTTTAATCTTTAAAATTACTTTTTTAATTTTTAAAATTACATTTTAGTTTTCAAAAGTTAACTTTTTAAAATTAATTTATTGTAAAACAATTCTCTCTCTGTCATATATTTTTTTTTTATTTAATCATAAAATTTAAAAATGGTATATGGTAATTCTATATATATATATTTATCATGTTTATGGTTTGTCGTTTTAATATTTATGTAGTTTTTTGCGATATTGTCTTAATATAAATTTAGTTGTTATACTTTAGTTTAGATAATATTTATTTTTGATGACATACATGATAGAAAATCACAAGTGTAAAGATAAAGAATTCACTGTTTTTAAATTTCTGAATACCTAGTAATTCATGTTTAAAATTATGAAAAAATATAATATGAAAATGTCAGTTATGTAATAAGTGATACGTATCTAAAAGTTTACACTTATGGCCGCTATTAAAGTGAAAGTTAACTCGACCGCAATGTCGCATATACTTGTCAAAAGCCAGCCATTCAAAATCTACAAGAAAGGAAAGGTTTTTATCTATCGAATGAGTTGAGCCCACAATGGCGAGACGTCATCGATGTGAAAGATAATGCCTTGACCACTTGTCAACCACGGGCTTATTATCTTGTCGTGTAAGTTCTATTTTTATGTCCTTTGATTCGCGACAGCTGTTTCATAATAAATTCTCAAACCTTACCAGAAGTCTTAAATGATTGAACACAAGAACTTATAGACCATTGCAATGATAAGGTGATTGAACAAATGGCTTTTAGCAAGAATAATTCACTTATATTGGAAGGTCACCAGCTACAGGCGAAGTGACAACAAGGATTTCGTTTATTTTGATTTCTTCTGGGATTAGTTTATGATTGTTTATGTATCGGCCTGTCTAGATGATCTTTTCTTTGGGAATATTCATATAACAGGATCTATCCAATACTTGGGTAGTGTTACTAACTAAGGATTTGCAGTTAAAAATAAACAGTGTAAAGTTCACCTGATGTAGACAAAATAAACACCTGCTGTCCCTATATACCCTTCCAGAAATAGCCGGAAACTGGTTAATGTCCTTGATATGACGTCATTCCGGGAAGGACATCTATCAATCCCATCATCATGTATACACCCTTCCAGAAATAGCCGGAAACTGGTTAATGTCCTTGATATGACGTCATTCCGGGAAGGACATCTATCAATCCCATCATCATGGCCCGTAATAAATTTATATTTGAATTAAAGTCAAGCAGACTGGTCAATGCATGCTGTTTGTCTATAAAATTTATATTGTTTTATTGATAAAATTCATGTGTGTACTTAGTGAAACATTATATAAATGTATTAAGCTCGATCCCGGTGGATTTGTTGCTAGGGATTAACTACTCATTGTTTTCAATTCTTTATATACGGCATTTTCATATACAAAGCTTATCACCCGATCAAGGCATAAGTTGTGAAAGCCTGTTATTGAAAACTGACCGATGCGTAATAAATCTATTTGACAAGGGTTCCTGATCATGTTCTTAAGGTATCGTATTAAATGATGGTTCATTTGTGACACGTATTTCCATGTTTTCACATGGCGTTCTAATTTATTTAAAGCCAAAATAGCAAGATAATGCATATAAAATGAAATGTAAACACACCGCATAAATAATTCAAAGAAAAATATTAATGTCGGAATCATTGTGTTCATGACATTTAAAAACAATCAAATGGATTGATATTTAGCAAGATATTTTTTCATTTGTGTTATAACGCTGTATGAATCCATGGTTACCATAGAATATCTCTGAACAGAATTAAATGTATATTTTGCATCCTGTCTATGCTACAGACAAGCTAACCACTCCTTCAGTAACCTTATACTGAAACGGGGACAGTCAGTAAAGGTCAACGGCAATAGAAATTCACTACCACATGTGGGATGAGCGGGACTCGAACTGACGGCGGCGAGAGACTCTGGGTTTGTAAACTGACGTTTTATGCATTAGGCCACCATGGCCTCGGCTTGTAGTTTTGGTGATGTTATTCGTCTTCATGTTTGCGTAAAGCACACTTTTCGAAAAGTGAATCAAAATCAGACATACCAATTACAATTAAAAATGTCAAATTCAGTAAACATGTGAACTTTCATCCAGAAACTAAGTCGGGGAAAAGAGAAAATGGCACAAATCAGCGGCCATACAAATAAAACAGATCAATTTAAAAATTAGTTCTGGTGAAACGAACACACATCGGCTTAAATCTTTGTTTAATCTTCTTAACTACAGTGTAAAATGTCACAATGATAAATAAACCTTAATATATCTAATCTTAAATTGTGGTTCAGTCACATAATACCAACCTGATCAGGGTCAATGTGATTCCAAACAAGGAACCAGTCACTGAATACAAACCTGATCAGGGTCAATGGGATACCAAACAAGGAACCAGTCACTGAATACAAACCTGATCAGGGTCAATGGGATTCCAAACAAGGGATCAGTCACTGAATACAAACCTGATCAGGGCCAATGTGATTCCAAACAAGGAACCCGTCACTGAATACAAACCTGATCAGGGTCAATGGGATTCCAAACAAGGAATCAGTCACTGAATGCAAACCCGATCAAGGTCAATGGGATTCCAAACAAGAAATCAGTCACTGAATGCAAACCTGATCAGGGTCAATGTGATTCCAAACAAGGAACCCGTCACTGAATACAAACCTGATCAGGGTCAATGTGATTCCAAACAAGGAACCCGTCACTGAATACAAACCTGATCAGGGTCAATGGGATTCCAAACAAGGAATCAGTTACTGACTGCAAACCCGATTAGGGTCAATGGGATTCCAAACAAGGAATCAGTCACTGAATGCAAACCCGATCAAGGTCAACGGGATTCCCATGAAGGCATTAGCCATACATTACAACTGTATTACTGTTTTATTTTTGCCGGCTGGTGCGGAATAAAATATAGAAGAAACACAATTTTGTATTAGTGTCTGAAATATTCTTTAAGAACTAAGGTATACTTTTCATGCAAAGTATTTCCTTAAAGCTTATTGTAAAATATATTTTGATCTTTTGCGTATCTTTTCAACATCTTTAGTCTAAGCACTACTGACGAGGAATTGTATTTCGAAACGACCGTCTTGTGCTGTATATTAAAACTGGTATAATTTGTTATAGCAATATATTCAACTTAAGTCAATTTCTTACAAGTGTCACAATAAGAGAAAAACAATATTTTAATGAAGATTTGTTGTCGGTAAAATCCCTCAAACAAAGAAAAGGGGGTCTTAATGGGAAAATGTCACAAACTAAAAAAGGGTCGGAGTTGGTAAAGTCCATCAAACGTAGAAAAGGGATGCGAATTGGTAAAATTACTCAAACGTAGAAAAATAGTCTTAAATGGTAAAGTCCCTCAAACGTAGAAAACGGAACTGAGTTGGTTAATTCCCTAAAACGTAGAAATAGAATGTAAAATCCCTAACTGGTAGTTAAAGGACATGAATTGGTAAAATCCATGAACAGGACCTGAGATGATAAAATCCCTCAGAAGGTAGAAAAAGGACTCGAGTTAGTAAATAGGTCTTGCTTATCTTTACTGTGTTATACTCTTTAATTATGACTTCCACGAAAGGCTACATTTGAAACTTTATGAAAACGTGATAACTTCAATTTTTCTATTGTCGACTTTCCTTTTCTATGCAGCAATATAACTGCTTCGCCTGCTTATGGTGCTTATTAATACGCTATGGTAGAGCATTTTCCCACTATTGGGACTTTGTACAATGAAGCAGGCTATGTTTCTATTGTCAACTTTTCTTTACTATGCAGCAATATACCCACTTCTTCTACTTATGGTGTATTTGTTTCCCAATTAATATGCTATCGTAGAGTTTTTTCCCCACTACGGAGACTTTGTACAACGAAGCAGGCTGCTTGCAAATAAATTGTTGACTCAGGGATATTGCAAGACTAGGCTTATCAAGCCCCTCAAAAACGTTTATGGTCGTCAACACCGTATTGTTGATGCCTCTGTTTCCAGGATGGCCCTGGATATGTTTGATGTTCCATAGTTCCATGTTCCTTTCACGTAATTTTGATTACACACATGGCGGGTGCAGCTAACTTAACAGGAGGTGTTGCATACCCTTCCGGAGCATCTGGTCTCACTTCCCTGGTGGAAGTTCACGTGTCTAACCTGACTTGTCTGTTCCAAAGTCTTTATTTTGTTTCTGGATTGTGATTTGGACATGGATTAGTATGTTTGTTTTTGATTACTTGATATATTTGATTTTACAAGAGTTTCATTTTCCTTTCACTCTCAATGTAATTACACACGTGGCGGCTGTAGCTATCTAAACAAGAGTTTCCTACCTTTTCAGAGCAACCGGACTCACTTCCCTGATGGAATTTCACGTGTTTAACCTAATTTGTCTGTTTTTAATGTTTTTTTTTTTTACTTTGCTTTTGGGATTGTGATTTGAAAACTTAATGTGCCTAAAGAAACAATTTATCTCAATGAACAAACATGTACTTACAAAAATCTTACAATTAAAAAATCAATATTTTAAGTAAACATAATTATCTAAATTCAATCACCATGTGGTGGTCGTCTACTATCCCTTATATCCCATTGATCATTATATAAAATGACAACGTTGCTGAATAATTGTTTGAAAACGATCTACAGGGAAATCAAATCTGATTTCACATATTTGACTCCAGATTCAAAGATATTATCCGGAGAGGATCTATGTATTAAAATGGTCAAACTCTACTAGAGCATAATCCTAATATTTAACGATTTGGAAACTGTTTTTAAATAAAATTTATAATTTCCAAAACGATAAAGAAATAAACTGTAACTATATGGATGTACAATAAAGGGTCTGCATTCCCATGATAATTAGGAGACTTTTTGTCAACACCGTTCTGCGCCACAGGCTCAACTCGTCTTGCTTAATGGTGCTTGTCTGTTAACGCGTTTGAAGTTGATTGGGAGTTATATGTGTAGGTACCTCATGTGTAATCCTTCACCCGTTGACTTGCTTTTCGCTGTTGCAATTTAACTTGTTAGTTTATTTTGTTTATTTTCTGGTTGTTTTTACACTAGAGGTGCTTACCCTTTCGGAGCACCCGGCCTCACTTCCCTGGTGGAAGTTCACGTGTCTAACTTAACTTGTTAGTTCCAAAGTTTTTACTTTGCTTCTTGATTGTGATTCGGACATGGATTAGTATGTTTGTTTTTGATTACACCTTTCTCCGCTACTGGTATACAGTCACGAGCTTAAATTTAGATTAAATTATTCGGGTTATCACCGGTCGTTCGGGAATTTCCGTAAACAGTAATCGTAGGATTCCGCGTCGAGCTGCGTGGACATTTTATCTGCCACATTAGAAGATGAACTCTGACAATCATCCAAGACATGATTGTAAATTGTTAAACGACGCTATTTACGCTATCTGAAGTTTATATGATGTATACTGATGTTTAATGGCGTTGATATCGATACCGGACCTATCTTGTGGCTCTACTGAGTTAATGGGGTTTGAATACTGTTCATTAACAAACAATAGATCGTCCAAAAGTATTGGTAACACATGCCTAGACAACGGAACGCGTAAAGAACAGATGATATTACCTATGGTATGACCGATAAGAAAGCGAAGCAGACCAGTATGGTTATACTTTTTTATTCTTATTTTAGCATAGACCTTATGCAGATAATGTGCTAGATCGAACCCTTAAGCCTTCTTTCTGTATCTATTAGGAAAACCCCGAATTAAATCGAAATGATGCGTTTTGAAATCTTTTTAGATATCGCGAGATCCGGTCGATGAGACTTGACGTTGGCGCTTATAAATGGCAGTGCATTGCGGGAAATTTCACCTGAATTTGACATACTATGATTTTTTCAACTGACTAACGTACACTATTGGAGCAAAGAACCTTAAGGCCTTTTGTAATATGATTAAATTTAATATTATGCCAGTTTTAATTTTGCAGCACTAGACGACCGTTTTGGAATATAATTTCTCATCAGTAGTGCTTGGACCAAAATTGTGAAACCAAATATTTTTTTAAGATTTTGAAGATGTACTCAAAAGAATAAAATATATTTTACCCAATTCAGCAAAGGAAATACTTACTGGATGAGGGATAAAACCTAAGTTTCTGAGGCAAGAGTTCCATTTGTACCCTTAACTTAAATTTTAATTTCGACTAAAAATGTTTAAAAATGACGGAATCAAGCAATTTTGGGCATTTATGTGATAAATACGTTTTCAAAAATTTTACATAGAATTTAATAAGTGAGGGTACAAAAGGAACTATTACTACGTTATCTATGGTGAAAGCTTTGCATTTGCGACTAGAGCTGCGCTTTCTACAACAATACATAACATAAACAATCCACAATGACAAATGAAGGTGACTTATTTTCTCATTTTATCATTTGAATTAATTCCATGTTATGTAATTCAGATAAAAATACGTTACCTAGAAGACAGAACAAATATATCTAAATCTTAAAATGATACAAAAGTTCAAATACA
This sequence comes from Anadara kagoshimensis, assembly GCA_021292105.1. NCBI lineage: Eukaryota > Metazoa > Mollusca > Bivalvia > Arcoida > Arcidae > Anadara > Anadara kagoshimensis. Next base: position 51,434,997 of record CM037859.1, read on the forward strand.
TAAATATGAAACGTATGGATATTAATCAGACGAGTTTCTAATAAAATTGTCTTTTTTCTGTAGAACACCAGAAGATGGTTTTATGAAATATTATAATATATATAATAGATTGGTAAAACGTATTTTTTTACAGATGGTATATGGTAAATGGTTGACTAACCGTTTGTTTATATGGCATATAGTAAATGATGGAATGTTGGTCCACGATTTGGTTAGATAAAGCATATATATATGTTTAATATAACTATGTATTACCAAGTTGTATGGATATATTGCCATCTTGCAGCCTATGGCAGTATACTGTAAACGTGTTTAATTTCGTGTGTGTATTTATTTTCGCGGTATAGGAAATTTAGACATATCCGCGTAGTTAAATTTTTCGCGTTGTTTTGAAATATGAACTATAACACAAAAAGCATAATATAATTTTCGCGCAAAACAATTGACCGCGAAATAAGCGAAAATAGGTACACCGCGAAAATAAGTACACCGCGAAAATAAATATATTTATAGTATAATTAATCTGTCATTTAATCCATTGCCCGTCCAAAGCCAGGATATTTATAACTACTCATGAGTCACATAATATATATCTATATCTACAGTAAAAAACCTTTTGAAAATTTAACACTTAGCTGCTAACCAATCAGCAGCTTATCTTGACCCCTCCTTAGTTTAATGTCAACAGTTTTTCATCAGCTGTCATCTATCTTTCGGCAGCTTTTCGGTCACTCGCTATCTATAATTCGACCATTCGGTGATTCATACTTCGACTCCTTTTTGTTAGCTCGGTGTTAAAACTTTCGACAACACTTTAATAGTATGTATGTATGTATGTATGTATGTATGTATGTATGTATGTATGTATGTATAGTGTGAATACATGTAAACGACAAGTGAAACGCAATACATGTTGATATATTGAAAAGAACCTATTAAAGGTATATTTTTATGAGCTGTACTATATAACACTCTTTATTTAAAAATGATAGGATATTTTAGAAATGATATCAGTATTTTAATCAGATTATTAGCCGAGTAATACAATCGTTTATTTCTATCCTTTAGGTTATATATAACACATTATAGAAAGAGGCTGAAATATACGATGTTAAGCACAAGACGTTTCTTTATGATCTTTTAAATCGCTTTAACAATCAGTAATTCTGAGAAATTGTCGTTACCATGCCAGCGCTTTTAGATTTGCTTTTATCATAAGTAAAAAACGTAGATCTAATTATATTTTGTGAATGATAAAATTGTTTTCATTAATTAGCATACACACGGCATTACTGTTGTTTCAGATAAGTAGTGAGTAATTTCTTGTATATCGTGAATTAAAGCAAAATAGTACTTTATGAAAAATAGTAAAAACCATAAACTCAGTTAAAATAGTATCGGTAAACAAGATTGACCTGTCCAGTTGACCTTTCATTAGGAATATTCATATAAAAGGATCCACCCTATTCATAGGTGGTATTAAGATTCGCAGTAAATACATATACACACTGTCCATGATTAGTGTTCACATCATATAGACGAAGTATACACGCGTGATCCCTATTCCTAAATCAACTCGACCATGATAAATATTTAAATCAAAGGTCAAGCGGACAGGTCAGTGTTGTTTGCCTATAGGAATGTTTGATAGGCGGCATAACATTTATTCCATTGAATTATCGAGTTGTTAGTTACTAAACAAAACGTTGCTGATTTTCCTTGCTTATTAAACCCGTCCGTCTGTCTATCCGTCCTTCTGTCTATCCATCCGTCTAAAATCGTGTCTTCGTCATAACTCATAGCTGCTTTGGACCACTGTTATAAAACCTCACAGGAATAATCTTCATGGTCCAAGAGAAAATCTACAAAATATTTGCTTTTTTATTATTTTTTTTCGACAGAAAATCGGTGACGTATGAGAATGGAATTGCATAAAATAAAATATAACAGTAATTTGATTTTGGAACAGGTCTCGGTCTATATTTTATCTTACGAGTAATACTAAAGTCCATTTACGATCCTTTAGTCTCTTGGTTTTTCGTAAAATTCTCTAAAACGAAACTTTTTATTTTAAAAGTAAAATCGTACATTTATTATACAATTCATGCCGTAATTAATTTTTAATATTTCTATCCTTAAACTTTTCTCAGTTTTGCTCCATACTCCGTAAATTTTGGTCAATTTTGAGCAACGGGTATTTTGTCTAAGTCCTACATTTCGGTTGATACCATTTCGGACAGGGAAATGCTGAGCTAATTTGCATAAGAAATACTTATCGACAATATGTTGATACGCAACACTACACATGATTGACAAGGACGGATATTGTTTTCATAAATTTGTTTATAAAATTACTCAAAATTGTTTAAATTTATCAATAGTTATCAATATACATATGGTGTTATAATGCTGCACGTACGACGATGTCATGTACTAAGAATTTTTGTTTACAAGATTTTTGTACGAAATAGCATTTTTGCCACAATTCGCATGCAAATTATTATTTGAGACGTCTCTCTCTCTCTCTCTCTCTCTCTCTCGTTGTACCATAATTCTTACTGAAATTCATTTAAGAAAGGTGATACTTAACCTTGACAAACTTAAAACAATTCACATGCAAATCATTATTTGAGACAATGCTCTCTCTCTCTCTCTCTCTCTCTCTCTCTCTCTCTCTCTCTCTCTGTACCATTATATTATTTTTAAATGGTAAATTATGGTAACTAATTAAACTTATAAATCGTGTGTACGGATGATTAGAAAGACTGCAAGAACTTTGTCAAATCTACTTGTTGGTTGGCAAGAACTACCGTATTCATGATCAGGTGTACACGTGTTGTAAAAGTCGGTCAACTTTGCAATTTGGTAACCGGGTTATAATTAGAGGCGTATGTTACAAATATTTCTGATCGTTGTAGCAGAAAATATGAATTAAATAATAAGAATAAATCAACAACTGTGTAGATTTTTAGAGACATTAACCCAAAAAAGTTTCAGAAAAACTGGTTGTGATATCAATATATACACGTGGTTAAGGGTGACTATCTTCGTAGAATCGAAGAATCGTGTAAATGACCCGTAACAGAAACTGATTAGCATATGAAAAACCCTCACACTCCTGTTTTTGGTATCGCCGCAAAGGTTAGGAAAATGGCGCTAAAATAATTTACATAGCGTTATCGAAGGGGATATTAAAAAGTTTAAATATGAAGTAAAGAGAGTAGATTAGACATCGGTTACAACAGGCCACATTACGGCATAGGCTTGTTTTCACAATGCAAAAAGCTATGATTTTTATTCACACGTTAACCCCATGAAAAGGGACAAAAACCAAGAGACTAATTGGTTGTAAACAGACTTTAGTATGTATTTTGTTTAAATTAATTCATTCTTGTATTGATACAAAGGTGTCTGATACAAGATTCTGTATCAGCATATTCTTATGTATATGTCATATACCATTTTTTGAATTTAATCATAAAATACATTCAAAAAATGGTATATTGTCATATGCCATTTTTTGAATGTATTTTATGATTAAATTCAAAAATGGTATATGACATATATACCGAAATAAATGTTCAATAAATTAATGTTCTATGTTTCAGGAGGGAGTGAATCCGGAAAAAGTACGCTTGTAAAACAGATGAAGTAAGTACACACACACACACACACACACACACACACACACACGCGTATGTAAAGGAACCTATCAAGACAATATTGAAAAAAGTAAAAACAATCATACCAATCCATGTCCAAATCACAATCCGAAAACAAATACCAATCCATGTCGAAACTACAATCCGAAAACAAAGTAAAAACAAACATTGTCGATGTCAAAAACTTTATTGAAGCAAAGATATTGCAGGATATTGAGTTTTTGTGGGATAGGGACACAAAACTACAAGAAAGTGCTCATCACACAATGGTTTGAAAGCTATTACAACTTACCCAGCTGTTGATTTATATAACATTATTATTATTATTGTCATTTTGTGCTTAATACCAGTGTTATTAAAATATTGTTTACACAAATAATTAGACTCATATCTGGTATTGGTTATATTTTGAGTAGTTCTAGCTTAGTGCATATGTCCTTGTACAGTTCAAATGTCAATTCGTTAATTTTAGAATATTACACAAAGATGGTTTTTCCAAAAACGAGAGGGAGGAATTCAAAGATGTGATCACAACAAATATTATCGAAATGGTTAGAATAACTGCAGAAGCCATGAATGATTTCAGTATTGATTTCGATTCATCGATAAGTGAAGTAAGTATTGGGTATTGTTGTAGCAATATATTGTGATAATGTGAATTACTACACACCTCTTCAAACATCACAACCATGAAGCATATGCTGCGTTGTAGTAAAGAAAATCTTTTATAGTTATATCCAAAATTATCGAAATTTATTTGGCACCACACACTTCCATTTCCCTTTCATTCTCAGTTTAGATTACACACGTGACAGGTGTAGTTAGCTAAACAGGATGTGCTTAAATCCTTCCGAAGCATCCGGCCTCACATTCCTGGTGAAAGATTACGTGTTTAATCCAATGTGCCAGGTTCAAAGTTTTTTTTTAATTTCTTTGGTATTGCGATTTAGACTTTTGATTGGTATGTTTGTTTCTGGTTATCGAAGCCGAGCAACACACCAATAAATTCAAAATATAAGTCATTTTCAAAATCTGGCGCCATTCTGGATTTTTCTTCCCAACTTAAAGGTATGTGATTACCACGTTCTTAAAACACTTATTTTCGGTGATAAAGTGTAATACCTATACCCAATGTCCACAGACGATGTAGAACAAAGTAATAATAATTAATCGATCAAACAACCGATTATCGATTTTGATTTCAAAAATCGATCAATCGTTCTCCTTTATGTACCCTAAAATTACATGACCGTTACATCTGTACGCTAATATATAAATTATTACCTGATAAATGCATTTAAACAGTGTTCAGTATTGTTTTCTTAATAATCCCTCCCTATACATGTATCTGATTTTACTTGTTATACAACATGCCTACCCAGTCGCAAGCATGGGCGTATTTCAAACAAACTGTCGATGGAAAAATGGTAAAATGTCAGTTATGCGGGATTTAATTAACTTTTAAAAGGTGGTACATCGTGTATGTCAAACCATCTAAGATCTAGGCATCCCAATATCATTTCGGACACACCAGAAAAAATAATTAAAATTGAAAACATTATAGCCAAAAAGATCAGGAGGATATCAAGGACCGAATCGGAAAACTACCAAAGCGATAACAGACGTGATTTTACAAGATTTCCTTACCTTGAATCCAATGTAAAAGCAAAGCTTTACGTTAAAGTTTTTGTTTCTTTTTTTTTGGGGGGGGGGGGGAGGGGTATTTCTAAAGACCAGTCTTTTAGGACAATTTGTCTCATATTTCAACCAAAAAAACTTATATAAATTCACCTGTCATTAAAGTCCCCTGTTCCCTGTCCCCTGTTGGTCCTCTGTTCCCTGTTGGTTCTCTATAAGAGGGTTTTATTATATTTATTATTTATTATAATGATGCCAATGTACTGATAGGCTGCCACACTATTATATAAAGTCAACTTGCCAATAAATTCTATAAATATTTGGTCCTTAACATTTTTGAGGTCCAACCTCTTAAAGGCCACCTCTATAAAAGGTTCATCTGCTTATAAAGGCCAGTAGAATTGTATCCCAATTGTTCCTTATTCATATTTTTTGAACATGTATATAAAGGCAACCTGCCCATAATGTTACTGGTTCCCTTGGGTGGCCTTTATAGACATGTTCGACTGTTTTTGTATTTGTATTGATACAATGAACTTTATATCTTACAGAGATAGGCTGCCACACTATCATATGAAGTCCATCTGTGTGTGTGTGTGTGTGTGTGTGTGTGTGTGTGTGTGTGTGTGTTGCCTCTATCTGCATGCTGTTATTTGTATTTGTATTGTTACAATTAACTTTATGTCTTGCAGAGATACGCTGCCACACTATCAAATAACAACATTGTAGAGAAAGAAGACTATTATTTGAGTATAATTGCTGGACAATTAAGACACATCTGTAAAGATACGGGGTTTACATCCTGCATAGACAGAGGTTCAGAATACGGCCTAGGTGACGCTGCTAAATAGTAAGTCTCTTAGTCATTTTTTTTGTCTTAAGCTTAAGTATTGTTGATAAGTTTGGTGTCTGTGTGTCCAGGATTGTACTGGATATATTTGACGACAAAGAGTTCCATGTTCCTTTCACATAATTTTAATTACACACGTGTCAGATGTAGCTAGCTAAACAGGAGGTGCTTACCCTTCCGGAGCACCCGGCCTCACTTCCCTGGTGGAAGTTCACGTATATAACCCGACTTGTCAGTTCCATAGCTTCTGGATTGTGATTCGGACATGGATTAGTATGTTTGTTTTTGATTGACACTTTATGTCAAGCTATAGTAAGTATATGACTTGTCATATATAGCAAAAGAGGCTTCGTTTTCACAATTATTCCATAAGTATTATGTTCCTTAACTTATATTCGACGAATGTGTGTCATTTGTGAACTAAAATAATCATTTTTTACACAACTAAATACCAATGTTAAAGGCACGATCTTCAAAATGTCACTTTAAATTTATATATATCTGAAAAAAAAAAAAAATAATTACAACATGTAATTTTCAAGATTTAAATTTAGAAAAATCTACATGAATGAAAAATTTTAAAACTGAGGTTATACAGTGTAAATTGGATTTGTTGAATGTTGCTTAACGTCGCATCAGCAATTTTTCAGCTATTTACGACGGAAAGTATTTTATTAATCTCTGTGGATTAATCTATGAACAATTTCGTGTATGCATGTGAAGTGCGAGTGTGTTGTATGGTCTGCCTTGTAATAGCGCTCACTCAGGGCGACTTAAACGTACTAGATCATCGATTCAGTACGCAACAGACAAGCGCACCACTCCCCGAGTCAATTATACTGATACCAGGTGAACCAGTAATGCCAACGACAAAGAAAATTCACTTTCCCACATGTGGTCTGAGCTAGACTCGAACTCATAGCGGTGAGAGACCCTGGAATTGAAGAATGACGTCTTATCCATTATATCACCGCGGCCTCCAGGTCTAAATTGGAGACAAACAATATATCATTTTATGACACGTATGACTTGTCAAATGAAGCCACTTAAGAGGAAGTAGCAGAAATGTGTTTGGTGCATCACTAGAACACTGACGTGATTTTAATACACCTATGAAAATAGCAACCGTTTTTGCATTAAAATGAACATCGAATGTTTTATACGAAAAAAACGATTTTTCGAAAAGCGACATAATATAGTTATTACTGTATACGTAGAAATATTCGCTGTGTATTAATGTTCGCTATTTTCTTGCTCGCTGATCAACCGTAAATATAAATCCACTGTGAAATTTTATATCCTTGTCAAATGCTTACACCACCTACGTAACCGCGAAAAATTATACAAGCGAAAACGCTCTCCATACCAAAACCGCGAAAATTTAAACCAGTGAATAATTTCTATGTATACAGTATTTAACGGAATGTTTATGCTCTGGTTAATATAACGAAATATAGAAAAATATCTTTCCAAAAATATTTTAAAATTTAAAGTTAGTTTTTTTTTCAACGTTGAAAACTCTTGTCCGATCGGTGACATGATTTTTCCCCAAAAATGCGTATATTTTCGCTGGATGGTTGTGTATAGATAATACTATGTCGTAATCAAAATTCTAGTTCTGAAGTTACGACGAGACCATAGTACAGTCCAGTCAAAAGATTAGCCCTTACCAACGAATTAGTACAAAAGCTGCATTTTTTCTCGGTCAACATGGTCAGTAGCCAAATGAATATACAGAAAAATCCTGTTGAAAGTTTAACACTAAGCTAACGAGTAAGTGTCGGGTCGGCAGCTCAGTTCGGTTTACCGTTAGCTATTAATCTATTATGGACCTCTCCCGAGGGAACTGTTCTCCTATAGTGTTGTCTGGAGAGGTATAGTGACCGAGCCGAAAGGCTATGCGTTGTCAAGGACAGATGATTTCTACATAAAATAGTATTCATGTAGTTATCCAATGATTATTCAAGAAATTAACATGTGATGTACTAAATCTTTATCTCTATCTGTCGGTAGCTCTTCAATCTCTTTGTCACTCATATCTAAGCCCCACGGCAGCCGAAATTCGTCTCTATGTCGTTACCTCAATGTTAAACTTTCGACAGGTCTGTACTGTATCTCGGCAGCCGTTTATCAACAGCTGATGTCTATCTTTTGGCAGCTTATTGAACATTAGGAATCCATGTTTGGCCACTCGACAGCCAAACATCCACTCCTTTCCGTTTGAGTCGTTGACTCGGTGTTCCTTTACGCTGTCTGTAATAAACATTATGTTAAGAGATCCTTGCGACGACTTGCCGCTTGTTTAAATTTGACAGTAATGTACAATTTAATTATCACATTGTAAGATTTCTGAATAATTCTTAGATATTGGTAAATGTTAAGGTTCAAATTTAACGTTGTACTTTTCATTATATAGTCATTAATTTTAGATTACAAACTCTGATGTAATCACCACGGTTTGGTTTTTTTCATTATAACTTGACGCCATTTAACTGCCGGTAGTCTAGCCTCCGTGTGTAAACTTTGCACTGAAGGAGGAAAAACGATACCCTATTGCATCTCTAATTTAAACAATTATCACGCTTTTGTATAATCTGGCCCCGGTTTCACAATCATTCCTTAGCTAAGATTTTCCTTAACTTAAATCTTGCAAAATTTCAAAACTTTATAAACTTGTTAATTTTCAAAATATTCAGGAACTTAAGGTGTCAATTTTAAGATAATTGCTAGAATTAAACATTTGCTTTTAGTTTGACAAAAATATTCATCAGCAGTTCCAAAAAGATGATTAAAAAAATTTGCTAAGTTTAAGTTAAGGAAAATCTTAGCTAAGGAATGATTGTGAAACCGGGGCCTGCCCCAAAATCCGTGTATTAAAAATCACGATACACTAGTGTAAAAGAAACAAAAATCCAATTACTTGCAGCAGCCAACAGGCTTAGTGAAAAATTATCTTCAGTTAAATAACAATGTTAAAACTGAAAGCAAAAGTCAGTCAATTCAGAATTTCTATACCCGTAACCACCTACAATATGAATCAATACAATACAAATAAATGATAAAACGACCAAACCAGACCATACTAAAAGACAAACCAAAAAAGGGTCATGACCATTGTAAAATTCCGACTTTGGACGGACACTTGAGTAAATGTCCACTGGTGTAGTGTTTTTTATTTTGTTACATATAATTAAAACGAAACAAATCAATGTCCAAATCACAATCTTAAAGCATAGTAGAAATTTTGAAACTTGTATATTATTTTAAATAGTAATTTTCCACCATAGAAGCGAGGCTGGGTGATACGGAACGGCGAAGTAGTTACTGCCGTGTAACCGATAGTCACTGGTGCACCATATACTTTTACGCATGAATGGACATTGACATTTTACTGAAGCATATCTACTTACCGCTGGAATTGCAATGTCTTATTTTTTGAAAATTAAGTCGTTATTCTTATCACGGTTTATTGTTATTTTTAATCGCACTTGTTGTTTTAAAACGACGGAAAATAGGATAACCCCCTGATCTTTGTTAACGTTATATACAATCTGATGATGTTATTACTTCGAATCTGGAATAGTCCTTTAAGAAATTCACACGACTTTGTATCAGGCATATTCTCGATACAAAATCTTGTACCAGACACACTTCTATCAGTTCAAGAATAAACATATTAAAACAAAGTACATATTAATTTTGAAATAAAAACGCATTTTTTATGGCCGTCATCACAACGTTGTTGATAGTTATGATGTCTCTGTATCAAAAGTAACCCTTGATATATTTTACGCCTCGTAGTACATGCTCCTTTGATTCCCAGTTTTGATTACAAACGTGACGGTTGTAGCTAGCTAAAAAATGCGCTTACCCTTCCGGGCCAACCGGTCTCACTTTCCCGGTGGACGTTCACGTAGTTTAACTTGTCAATTTTAAAGTTTTTACTTTGCTCTGAAATTGTGATTGAAATATTTATTGTTTTTTTTTAAATATTATATTGAAAAAAAATCTTGGAAATATTCAGACAACATAACGTGTTTAAGTAAGGAATAACAAAGCAGAAAAAAACTTCGTGGATTAGATGATCACTAGATAAACGTATTTCATCAGCTTTCATGTTAAAATTTATTATACTTTATAGGTTTGATGGAAACACTTAGTGTAAATTGATGAAGATAATATTTAACAGCATGTTGCCGGCAGGTTATCACTTTTACCATTTACTTCACCTGATTCTTGATAAATGTGGTGATAGTAATAAACAGAACTAAAAGCCACAATTAACATATATTTCTTTTAAAATATCTTATGTACTAGGTGAAATCAAAATTGTTATTTAATGGATTCATACAAACTTGTTACTTATGGAAGAAAAGATCTTTAACAGCAGGAAAAATAACAGATTTATTTTAAGCTGAATTAACAATAATTGTGGTGGATTCATAGTCCTTGTGCATTTTTAGAAAAGAGGCTTAAAGTAGACACGGGCTTTTTAGGGTAAAATTTGACAACGGAACTTTTTAATCTAGTTAAAGTATAATAAATTCAAAGCTCTTTTAATTATTCTGGCAGTCCACAACTGGTTTACTTTCATGCATTATCTAAATGCCCTTGGTAATTTTGGACTTTATAAATATATTGAGATATTTCATAGAATTAAAAACAATCAAACCGTTTCATGTCCAAAACGCAATCAAAAGTCTCTATTGGTGAATAAAGCATCCCCGAGGATACCGTTAACCAGTTAACTGTTTTAAATTTAAATGTTTGCTTACTAGTTCAAAGTATTGCCTAAGGTAAATTTGGAAAAAAACATTTCGACATTTCTATTTTTGCTTTTTTTGGGGTTATTTTTGTTATTTCAACATTCTAAAAATATTTGGATTTCCACAATTTTGGCCCGACTACTACTGGTTCCCAAACGGTCGTCTGGAGTTGCAAAAATATTTCAGGTTTAGTAATAATAAAACACTTCTTAATTCTTAAAAAAACATCTTTAAAACAATAAAAAATCTCTCATTTTTTTAGATTATTACAGGTTTAATATTTATCTTTGTGATGAAAGCACTCAAGTGTCCAATAGAATCAGATATTTTAAAATGCATCATGTGACCCTTAAACGTACCGTTTATTGTTTCATCTTACAGCAGAGAAGTGTTCAAATAAAAGTTTAGACTTATTGTGCTCTAAAGTTCTGTCCCTTTTACATTATAATTTCTTGACAATATTGCATCCGTACTTATCTCCACGGTATTATAAATTCTCATGTCCTTTCATTTTAAAATATTTTTCTTCATAAACAGTTCTCCATTTATTGCCAACTCCCTTAATACACCACCAATGATGACAACGAATCAAGGATTTGCTGTGGTATTTAGTACTCATATTTTAGAAGGTTTTTATGCACCAAGTTTCTTTGGTAATTCAGACTTCGAAAATATATTGAGATATTTCATAGAATCAGACACAAAAACGCTGTTTCATGTCTAAATCGCAATCGTAAAGCAAATTTAATTAAACATGAGGATTCCCAACAGTGAAGTAAAATAAGGTGCTTTGAAAAGGTAGGCACATACTGTTTAGCTTGGTTCACCTGCCAAGTGAGTAATTAAAACTAAGAATGATAGAAACATGGAACAATGATCTGATAGGGAATTTCAATACCGACGTTCAAAAACACTTCAATGATGGACGTTCAAAATCACTTCTCGTCAACAATCTCAGCTTTTATTTTAAAAAGGTTAACAGGGTATTTTAAACACTATACTATTCACAATTGCTGTTAATTTGTCAGAGAACAATGTCTTTTGTAACTTAATAAGAATCTTAAATGTTATTTGAGACAAATGTTTTTCTCTGTTGCATTGTCTGACTAAAATATCAATGTCAATAAAGAAAACATCTGAATGGTTCTTTATTGAATACTGATCTGTATGAATTGATCAACAACAATACCAAAGCCAAATACGAACTGATTATTCCTTCTGCTCAGTCTAATTTCTTTTTTCTTTTAACTATTTACTCTTTGTTAAACGTAAGATTTACGTCTTCTTAGAAAATTGAAACAACTTTGAAGATTAATATTACCCAAACTAGATACAATCACGATGCAGCAATAATTCGATATTACCAGTAACGCCAAGGACAAAAATAAAATAATAGTTGCACTGATTGAGGCAATTGTGCTTATTTAAATAATTAATACATTTAATTGAAATAACAGTTTGATTGGGACGGTTTGTGCTTTATTTAAAGCATTAATATGTTTATTTCGACCGAAAACAAACATGTGCTGTATTTGAGCAATTTGAGTAATTAGATTTACTTGTCGTTTACATACACATTTTAAACCGTTTAAAAATCCAAAACAAAATATTATTCATGTCCAAACCACAATTCCAAAGGAAAATAAAAAAAAAGTTGAAGTTGTCAAATTATGTTAAATACGTAAAATGCCACCTGGGAAGCAGGGAAGAACGACTAGGTTGGTCCGGAAGGGTAATCATCTCCTGGTTAGTTAGTATGTTCAACATGGCTACACCAACCACGTGTGCACCGTAATTAAAATCGAAATGACAGGTTCATGGAGGTATTGAACGTCAATTATATCCAGGGTAATTTTATTATATCATGATGTATTTGCATTTTTACCCGCGGTTCTATTGTTTCCTCTGGCCACTTTATTAGATATTTTGTATAAGTCTTAGGCTTGTATTGGTGCATCTAATTAATTTGCACTGTGGTTCTATTGTTAGTCAGATTACACTATTCTATTACGATATGACCTTGTCATGCCTCTTTCTTGACATTTCTTTCCCTTGGAAACTTCTGCTTTCTTTACTCCCACATATCCATCTAAATATCTGTGAAAAAAATCTAAAATTTGACGTTAAACATGATTACTCGAAAGTGATATTTTTCTCAGATTTATTAGCTTAACCGATATTTTACACAAGCTCAAAACACCAATAAAAAGTAATTTTTCTTTTTTAAACATAGCATTTCATAATTTCATGAAATTCTGTTTACTAACGATATTTTAAACACAATACACAAAAATATATGATGGGTTACAAGTATCAAAATTTAATAAATAAAATTTGAATAAATGTGTCTTGCAAGTGTTTATATTCCGTATTTTACAGTTTTTGTGAGAATATTGAAAGAATAACTTCAGAAAATTACGTGCCTTCTGATCGAGATATTTTGTCTGCAAGAATGCCTACGACTGGGATTATAGAAACAAATTTTCAATATCACGGGTTTATGTTGCAGTGAGTATTATATTGTACATTACATATACATAAAAGCAAACAACATCGACATGTCCGTTTAATTTAAATATCTATTACACATATTATGTGAACATGATTTGGTATGTTTGATTTTTATTCCATAAACCAAGGTCTATTTTAAAAGAGCGATTACAAAGTGCTTTCTTTAAAATATCTTTTTCAGACCATAAATGATTTAAAAGGACTTTTATGTCGAATCAAGGCCTGATTGTACAAGGCAAGCCACAGTGAAAGCATGTCCATACTTCATTGCTGCTGTTTTATCGAAATTTCATACAGATGATCCTTATGGTCTTAGGGCGTGGCATAAACTTCGACCAAGTTGGTATATTAAATGTCAAGGTCATGAAGGATGATTATTTAAATTTAGTTTTATCCGTCACTCAAAGCAGATTTTTTTTATAAAAAATCCATGACCATTTTACTGTCGAACGACGTGCTACTTGTATCATGTCCTTGAGCCTAGGTCATTTGTAGGGGACCAATGTCACTATAGTAGTCTTTTGTCTTGTTCATGAAAAAGAGTCGAAGTTAAAAGGTTTATATGATATTTGAAGTTAGAATGACCTGGTCGCAGAATATTAGAAATATCTGTATTTCACATTGGCTGGTGAAGCTAGTTAAACAGGCGATACTTACTCTTCTGGGGCACCCAATTTCAGTTTCTTTCTGGAAGTTCAAGTAATTTGCCAGTTTCAAAGTTTTTGCTTTGCCTCTTGGTTGTAATTTTTTGCCTCTTGGTTGTAATTTGTAAACGTATTTGTAAGTTTGTTCTTGGTTTCATGGTCTCTTTCTTCATTGTAGATTAATAGATGTCGGTGGTCAGAAATCAGAAAGAAGAAAATGGATACATTGCTTTGAAAACGTCACAGCAGTGATGTTTACTGTCGCAATGAGCTTTTACGATCAAATGATGCCGGACAACTCAGAGCTGGTAAGCTGTTAAATTATCAGTGTAAACTTAAATGATGCAACATTTTAAATCCCCCCTAGTTATTATTTAGTAGCGTTTAGCATTACCTTAAAATGGAATAGATTAACGTCCAACGGCTTAAACTCGAAAAATTAGAATTATTTGTGTAGGTGTTTAAACATTTAGTATACGTTTCATTCAGTAAATACTATTATTTAATTTTATGAATTACTGTTTCTACAGTTCTAACAATGGTACTTTACTTACTTCAAGCCATCTCTGAAAAGCGTTTTGTCAATCTATTCTTTTCCCAGTCAAAACCAGATCAAAGTTCCACTGCCAATATGTGTTTTGGTTTGATTCTTTGCTTTTTAATGTATTGTATTATTGTGACAGTGGCTAAAATATATTAAAACATTTATTCGGTATTTTTTGAGTTCGTTTACACGGTGGATCTAAGAATATATCAAAATTAAACCTAGCAATCCATAGATTTATAAATCCATTGTTTCATGTGAAAAGTCTTATTATGTCTATATCTTCTTACACTATTTAAGTACATGTATAGGTAAACAACATTGACCTGTCCGCTTGACCTTTGATTTAACTATTCATTATGGACGAGTTGATTTAAGAATAGGGATTACGCGTGTAAACTTCGTCAATATGATGTGAACACTGGTCATGGGGAATGTGTATATGTATTAACTGCGAATTCTAACGCTACCCATTTATTGTGTGGACTCTCCAATATGAATATTCCTAATGAAAGGTTAAACGGACATGCCAAAGTTGTTTACCTATACATACAAAATGTTTGCATACAAACAATATTCCCCACGGTCTACGTTATGTTACTAGCTAATGGAGAAGGTTACTCTACTGGAGCACCCGGTCTCACTTCCATGACGAATGTGATTAACTTAATTTATCAGATAAAATGTTTTATTTATATTTTGGATTGTGACTTGGACATGGATTGCTATACTTGTTTTTATTTGTAATCAATGTTTTCAGAGCTTCAAAATAAAATGAATTCAATAACAAACAAAATGTTGTAAAAAAATTGGACGAACCTTAACTTGAATCATTTTATTTGCATGCTATTCAAATTGATCACGCACATATTTCCAATGAACCGTTTTGTGGTTCATTCAGTTTGAGCAAGACACAATTGAATCACTGATTTTTTTATATAATTACAGCCTAATCTGCTTTAAAGGTCACCTCTTTATAAGGGCCACCTGTTTATAAAGGCCAGTAGAATTGTATCCCGATTGTTTTTTATTCATATTAATTGAACCTGTATATAAAGGCCACCTGTTCATAAAGGCCTCTTTTATTGGTTCCCTTGGCTGACCTTTATGGACAGGTTTGATTGTAACTATATCTGATCAGCTAAAACTGATTATTTCTTGGTCCTTTAAAATTCTAATGAAAATACTTCATTTAAGATGTGTTAATACTGTTCTACCTTTACTAACAAGACGTTTTCATCAATTTGTTTTGCTTATTTCAGAATCGGTTGCACGAATCCGTAGAATTGTTTGATTCTATAACAAAATATGTTTGTTTCAAAAGTTCATCATTCCTTTTGTTTTTAAACAAGAAGGACATTTTTGAGGAAAAATTAAGAAAAGTGCCATTAAATTATTGTTATCCTGACTATGAAGGTAAGATATTACATATATCTAACTTGTCAGTTTCCAAAGTTTTTACTTTGTTTCTGGATTGTGATTCTGACATGGTTAGGTATGTTTGTTTTTATTTACAATATAAGATAAACAGTTACTGAATAAATATTAGGCGAAAATGATTAAGAAAAAAAATATGTAAGTCGTTGTTCAACATGTTAAAATGGGGTTCGCCACTGTACCACGTTGTCAATACATCCAAACGTTTGTACGGAACATTATGGAAAACGTCAACGTCACAAATTCCCGGAATTACGTCGTTTTTACGGGAAAATGTCATATCGTGCGATTCCATGTCCATTGGAAACAAGCGTTTCGCAGACATGTTAGAAGGTATCACGTGGTACAGCGACGAACCCCATTACAATAAAAATCGAGTTAAACACGTGGAATTCAATCAGAACTATGAATACAACGTTTGGTTTATAAGGGTTTTTTTTTCAGTCGAGTACAAGTCAAACATATGTTAGTTTTACCCTCTTTAGTTTATCAACCACCGCGGTAGCTCAGGTGGTAGAGTGCTCGTTCCGTAAATAGGATGTTGTGGATTCAAACCCCGCCAGGGCCTGACCCAAGACCTGAAAGAGGGCAGTAACTGTTCTTTTGCCAAGCACTCGGCATTACAAAATGAAAGTCACGGTTCTTTAAAATAAACGAGGTCCCGTGTCACGGTGGGCTTGGCACGCTAAAGAAGTGACATATTATTGACATATTATTGACTGGGAAGTTACTCGACTCAATTGAGATATTAATAAGTCAATATAGAAAAAGTTCTTTTCTGATTTTAATGGATAGCCTTAAATGGCAATGTACTATAATTGAGAAACAGTAGCATAATTTTGTTAGGTGTACATATTACATATACTACTTTCGGTAATGTGACTTTTTTTAATAAACAAAATAATGTACATGAATGAACAAAAACGAGCCATTTTTACGTTATCTTCTTTTTGAGTTAATAGCTATAACTAACATAACTTTATGTTTGGCTTCCAACAGTTTGTTTTATGGTTTCCCTGTCAATAATAACAAAGTATTTACTCTTTCGATTCCGCTGATAATTATCTTCATGGATATGTCTATGTACTCTTAATATGTGTCAATATCGTGAAATAGATATATTTCTAATGTATATAGAGTTGATATAGATTTTTGAGTCATTTTAAGCATCGATATGGGGCGTTTTATTGATTTTTATCTTTTGTTAAAATTTGAATAATATTTCAACATGGACGGTAGACGTAATGGGAAACAACTTTTTCATGTTATTTTTAAAGTTGTTCAAAATGTCGATGTACGAATACTCCCGTGTTTTTGTTTTGTTTATAAGTAGATCGAAAAGGCGTGATATATTTACATCATTACAAAACAATTTAAGGCGACCAGTAGAGTTGGCTAGAATGTATATTATCTGTCATAAAAACGATTTATCTATATTCAGAAAAAAAACAAGCAGTTTTGACAGTTAAACTTTTAGTTAGATGTCTGAATCATAAATGGATATTCACTGTTAATTTGTTAATTTTTCAAGCCAATCCTTAACCGAAAGGTAATTAATATTCACAATATTATATTTCCGTAAAAGACATGTGTTGTGTCTGCAATGTCTAAATTGTTAATACGTTAACCTTTAGTGAGGAAAGATCCCCTTGTCGCTTGGTACTACACCATTGTAACAGACTGTGTGGTCTTTGATGTTTAGTTTTGACATTGCAGTGCAGTGCTTTAGCATTCTAAAGGAAACTGAATGCATACTAGTGCAAATCAGACAATAAATACCTGCACAACCACACAGACCACATGATAATAGATTAATCTTTTAAATATGTCTCGTCACAATAATTGAAAACGTGCCCATGACATAATACATGTATATGTAAAAACACGCACTTCAACTCAACTTAGATTAATCACAACTTTTTAGCTCACTTGAGCCGAAAGGCTCAGATGAGCTATTGCTATCTATCACCGTCCGTCGTCCGTCGTCCGTCGTCCGTCGTGTGTCGTGCGTCGTGCGTCGTGCGTAAACTTTACATTTTAATCTTCTCCTCCAAAACTACTGAGCCAAATTCGATGAAACTTGGTGATTATTATGTCTGGGTAACAGCCTTTCAAAATTGTGTTCGGGATTTGACCACGCCCAACAATATGGCTGCCGTTACTATAAATAGCCAAAAGACAAAAAAATCTTCTTCTCTGAAACCAAAAGGTGCAGGCAAATTTTGATTAGATTTTTGGATTCAGGATACCTAGATACACTAAAATTGTGTTTTTCATGAAAATTGAACGAAAAATAGGTTACGCGTTTTTTGCGTAAAATTATGTAATTTTTAAAATGAGACATTTATTGTTATAACTTCATAATGGCTGAAGATAATTGTATGGAGTTTTCACTGTTGATCTTGTCTTGCGATTTTCTTCCGATTGATGTCAAGGTCAAAGGTCAAGGTCATGTCCCAGTTTTTGACCTTTGATAAAAAATGCTATTTTTTAAACATTTCTGGTGATAATGATCTAGGATTTTTGGTTAATTGTAGGTATTGACATGACGATCATTTTGATATATCGATTAAGGAAATGGGTTCAAAGGTCAAGGTCACAGATGAATAAGATTACCAAAATAGTTAATTATCTGCAAAACTATGAACTTTTTGTATAGGCATGTATATTAGAATATTGTAGGTAATGGCCCAATGGTCATTTTGATATATAAATAAAGGTCATGAGTTCATAGGTCAAGGTCACAGATGTAAACAAGTACTGAAATGATTATTTATCTCAAAAACTATAGACCTTTTGTATAGGCATGTATATTAGAATATTGTAGGTAATGGCCCAATGGTCATTTTGATATATAAATAAAGGTCATGAGTTCAAAGGTCAAGGTCACAGATGTAAACAAGTACTGAAATGATTATTTATCTCAAAAACTATAAAATTTTTGTATAGGCATGTATATTAGAATATTGTAAGTAATGGCCCAATGGTCATTTTGATATATGAATAAAGGTCATAAGTTCAAAGGTCAAGGTCACAGATGTAAACAAGTACGGAAATGATTATTTATCTCAAAAACTATAGGCTTTTTGTATAGACATGTATATTAGAATATTTTAGGTATTATCCTAACGATCATTTTGATATATGAATGAAGGTCATGGGTTCAAAGGTCAAGGTCAAAGATGTGAATGAATACCTGAATAGTTAATTATCTTGAAAACTGTTAACTGTTTGTATATGCATGTATATTAGAATATTGTAGGTATTAGCCTTACAACCATTTTTATATGAATGAAGGTTATGGGTTCAAAGGTCAAGGTCACAGATGTGAACAAGTTCTGAAATGATTATTTATCTCAAAAACTATAAACCTTTTGTATAGGCATGTATATTAGAATATTTAGGTATTATCCTAATGATCATTTTGATATATGAATGAAGGTCATGGGTTCAAAGGTCAAGGTCACAGATGCAAAAGAATACCTAAATGGTTAATTATCTTGAAAACTATTAACTTTTTGTATAGGCATGTATATTAGAATATTGTTGGTAATGACACAGTGGTCATTTTGATATATGAATGAAGAGCATGGGTTAAAATGTCAAGATCACAGATACAAACAAGTACTGAGATGATTATTTATCTCAAAAACTATAAACTTTTTGTATAGGGATGTATATTAGAATATTGGCCTAATTATCATTTTGATATTTGAATGAAGCTCTTGGGTTCAAAGGTCACAGGTGAGCGTTAAGGCCCATGGGCCTCTTGTTTATCAATAAAATATTAATGTTATTTACGATTTTGCAATAAAGTGAAGGCGAGGGAAACTCATAAAGAAAAATATATACAAATAGATTTCGGTACTTTAAAATAGTGTAATCGAGGGTGATTATACCATGGTGTTGCCTGTATGTACACATATATCCCTCTGATTTTAACCATTTTAATTCAAAAAGATGTATGGAAATAGTCAGATTCATGAGACAAGGTTCATTAGTACCACTTGAACTTAAATTGGGTACTTTGTAGGTAAGAGCTAAAAAAATTAGTTTTGTTGTTTAAGATATAATTTTATCTTTGCATTAAAATGAATAAAATTAAATTTACAGGATCGAATACATATGAAGAATGTTCAAGTTATATCCAGGACATGTTTCAACGAACTCTAGATAAAAAGCGTGATATTTACTGTCATTTTACGAACGCTACGGACACAAAAAACATTGATTTTGTCTTTCAATCGTCTATGTCAGCAATTCTACATAAAAATCTTCAGGAAACTGGATTCTGTTGACAAACAAACAAAATCCTTAATGTTAGCAATTTTACATCCATACGTTAAGGAAACTGAATGTTTTTGACAAAAGAAAAAGCTTCAATATCTGCAATTGTGAATAAAAGACTTCAGGAAGCTGGGTTTTGTTGGCAAACGAAAAACTGTTCACACGGAGTATATTTTGGTAACTGTTATATAGAGCACTTTGATTGATAATGACATAATATGTTCGCAATAAGAAAATGTTCCACATTGTCGCAAGATCGCTGGAGAAATTAATGCATAAGTATGGTTGCATGGTTTACTGCGATATATTTCATGACTGATGCCAAATTGTTTGCGTTTTAGAAAACATCTGTTGTTTTTCAGCATTAACGGATATGTGACGGTTTCTCAAATTGTTGTTTGTTGTTGTTAGACTTTGCAACATTGTCAAATTATTGATTATTCATAGTGACAACCTTTTGGAATGTAATTTGGCTATAGTCATGTTCTGACCATTTCAGATTATGTAACAAAATTTCAACAGATTTATCCGAATGTTTCAGTCGTTTTAAGTTGTGTATTAATACTGGACGGAAGTTTGAACATTTAAAATTATACAAATATATAATATTATATGATAGGGTGACATTTCATGTTGTCATACCGAGAAACTGGTTGAGAAATCGACTACCGTTTGTTATTATGTTATTGGTTTTGAGAGTGCATTAATTATTTTACAATTTGGTATTGGTTTTAACAAAGCTTCAGCTATATTATATTGTGTATTTATTTTCGATTAAGCATCAAATGTGTGTTTATATTTGCCTGAGTATCAGTGGTTTAACGTTGTGTATCTTGATTAAGCATCACACGTGTATTTATATTTGCCAGAGTATCAACTGTTTAATGTTGTGTATTTTTTCATCAAGCATCAAATGTGTATTTATATTTGCCAGAGTATCAACTGTTTAATGTTGTGTATTTTTTCATCAAGCATCAAATGTGTATTTGTATTTGCCAGAGTATCAGCTGTTTAACGCTGTGTATTTTTTCATCAAGCATCAAATGTGTATTTATATTTGCCAGAGTATCAACTGTTTAATGTTGTGTATTTTTTCATCAAGCATCAGTTTTGTGTTTATATTTGCCAGAGTATCAACTGTTTAATGTTGTGTATTTTTTCATCAAGCATCATTTGCCAGAGTATCAACTGTTTAATGTTGTGTATTTTGTCATCAATCATCAAATGTGTATTTATATTTGTCAGAGTATCAACTGTTTAATGTTGTGTATTTTTTTATTAAGCATCAATTGTGTATATGTATTTGTCATAGTATCAGCTATTTAACATTGTGTAATCGTTTTGGAAAAGTATCGACTGTTTAGCATCGTGTTTTAATTTTTGACAGAGGATCAAATGTTTAACATTGTGTATTTATTTTTAACAAAACATTTATTGTTTATTTTTATTTTGCATGACGTGTCTAATATTTTGTATTTATTTCTAATAAAAAATAATTTGTCGCCAAATCATTCAAATCCACATACAGATATAAGCTGTATAGATGTTCTGTTTCTTAACAATTCCAAATATGCAGACTGTGCGAATGCCATCTATCCTAGTAAGCTTAAAAAGGATTCGACTGATTATTAAAGTTCTGCTTCATATTTAAATCTATATTTGTATCTAAATTATGAAACCCACAAAAGACTACATTAAATTTACATTAAATGTTATACGGTTTAATCTTACAGTATTAGACGACCGTATTGGAATACAATTCCTCAAATTATCCAAGAATCGTTTTGCTACTCAGAATTTGGATTTCAACGGTCCTGATTCATGAAAATTGTACCAACTATTCAATGAAAAAGTAAAACAATATTTATAATATGTTTCCTTTTGATATATTCAATTTCCCATGTTTAAGGTATCTCTTGTCAATATACATTTATATATTAATTTGTTTATGTTAGGTATCGGTACGTATAGGTAAACAACATTGACCTGTGCTTGACCTTTAATTTAAATATTTATTATGGACAAGTAAATTCAAGTAATAGGGATCATGAGCTTTTATTTCGTATACCTAATGTTAACACTAATCATGGACAATGTGTATATGTATGAATTGCGAATCTTAACACTACCTATGTATTGGATGGACCCACTTATATGAATATTCCTAATGAAAGGTCAAACGGACAGATCAATGTTGTTTGCCTATATGTGTATGACTACTATTGTAAATATTCATCGAATGTGAATAAATGATTTAAATAATGAGAAACATATTTGTCGTATATCACACCTGACAAAAGAGATTTTTGTTGTCAATTATAACATGATTTTTTTCAATTTGTCAATGTATTTTCAAAAAACATGTGTTGTAACATAAAGCTTTCTGAATACATTACATTTTAACGATGAACCCATCGATTGATTTAGTATTAAAACGTGATGCTAGATTCTTAAACTCGCCATAAATTGAAAAATACGCAAATTTCATGATTAAATCTTAAAGTTATTGAATCAAACAGTAAACTACACACACTTGAAGTATGAAAGTTAAGTTATTTTTATGATTGTTATAGTTTAACTTTTAATTTATGAATTTTTTCTTATTTTAGAAACATATCAATTGCATCATAGGAGCTTACCCTTCCGCAACACCCGGCCTCACTTCCCTGGTGGAAGTTCACGTGTCTAATACCAAGTTCCCAAGTTTTACTTTGCTTCTGGATTGTGATTCAGACATGGATTAGTATGATTGCTTTTGATTACATCAAAATGTACTACACTCTAAAGAAACTTGTTATGAATATGTTAGTATTCACAGGATAATAAATTAAAAATAATATTCTGAAAAAAGCACAAGCAAATCACGTTTTACAATGACAGAAGGCATTTTCGTTGTCAAATATCACATGGTATACAATTATATGTGTTTGAATTTTCAAACATAGGTATGTGTTGTATGATTAAATTACGTTCTTAACAATGAACCCATCCATCGATTGATTCAGATAATAAAACGTAATGCGATATTTTAAAACGCGCCATAAATTTAAACATACGGGAATTTGATTATTTATGTGTCATTGAACCAAACATAAACTACAAGCTATTATAACACACATTTGATGTATGAAAATTCAGAGAATTTGTCGTAATATTTTCTATATTATGATATTTAAGAACAATATCAGTTGCATGATTTACCTAAAAATGCCTACATTCTAATGACGCTTGATATCCATAGGATAGCAATTGAAAAGTTCAATAACTGTCGAGTAAAAACATTAGGAGAAACACACGTTTAACAATGACAAAAGGCATTTTTTGTTGTTAATTAGCACATGGTTTACAACTTGTCATGATGAATTTTGATACGTGTATGCGTTGCAACATAAAACTGTCTGACTAAATTATGTTTGAACAAGGAACCTATCGAGGTTGATGCAGATACTAAAATGTGATGTTAGGTGCTCAAATAACAATTTAATAAAACCTCTTTAAAACATACATGTATACGGTTATAGTATAAAGTATGCTTTTCAGTCGATATCATCACTAGTTTTGGGATTGTGTATGAAGATTTGTACCTTGCATGTATTTTGTTCTAAGTAAAGAACTTTTATAAGCCAGTTATGACCGAAATATATCTATATGAATATGATTAATGGATAGACAATGGTTTGAGTGAAGACAATTAGGCTGAATGTTTTTTAAATGAAAGAGTAATTAACGTATCGCCGGCCACGCCTTTTATGTTCCGACACTGGCCGCCATCGCGGTACCCAAGCAGCGTCATGGCAACTAATGACGTACTAGTGTCAGAGACGCCATTCAATGGTGCAATTAAGTCTGAGTTTTCTTTCTTTTGTGTGTAATTCAAGCATGCCTGGCCTTTATCGGAACATTGTGGGCGTTGCCGGAGATGGGTCAATTGTAACAGAAAAAAATGCAATTTGTAGGAGTCAATGTAACCACCAACAAAAAACAATATCAAGTTAGTAGTAAAGACAACTGGCAACAACAAAGAAAATACCAATAAATAAAAAATGAATAAATAAAAAGTTTATTAAGGCACAGTGTAACCACTTACAACACATTTAAACAATATTAAGTTAATGGTGAAGGCAACTGGCCACAACAAAAAAAAGAAATAAAATAAAAAATAAATTAAATTAATAAATAAAATAGACAAATAACCAATAGAACAACTGATTTTAAAACTCCCTACGTTGAAGTGTTATTGTATTAAATAATACAATGTCCATTGTGGTGGTTCAAACATCAATCATCAGTGTGGTGGTTCAAACATCAATCATCCGACTGATTTTAAAACCTGTAGTTGACAAATACGCAAATTTGATGATTTAGGCTGAGTCTTGTTGAACCAAATAATAAACTACATGTAATTATAACACACTTGAAGTATAAACATTCATGGACTTTGTATGATTTATAGTTTTACTTATTATTGATGAGACTTCAGACAAATACCTGATTTACTTCAAAACGTACCACACTCTAATGACGTGTGGTAGAGAACATTGTTTGTATCCATAGGATAACAATTGAGAAGTTGTAAGTCGCTCTGGGGTGAAAAATCTGAAGAAGCACTAGCAAATCACGTTTAACACTCAAATAAGACATATTTATTTTCAATTATCACATGGTTTACAATCTGTAATCATGTGTATGTGTTGTAACATAATATTGAACTAAACAGCGTCTATACAACGAAAGCATCGATTTATGCAGATACTAAACGTGATGTTAGGTGAAAAAATCACATTATTGAAACCACATTGAAAACATATATGTACACACTTATAGTATAAAATGTGTTTGCCATTCGATATTATCATTAATTTTGTAATCTTGTATCAAGATTTATACTTTACAGATATTTTTAATATTTTATACGCCTCTTGTGAGAGAAAAATTATCATTTATATTCATATGATTGATGAATAGACAATTTAGACAATGGTTCGAATGAACACGATAATTCATGAATGTTGTTTATAAAAAAGTAATTGTAACATAAATGCATGTAATTAGCAAGAAGCAGTTTAAATACTTACAACAAACAATTTCAAGTTAATTGTGAAGGCAACCGGCAACAATTAAAAGTATAAATGATAAAAAAATATTAAATAAAAATAATGAAGATATAAAAAAATAAACGAGCACATATTGGAACCATTTTAAACTCTTGGCATTTTATGAGCAGGTATTAAAAGAAAAATTGTATAAAATGGTTTGACTATAATTCTATTAAAGCAAATATACAAATCCATGTCCAAACCACAATCCAAAAACAAAGTAAGAACTTTGAAACTCACCTAACAGATAATGTTAAAAAGTCGAAAGTTAGGTTAGGTGCTACGGAACGGTATTTCCCTCCTGTTTAGCTA
This sequence comes from Anadara kagoshimensis, assembly GCA_021292105.1. NCBI lineage: Eukaryota > Metazoa > Mollusca > Bivalvia > Arcoida > Arcidae > Anadara > Anadara kagoshimensis. The sequence goes on from CM037859.1 coordinate 51,460,744, forward strand.
GCTACCCCCGCCACGTGTGTAATTAATATCAGGAATGAAAGACACATGAAACTATTAGAACATAGTTTAGGGAAAATATATCCGTGGGTACAGAGACGTTATACTGATCGACAATACCGTGCTGTCGATCATAAGACTTTTTGAGGGTCTTGATCAGTGTTTGTTATTTCCTTATCTTCTTGAAGATCTTGTAAACTTATGACATTGTAACACCTTTTAAAATGTAATAAATAATTAATTAATGTGTATCTGAAACAAACCTGAACTAGGATATAACCGATATAACTAAAACATGCAAAACAATGTATGACAAATGATAAGACAAAGACGAAAGTATAATGAAACCATTATAATAAAAGTTACAATGACATCTAGTGATATTGTCGGTAAACTTTATTTTATTATATCCGTTATGCCATTTTAAATGCCACCTGTAGTTAAAGGCCACTCGGTGCCATTTTGACTCCATTATAACTAACAAGATGAACATGAACATATCTAATTACACAGGAGGTGATGATTGTTTTGATTGGTATTTTGTTACACGTTCTACTCAGATAATTTAATTGAAAACGTTCTTTCTCTCTTATCGCAATATGTTTTTGAATTCTTCTAAAACAACGACAGTAAACATCAGTTTTTATTCTATTACAATGCTCATGACTTCCATTGATAATGTAGTACATAACAAAAAACAGCTGATTCCAATTGGACTCATAATAGAGGTAAAAACGAACGCTTTCTCAGTTCGTGCACGCAATATACGGTACACAAATGCTACTGAAGTTCATGGTTAGGGAATTATGTCATATAATGGCGTAAGTGTACTTAAGAAGGTTACTAACAGCTTAAATAGTCAACGCTAACAAACATTTATAACAAATGATTCACGAATTCATTGCGAGTGTTTTGTTTGGTTTTCCCCGAAAAAACTTTCAGCAAGATCTTGATCCTGCTGTTGCATTTAAATCGAGTAAGCAGTGACTTCAAATAATGAACGATTTTATCTTTGACTTGCAGGCAATGCTACTGATATGAGTCCAATTTAAAATCTGCGGGTTTCCCCTAAACAGACAGTAGCCGAAGATAGTCCAAAATCGCCAAAAGAGTTATTCTGTTAAAAAGCACTGGTATCAAATCAAGAAATAAAATGTCAAAGTAGTATCGCATACTACCGCATCATTGTAGAGCTGTTATTCAAGCAAAATGTGATTCTATAAACAACTAGCTGTAAATAAGCTCGTGTTGATACCTAGCTATGCCACAGACCTTAAGTTGATCACTTCTCAAAGAAATTCATTTTGTTGTATTTGTATTTTTGTTCTTACTCTTATTGGATTAGTGGCGACGTTTCTATATAGAAAATAGAGGTGGCATTTTTGTGGATTGAGCTGTATAATCATTTATAGCTAAACAGGATGTGCTTACCCTTCCAGAGCACCCGGCCTCACTTCCCTGGTGGAAGTTCACGTGTGTAACCTAACTTGTCAGTTCTAAAGTTTTTACTTTGCTTCTGGATTGTGATTCGGACATGGAATAGTATGTTTGTTTTTGATTACATTTTTTATTATTCAAAATCAAAATAAACATACTAATCCATGTCCGAATCACAATCCAGAGGCAAAGTAAAAACCTAGTTAGACACGTGAACTTCCACCTAGGAATTGAGGTCGGGTGCTCCAGAATGGTAAGCATAAGCATTGTGTAAAAAAAATAACTTTTGAGATTATAAGATAAGATGGGGATAAGATAAAACAAGACACCTGAAAGGTTCATCAGATTGTGCGCATATACATGTATTCACACTATACATGAAGTAATATTATGTATATGTATAAATATTGTGAGTATACTGACTTTTGATCTTGGCTTCATGTAAACAAACAATATTTAAACAAAATAAACGAATTAAAATTAACGTGATATATATTTAAAAGGGAAAAAAGCAGTAAACTATAAAGGTCAAAATTAAATCATGAGCTTGGCCCTTAAACTTGACTTTATCTTGACGGTCATTTCTAGAAATTACAAAAACAAAACCAAATGTTATTATCTATCGAAATAGTCAGGTATAAGGAATTGAAGCGATTTAACGATTTTTGTTATATTAGTGGCCGCCATTTCTAAACCACGTGCCTAGAGATCATACCACCGTCCACCGACTAGGTTCTTATTTAAATCGGGTAAATCTTATTGTTGGAAAGTTTGTCATTTGGATTGCCGTAGGTCGGTAATTATTCGAGCTCTTTGGTATAACCGACAATACCATTACTGACTGTCTCGGTACTAGTTTTGCTAATTGTTAAATACTATATTTCATGAAATTCCAAAAAGTTTAACTGTTGTAAATACAGTATAACCTGTGTATAAAGACCACGCAAGGGACTGAGCAAAAGTGGACTTTATAGACAGGTTGTCTTTATATAGAGGTCACCTCTTATGAACAAGTAAACATGCATCGTTGATACCGGTATAGACTATACTAATGGGTGAAAAATATGTAGTACTTTTTTGTTAAATTGGTTATAATAATAATTACTAATATTATCATTATTTTAAAAATTCTTTTAAATCAGAATTATTTTTAGAGAATATTTAGGTTAATCATGATGGACTGTACATGGTAACAGTTTATCCTTTAGGATTGTCTTTGTTTTCTTAAGAAGCAGGGTGTCACGAATTAATACAATAGGTATAGAAAACAATACTACCTGTACCTGTAAATAATAAAGACTATTTATTCCGTCTCATCTAATGGCTTCAGCCACTGACTTGAGAATGACTCTATATATTTTTCTCCTTAAATTTTTACTTATAATATTATGACTAACAACTAATAACTAACAACAGAAATTTGTAAAACTTTGTATGTCACAATACTAAATACACTGACCAAAGAATTTAAATTATAATAATTATTTTTATATTGCTAATCTTCATGCATTTGGAATACATGTAATAGACTTAGTTCCATGTTCCTTTCACACAATCTTGATTACATTCGTGGAGGGTGTAGCTAGCTAAACAGGAGGTGCTTTCCCTTCCAGGGCACCCGGCCTCACTTCCCTAGTGTAAGTTCACGTGTCTAACTTAACTTGTCAGTTCCAAAGTTTTTACATTGCTTCTGGATTGTGCTTCGGACATGGATTAGTATGTTTGTTTTTGTTATAACAAAATGAAATTTTTGCTTGAACTTTTAGAAATTATACAATTCCAAAATTGATAAAAACTTATTGAAAAAGTGGACTTTGTAGACAAGATAAGGAGTCATTTGGGACTAAAAAGGGTGGACTCTATTCACATTAGACCGGTTGACTTTATATACTGGGTCATTATATAGTAAAATCCATTGGGGATACTTCAGACCGGTTGCTATAAGCAGGTCGACTTTGTACCGAGCTGGATTCTATAGCAAATTATACTGTATGTGTTTACTTAAAACAAAAAACTATATTCATACATGCAGAATAAAAAAATTAGAACCGTCTTACCAAACCTGTCTAGAAACTGTAAGATCTTATAGAACTTTTTTCTCTGTGTATATGCATACTTTTTCTGTAAGCCCAGGCTTTTTAAGGCTCTTAAAAAGTTTTATGGCCGTCATCATAGTGTTGTTGACATATATGAAGTCTCTGTGTCCAGAATTGTCCGTCACATAGTTCCTGAATGTTCCTTTTACGCAATTTTGATTACACACGTGGTGGACATAGCTAGCTAAACAGCTAAACAGGAGGTGCTTACCCTTCACCCTTTCGGAGCACCAACTACCCTATTGGAAGTTAACGTGTTTTACCTAATTTGTCAGTTTTAACATTTTTGCGTCTAGATTGTGATTCGGACATGAATTAGTGTGTTTGTTTTTGATTATGTCAAAGGCAATATATTTGCAGCTTATTTGCCATAGAGAGTTGATAATGCAACCGATGTGAACGTACTGTTTAGCAGTTTAAATCGACTGTAGTTTCAGAAAAACTACAAATAATTTATTATCCAATACAGTACTGTATCTCTTTCAAGGCTAGAAATCATTCTAGACAGTTGGTTTTTGGATGTGTCTATTTAAATTTTAATCCAAGTAGTCTCGGTGACTGAGTTGCCGAAAACGTTTGCTCACGCATCTCAGCCCTTTAATTCAGATCCTACGATAGACCGTTGGTTTTCTCAGGGTACTCCGGTTTTTCTACAACAGTCTAGAATTGATTGTTTTGACATAAGTGAAAGAAACTTGTCTGTCGCGCAGAACATCATAACTACACTCGTTCCCAGCCAATAATAAAGAAAAGCCAGGAAGACCAGACAGCACTACATGACCGTTTAGGATTATATGAAGTATTTAATCAGTGTTATCAGTATATATTCTATTATTCCATCTTTAGTGATGAAACCGTTTTGTGAAGGTTTGGTTGTTTCCAAAAACACTTGTCCACATGACAGTTTTATATTTCTATCTTAAATGTAAATACTGTAAACGTATTTAATTTAACGTGTATTTATTTTCGCAGTATAGGATATTTACGCTTTTGATATATGCACTATAAACAATAGGCATGATATGATTTTTGCTAGGTATAAATTCTCGCCCAAAACAAACAACTGCAAATTATGCGAAAATTGGTACACCGCGAAAATAAATACGTTTACAGTAAGAAGTTGAACATAAACTTTAATTAAAGCTGCAGTATGATGTAGAACAAACAAAAAACCACAAGTGACAGTGCTATATTCATAACGTGATCTTTACATATGTACAACCCAATGTATTGTTTATCAATATGTAAACCAAACTTGTATATGAAAATAAAATAAGATCCACATTATATGCTTATTCTGACAGATGTAACGATATATCATAATAAACTGCATCTCTATAAATAGATGAAAAATTGGCACCAATTTTAAATTTTCTACACATATTATTTTGCTGTTTTAACTAAGTAAAATCTGAAAGATACTGTTTTACATTCAGTAAATTAATAATACACAAAAACATTTACCATCCAACAAACAACTAAATATGTTCGCAGGGAGAAACAAAATAACAAGCTATACAGGCGATCAAAGCTATACAGATTAGATCCGAAACAACAGAACTCGGCATACCAATAAATTAGTTCCCGTTGTGCTCATGAATATTCATGACGTTATATCACGTGATCCCAAGTTCAATGACCGGGAAAATATGCATACCAAAAAAATCGATTTGTAATTGTTATTTCCGCATATGGTACATCAACTTAACTTCTGTTGCACCGGTGTCAAGAGAAACCGACGTAAAATCAAATATGTCCTCCCAGAATGAAAGTAATTAAATCTGGGTTCTGTTGCATGCATTGGCGTCTTGGACTTGTACTTTTAATATCCCCTAATGTGCCTCATTAAAAACGTCAGATTTGTCAAATAGATCAATTTTAAAAAACTCGGGGAACTTTTTTGAGTGCTATTTTAAGAACACGATTGACTGTATCCGGAACAACATCTCTTGTGGTTCCGTTTCTCTTTTCGGAAATTATTGTAAGTCGTAAGTTGGTTGAAAGAAACAATTTCAAAAACTCGGTTATTTCGACTTTTTTCATATTTCAAAAGAAAATACTGTTGGATGAAATCGTGTTTACGCTTCGTAAATTTAAGTTTAGTGGGAACTTCGAAATCCAGACAAATATACTAGAAAAGTACATTAACGTATTCTTACCGGTGTCAAGGCAAATTTTACCTGTCAGAAAATATCCAATGGATGCTTATTGGATCAAAGAGGGCGAGCTAAAGATTTTTGTCTATTTGGCCTATAGTCTCTATAACGTTGACGTTAATCCAATATGGCGGCGTATGCTAATTAGAAAATGGGACAAATTGTTCCACATGGATTAAATCAGTGAATATATAAATCCTGGCCATAAATAAACGATATTCCATGACAAATTTCGCGCAAATTAAAATATTTTCTAAATCATATTGTTATCGTTGGTCTTAAGAGTTTTTAAAAATAAGTTTATCTTCAATATAAAAATACGTAATACCATTAACAAACATACAATTAAGACTGCTTTGTGTTTGGAGGGAGAAAAATACGTCTGTACAGAGCAAATCTCAAGCTAATTAGTTGAAATTATAATGAACAAAATGTATGAACTCTAACCATAAATAAACAATGTTCCATGAAAAAGAAAGCACAAAATTAGAAATATTTTAAAATGATATATTTATCTGGAATATTTCGAACTTTATTAAATCTACTATGGTGTAAATGTCATAAGGATCTTTTTGTCACATAATCCGATACACGATAAGTTGCATGCTATGTAGGATATATAAAACTCTTAACTATAAGATATAAACTACTGTGTTTAGTGAAAATAATTGTAATCGGTTATCTGGTAAATCACACCTGAATATAGAAAAAGAATACCCACCACAACTTTTGCTGATTCTGGAACAAGAAAAAAAACATAATGACATTAAACCACGGTACTGTACGGACAATTAAAACTTAATCTAAATTGTGTTCATATTTATATGCGAATATGACATACCCAAGTGAAGTTGTAACACATCTCTAATTAACAGGTAAAATAACACATATTTATAAAGAATAATTATGAAATTCTATCTTATCACTGTTATAAAACCTAACCTTAAAGTCAAAGTACAATTTATTCGTTATTGGTGTTTTATCTATACAATATTCGTGAAAAGTAATTTTCATGAGAATGATTCAAATAATTCATCATCGTCAACATTGCTCGCAAACCCTGACTCAGAAAAGTGTGACTGTGACTGAGTTTCTTTTGCCGCCTTTAGCTGAGCAGTTACTTGTTCTAACATTGTTGTTTCTAGCGATTTACTATTTGCAGATCCATCTATGGAGGAAAATACGTCCATCATATTTCCTAGAAACCTAAACAAGAACCGGAACTGTGACTTCATATCACGTGCTGTCTGGGTAACCTGTTCAAGGTCTTTTGTCGTCTGCTTCAGGTCTGCAGTGAGTTGTTTGATTTTCTTTTTTAATTCTATTATTTCCATATCTCTGTCGTCAAGAGTTTCACTAAATCTGTCGATGTGGGATTTATTTTCATCTTGTTTCGACTGCATTTGTCGACGTAAATGCTTTACGTGATTCTGCAATCCGCCTATTTCACCATGAAGATCTTCAAAATTTGGCGGCTCTGTTTGAAAATATAAAAAAATATAAGAGTAAAAGTACCAGAAAAAAATAATATACAAAATATGTTACTTTGAACAAACAAAAAATAATGTTCTCAAACGAATTATTTGTCGTAGCCAGTTTAAATTTCAAAAGGACATTTCTCTTTCGTCTAAAAAGAACAAAAATATATAACAGAACTGTACAAGGCAAAATGGTATCCTACTTCAATTTCATTGTGGATATATATAAAAACGCACCAATCCACGTCCAAACTAAAATTCAGAAGCAAGTTGAAACTGGCAAACCACCTTAAACATGTGGACTTCAATTAGGGAAATGATATTGAGTGATGTTGTGTAGCCACACTCGTAACGTGTAAAATTGAAATTGAGAATAAAAAAACAAACACGGAACGTCAAATATATCCAGTGTAATTTTGAATAAAGAGACATATATATAAGCAATATTTTGTTACGGCCATAAATTATTTAAGGATTTTGATAATCCTGGGGTTGCAAAGGCCTTAGGTCAACAATTTAATTGTAAGCAGTTTGCATTGTTGTAAAAACGTTGTGGGAACAAACACTACCCTAGCGTTTAAATTATGAAACAAACACACCATAATTTGGAGATAAGAGACGTTTTAAGCATTAATAGTACACTGTAACTATATGAAAAAGATTACAATATCAAGTCACAGATGAGGTAAACATGTTGTTGTTCCAAAAGTTTAATAAGAAAATAATAAAATAATAAGAAAATAAAATAAATAAAATAATAACAAAGAGACCAAATAGGAACTGCACCGCTCACCTGGACCAAGAACAACACAAATACACAAGAAATACTACATTTTAGGGGCAATAACTCTGATATGGATATTTAGATATTTATGAAAACTGCTCCTCAGATATTGTCATGTAAATTATTTTTGCAATTTTTAATATTTATCTTTCCCCAATAACTCCAATAATTCTCTGGAAAAATAATCAAAAACTATAAAAGAAAATATAAAAATTGACTTCTAAAAAGACAATGACTCCAAAACCGTTTGTCAAGTATTTATGAAATCTGATATGTGCCTAGAAAGATGCCATACGGATTCTTTTCGTATCAATACTTTTGATCTATCTCTGATACTTCTCAGCAAATAGCCAAAAACAATAAAATAACAAAATCACTAAAAATATGATATTTCAGGGTCAATAACTCCCAAGAACAATAATTGACAAGAAAATAATTTTCAGGGTCAATAACTCCCAAGAACAATGATTCCTAAGAAACTTATAACAAACTATAAAAATATAAAATTTCAAACTTATCTAGAATCTGTCACGCCAATCATTTGTAAATGAAAAAAGCATTAAATATTTTAGTAACAGCTAATATACAGCCAAAACATCACACACGCACGCACGCTTCACCACACGCCATAATCTCACATGGCCTTTGGCAAGGTGAGTTAAAACCCGATTAAACCGATTAATGTGTTCTTATTCTTTTTGGCAATCTTAGCAATTCACATCGTATTTCTACGAGTAAACAGCGAGATTAATTACCTAAACGACATTAAACAGAGATATTGGAATTTTATATGTGCTTATGGCACTTTAACTACAAAATATCAGGATTGTCTGTCGCTTGTAAGGTTCTGTTCGTAATTTCTCATTTAAAAGTGTAATTTATTTAAACATGTGACTTTAAACTGGCACAATTTCTGTTTCAAATGCTAGTGTCATATCATATTTATATTCCAGTAGGTCATTCAAACTACGTCAAAATGTTTTTGCAAAGCACAAGTGTGCAAATGAATCTGCAAAATGTCACTATATGTAAAAATTAAACAATGTTTTTAAAGAAAAAGTACCTCAATACCACCAGTCAGGCATTTAACAGTACACATAAAGCAAACGTTGAAAGTTCCACCTATATGTCAACGAAACGAATTCCATGTGGCTAGCAATATCTCTTTTGACAATTATAAGTTTGAAGATTGAACATTGAAAATTTTATCAAAGAATTATACCTACATACATTATTTAAAAAATCAGGAAAGCCATTGGCATTACCCTCAAGCATAGTCAAGTAAATTGTGTCATGACCTAGGCATTTTGTCTTTTGTCATAGCATTAGAATTTGATTAACAATTATAACAATTGAAAAAAAGGCTAAAAGTGCAAAGGTGAAAAAATGTCTTGGACTAAGTTAACAGACCGTTTAAATATCTTAATATGTCTCATAACAAACTGCAATATAAGTACATTTAAAAAGACAAAAGCACAAATATCCGACAATAGGGCATGACTTTCATCGTGATCTCATTTTGAAAGGCAGAAAAACATGTTTACATATTCAGCTTCAGATATCCAAATTATATTTCGTAAATAATGTCACCATGCCTTCAATGTCATAATAACAGGGTTTGTTAACCGCTACGTGTCGTATGTGAAAGGTTAAATTGATATTTGTCTTTCTTCTGACATTTTTATAAACATAAAGAGTCTTTATATGGCTTTAAATGTCTTTAAACCTGTCAATTGAGGTATTATCTTGACCAATATCCTACTTATACTTTTGGTTTCACAATTTTAGTCCACTATGATTAAAAATTGCATTCCAAAACAACCGTCTAGTGATGTAAAATCAAAACAGGTTAAATAATGATTTCAAATGAGTGCAACAATAACACGTGCATTAACAAACTGAACAGCACGTTTAAAAGTAATTTAGGAAAACACAAAACATTAAACATTTCCGGCTTTTTTCGTTTTTTGATATCAAATCTTCGTATATGTACGTATGATCTATTAATGTGAAAGAAAACATACAATATGACTGTTGTGATTATGTACATCATGAGAGATACAACGTCTTGTACGTACATTCAACCTTAAAATCGATATATCTATAACGCCATTTGTGGTAAATCGCGTATAGAAGGATTAAAGATTTATATATTAATTGGTTTATTTTTAATTACAAAATTATATAGGATTTCTCTATTGGAATTGTGTTTCACTTTTCAAGTTATTGCAAAATAACCCTTGATACAAACTTTAACTGAAATGAATAGTACATTGAAGACGAGTTACACAGAAAAAAACCCATTCAATTTGTTTTTTAACTTTAGACTTAGGGTTCACTACCTCATGCAAAGTATTTTCTTAGCTAAATTGGAAGATGGTACATTATAGTTTGGTCCTGAGTATCTATACGACCTCTTGAAAAAAATTTGGTTTCATAATTTTGATCTGTGTCATCAGCACTACTGATGAGGAATTGTATTCTAAAACGGCCTAGTGCTGCAAAAGTAAAACTGATGTAATATGTAGTTTAGATAACATCGCCATAAAGTGAAAACTTGTGTAAGATTTTAATTATATGTAATGCACATACTCAGTAACGGATATTTATGAATTTTTCTTCAATAGTTCATGTTTGCAAGCAGTTTATTAAATGGTGGTGTTCAATCGTTAACCCTGTTATTTTACAATGCCTCTTCAATTTTAGTGCGTGGGGTGTTTATAAACTCGCAGATGAGAGAACTTTACCATATTTTGTAGATATAATTTGTGATACGTTCTGCTAAGCTTTTTTTCAAAACCCAGTATTTCATATGATAAATGTTCAGAAAAGTTACGCAAAATGAACAAGCACAAATTCGTACTGTACACTCGGGTACTGTGTGACCAACGGTGTCCTTAAACTTTTCAAAAGACATCGAGCTTCTTTAAAGTCTGGTCCTGTTTACTATCGAAATACATGTAACCTACCTTCTGACAAAGAAATATAATGGTGTCTTTGGACATGCCCTAAGTATGTTTTTCTTCTGGCGCTTGCCTTTTTGAAATATCTCTTCGGATAAAGTACATACTCCTCTGACGTCACAGCGGATATGACGTGAAGACTGACATTAAACACTTCCGTATATGCGTGCATCACAAAGGGATGTCCTTTGGTTTCCCATCCTTGAAGATAGTCAATAAATCCTAGCCAATCGTTTATAGCCTCAGGATCTATCCGCTTAAGCTACAAATATCAACAAAAGATTATTAGTTATTTATTTCTAAACCTGTTTTTAATTTTACAGCACTAGACTGTCGTTTCGGAGTAAAATTGCTCATAAGTAGTGCTAGGTCTAACATTGTGGAAATAGGTATCTGTGTCTAGGATTGCCCTGGATATATCTGACGTCTCATAGTTCCATGTTCCTTTCACACAACTCTGATTACACACGTAGCGGGTGTAGCTAGGTAAACAAAATCAAAAACTCGTCTTTGCTCTAATATTGCAAGCCTAGGCTTATCAAGTCCCTCAAAAAGTTTAATGGCTTTCATCACAGTATTGTTGATAAGTTTGATGTGTCTGTATCTAGGATTGCCCTGCATATATTTCATGTCCCATACCATGTTCCTTTCACACAATTTTGATTACACGCGTGGCGGGTGTAGCTAGCTAAACAGGAGGTGCTAACCCTTCCGGAGCACCCGGTCTCACTTCCCTGGTGGAAATTCACGTGTCTAACCTAACTTGTCAGTTTCAAAGTTTTTCCTTTGCTTCTGGATTGTGATTCGGACATGGATGATTATATTTGTTTTTGATTACATTTTTTATTATTCAAAATCAAAAACCCGTCTTTGCTCCAATATTGCAAGCCTAGGCTTATCAAGGCCCTCAAAAAGTTTTATGGCCTTCATCACAGTATTGTTGATAAGTTTGATGTGTCTGTATCTAGGATTGCCCTGGATATATTTCATGTCCCATACCATGTTCCTTTCACACAATTTTGATTACACGCGTGCCGGGTGTAGCTAGCTAAACAGGATATGCTTACCTTTTCGGAGCACCCGACCTGACTACCCTGGTGGAAGTTCACGTGTCTAGCCACACTTGTCAGTTTCAAAGATTTTACTTTGCTTCTGGATTGTGATTGGGACATGGATAAGTATTTTGTTTTTTGATAGATTACTACAGTTACACAGCTGCAGATCGGGGATTTCGGAAAGAGGGGCTCCGTATTTTCTTTGAAGTGAAACGGGGATCTGGTATGCTCCCCTGAATGTTTTTTATAGTAAATTAAGATCCTGCAATTTGAGAAAGTGATACATACCTAATATCATGAACACAAAAGGAGTTCGGGTCCCTGGAACCCCCTCTTGGTCCAACACCGAAGAATTACGAAATGATGTGGATAGCAATAAAACACAAATGTATAACAGTATAGTGGGGATATTTTGAAGGAATGGATTTACCATTACTTTCATATCATGTTTCGATTCTAATTTCGAATTCAAGGCTAACTAGCAAACATTTAAGAACATCCCTTTTATTAATGATGAACGTTTTCCCGATTCAAAATTTATCACTCAGATATAAAACAGTCTATGGAAGTACCAAAATTGATAAATCTCAGTACGGAATAATAGAGGTCAATGTTTTTAAGAATAAGTAAATGCAACATTTTAAGATTAATGATTCAAGGTGTTCCTTAAGGCGTTACATAAAAATACATTAGAAGTTTTAATGAATATTGGAATTTAATTTCTGCAATATTAACTCTAGACGCTTTCATTCATGATTACCATGGTAACTGGAAATCTAATTTAATTTTAAATTTTAATCGAAATGCCTCTAAGTAAGAAAATTATCTGGTGCATATATTTTTTTCCCTAACATCCATAATACGAATTCTAATTGAGAGTACATTGAGGTTACAACACATAATACGTGCAGTGTTTAATCAGAAATGCAGTTGATGGGTCATCCTGGTTCAGACCCTGGGGAAACTGGGGTCATGATTTCAAGATTTTGGAAAGTATTGCAACATTACTCAAAGTCCAGTATCAATTCTAAGAAAATTATATAAATGAGAAAGAAGATTAATTCCAAACTCAGTCAAGTGTTGGCCCACAGGCAGTATGTTAAGACTAAAAATGGGACCAGGGTTTACCCATAGGCAATATTTTTCTGGGACATTTTTATTTTATTTTTGGCCAATGGTGCAAGGGCTCTTTCAGGATTTACCGTTGTACTTGATTAACTACAGACTTTATAGATTAGTTCCTTTCCAAATGACAGTACGTGTTTTCAAACACGAACATACCGATCCAGGTTCCTATGATAATTCCTAAAGCAAAGTAAATTAAAAACTTTCAAATAAAGTTAACACGTGAACTTCCTTCAAGGAAGTGAGGCTGGCCCCTCCGGAAGAGCTAGCACCTCCTGTCTAGTTAGCTACACCGGATGGCCGAGTGGTTTAAAGCACGCTTGCGGATTATATCGTCTCTAGTCGTCAGGCCTCAAATCCCTCTAGGACACATTCTAGCACGTAAAAGTTATTTTTGTATTTCACTTGCGGTTGTTTTCTTCGGGTACATCGCACTTTTTACCATTATTGAAATGACCGCCTCAAAATAAGTGAAATAATCTTTTACTGGGTCGTTAAGCACGAATACTCCACCAAACACTTTCTATACCAATGGTTTTGTTCAGATAGGTCATGTTTATACAGGTAACATAACTAAAAACCTTTATATTATGCATACCCTAAAGTTAAGATAGTTGGGAGTTAGGTAAGGGTAGGCTTATAAAGGCCTCCAAAATGTTTTATGACCGCCATCACAAAATTGTTGATACGTTTAATTAGTCTCTGTATCCAAAATAACCCTGGATATATCTTATGGTTCCATGTTTCTTTTATTCTCAATTTTGATAACGCACCTGGTGGTTGTAAAAAGCTTAACAGGGGTTCTTACACTTTCGGAGCACCCGGCCTCACTTCCCTGGTGGCAGTTCAAGTTTTTAACTGAATTTACTAGTTTGGTTGTGATTTGGACATGGGGTGGTATTATTATATTATTAACCAGATATTTTCATATCGGCCCAGTTATTTGGCCAAGGGTGTCATATTCGGCCTCGGGCCAATATGACACACCGAGGCCAAATAACTAGGACAATATGAAAATACCTGGTTAATGATAATTTTATTAAATAACATTTCATACTCTCAATTCAAATTTATCAGCATCGTCGACTGCACATCAACAAATCTATTATTTTGTGGCAAGTGTTGATTGGTATCGCTCTCGATATCCAAGAGAATGTTTTGTAAGTAAGAATCTTCAATTTTTGTCATCATTTCATAGCGAGTTAGGTCATGCGATAAAACCTCAATCATGCCTTTCCAAGGACAAACATGTTTGTGTGACATTAACTGCATCACGTTGTTGTCGTCCGATTGTTTGTAAACATACCGCGTCAAAGAAACGCTTACAAGATAGCTTTTTGTATATTTAGTGGGTAGTGGATATTGATAATATTTTTTATCGAACAAAAAAAACTTTTCCACATAAAATATGCATATTTTGTAATCAGAAAAAAGTTTTAATTTGCACTTACCCCTATTGGATTTTTAGAAGCGCTATTAGTCAGCCATTTTGTTTTTGTAATGAAAAGCTGTCAGAATATTGGTCCAGTTTTTTCATATTGGCCCAGTTTTGTGAATTTATTGGCGAGGCAGATTTTTACGTCAAGTTGTATCAATAACACATGTTGTTAATAAATATTTTTATTTATTATTATTATTATTATTAATTTACTTTGTTTTATGGTCGTGATTCAGACACGAATTAGTATGTTTGTTTTTACTTTGTTTTATGGTTGTGATTTAGACATGGATTAGTATGTTTGTTTTTACTTTGCTTTACGGTTGTGATTTAGACATGGATCAGTATGTTTATTTTGATATACGCTATAATCGGTTTACAAGTATTTATCGGTGGGATTCCTTTTTTCAATTTTAGATTACTAGTATCAGTCTAGTATGTTAAATTATCGATAAATGGTTGTTATTGACTAAAGTGAAATGATAACCGTGTATCAAGATGACATAAACTTTTTATGCTACAGTTCAAATAGGGGAGTTTAACAATTTTATCTCCCTTGATTACTCTCTATGGTTAGAGGTAAGGAAGTGTACCGTCTGCAAGCCAGGGGGCATTCCCCTATTACCTACATGTATCCATATGCTAGTCTGAAACTTAGTATATGTAATACATATAAATGTATCTACATTATATTTTATTTTCTTAAAGTGTTTCGTCTGAAAATAAATAAATAAATAAATAAATAAATAAATAAATAAATAAATAAATAAATTTTGAAACATAACCTTGAATGCCGCATCAATATACACTTAAAAAATTTTAAACCTTTATTTTTTTTTTATTTTTATTTATTCTTTTTATTTACTTTTTTTCTTTTTTTTTTCATTGACACAGAGTGAAAAAAATTTATGTCATGTCTATCAATTAAATTTATTTATTTATTTTAAATTTTATTTTAAATTTTATTTTGGAAAGTAACTTTATAAGGGAATGGTTGGTTACTTTAGTTAAAATGTTTGAAATAAATAGGGATTTTTTCTAAAAAGTAATGAATCGTTTACCATTTCATATGCCATTTTTTATGAAATCATAAAACACAGATGTATTTTATAAATAAAACAAAAACATATGACAACCAAAAAAAAACCGGATAAAATTATTGAAACATACAGACATTTAATGTTAAAGTTTATTTTATTTTTTATTCACATTCTAAATACTTTTCATTTATCAGTTTATAAGTTTGATATTATCTTGTATATTGAATAAGTTAGATGAAGTTTGTGTAATTGATAAAAACGATACTTGTAAATTCTTTTCGATGGATGCTGACCATAAAGGGGTTCATTTGTCGTTTGTCGGTACGTGTCATGTATTGAGTCATCCGGTAATGTTGTCAAGTGTGCGGAGGTATGTGAATTACGGATACTAATTAACGGATTAAGACTTCAACACCATAATCTTGGTAATACATTACGGGATAAACAATTCATCAACGAGAAACTTTTTAATAAACAGTAATGTAACATGTAGATATGAGGAGCATCATATTTCTTGGAGCAAATATTGGGTAAGGGAAAGAATAAAATGTAATTGTAATCGCCATAGGTACATCATAATTTTGGGTTCGTTTAATTAATTAAAATTAGTTAAATGTAATTCTGTCAAAGGCAATTATATACATGTATACAGAATATATCGATTCAATTTTCTCCCACATCGGCGTAAACTTTATAAGTTTTGATACTATTTCAAGAAAAGAACAACTGATAAAGTTCTTCCACAAACTTGTATGTATTCAAGATTGTTTTTCTAGCTATAGACTGCCTATTAATAGTATCATATCTTTGTCCTTATAGCAAATGTAACCATTTTATTTTATTTTTAAAGTTTAAAATGCTTAACAAAATATATTAATTATACTTCTTTAATTTGGTTTATTCATTTTTATCATCTTTTTATTTTAACTGTTTTTTTTTTTAATTCTTCATAGTTTTAATTTCTAAAATATTAAAAAAATAACATATTTGACTTAAAGAAAATATAAATTTATTAGTAAGAAAAAGTTTTGTCACATAAAATATATGTTTATTCATGAATGAATTTAAATATATCCCATTTACGGCAATGTTTAACCATTTAAAAGCGTTACCAGCCTTATACCTTTATTACGACTGCCCCCTCGATTGCAAATCACGTTCAATCGCGTCCAATCTCGTAAGGTCACGGGCCTTGCGCATGCGTAATAAACAATGTTAAACTCCTCTATTGTATCATTCTCCCATTAATCAGATTACATGTAACATAATATTAAGTGATATATCTGATATCAAAACAGATACTACCTTGCAAATAAGCTGATTATTACAGCTTTGGGTGTTTAAGCATAGATGCGGTTATTACGCGCCATGAAATATCTTGCTCAGTCTGTTGTCAATCGCGTTTTCATAGTAAATGTCCTCTGTGGCTGCCACGTGTGGCCTGCTTTTTTCAAACTCTACAGAGGAGTATGTAACGTGCACTGAGACACTGGACCTCGGTTTGAATGTCATCCGAAAGACTACTCTAGTAAAACGTTTTTACAGCTCTAATATGGAAAAAATGAAAAGGATTTCGATTTTTCCCCGAGTGAGCTTCGAAGCCACAACTCGAGACTTCGAAAGTAGGCAATAATACCACTCGGCCATCTCCTTCCTTAACATTTTATGCTTGAATATCTATTATTTACGGCATTAATTTACAGCAGTTTGTGGGTAGAATCCGGAGAATGCGTGCATTTTAATTGTTTTGAATTACGGCTGTTTGTACACACGCATTTCATTTCACTATAATGTTTAAAATTCCCTTTAAAGGGCGAGATGCAGTAATATACATTACTTTTTTCTGTGGTTGTCTTTTCATGATGTTATGTTCCACATTTAAATGCATTATATGATAACATTTTAAACATTGGACTATGATATCTGGTGGTGTAAGCCATTTTGCGTTTCGAAGCTATGAAAAGTCCTGTCTGAAACCTTTCATGTTAAAATATGCACGCTGGTGTTTGTATTATATTTAAACAAAATATCCAAAGAACCGTAAAAATATACTTAACAAAATTTAGCTAAGGAAATAAAATACAATGCAAATAAATGAAATTAATTGAAAAATGACACGGGAATTATTATTAATTTATTCTACCAACTTTCACGTTCAACGATAAACACGCCTGCATGCCAATTACACAAGCATCAAATATCAGCGTGCATATTTATGGCGTATATTGTATGAAAGATTAAGTAATTATATGGAACAAATCAGATCGAGATTCCGTCACCCCTGTTTATCAAACATCAATGTATGATCATACAGAACGTACTTTAGAATTTTGTTTTCAATCAATGTCCAGATAACATTCCCAAAACAATGTAAAAACTTTGAAACTGGAAAATTAAAAAAACACATGCAATTCCACCAGAGAAGTGAGACCGTATGCTACGGAAAGGTAAGCGCCCTTAGTTAAGCTACGTACAAACGCCACGTGCGGAATAGAAATATAGTGAAACATGGAACTACTGTACGCCAAAAAAATCAAGGTTAATTGTGGATAAAGAGACACCATATATGTACTTATCAATATATTGTGATCACAGCCATAAAAACTTTGTTAGTTGTTCAGTTGTGTGTATTCTATGAAAGCTTAAGTGATAGTATTGAACAAATCACGATCGAGATTCCGTCACCACCACACCCCCCCCCTCGTTTATCAAACAACAATGTATGATCATAAGTATAACATACTTTAGAATTTTGTTGCCAATTAGTGTCCAAATAACATTCCCAAAGCAATGTAAAAACTTTGAAACAGGCAAATTAAAATAAATTTTTAACAGATGAACTTCCACAAGGGAAGTGAGACCGTATGCTAGGGAAAGGTAAGCGCCTTCAGTTAAGCTACGTACAAATGCCACGTGCGGAATAGAAATATAGTGAAACATGGAACTACTGTACGCCAAAAAAAATCAAGGTTAAGTGTGGATCAACAGATACCATACATGTACTTTAAGAGCCTTGATAAACCTGGGTTTACAATATCCCTGGTCAACAATTTATTTGTGAGCAGCTTGTTTCGTTGTATTAAATTCCCGTAGTGGCAACAAGCTCTATCATAAAGAAACATTGTGAAACAATAAATGTTATAATAGTATAATATTGAGGTTTGCTGGTCGACGTCATGCTGATTAGTCGTATAACTGCTATTTGTGTGGTCAAATTCACTTGTAATTTAAGCGCTTGTGGGCTCGTTGTGTATATGTGTTAAAGATTAGGTTAAAAAATATCCCTGTTCTACGCGTGACTTCCTTTCTACGCATGGCCGTCCATTACACGTGTGCCCGTCTTATATGAAAGTACATGTGACATAAACTTAACTTGTCAATACTATACAATTGTTTTATTACGCAGTGGGTTTATTTTGGCTTTATTCGCAGATTGAGAATGTTCTGCGAATAAAAAAATCTAATTTTTGTCATAGTTTTTTTCTAATACTGAGCATTGATCTAGGGTTCGACAAGCCTATAATACCGCTTCAAACAAGAGAAGATAAGGATACATTTCAAATTTTAAAAATTGTGTCATTTTTTGAAAACCATTGCTTCAGTCAAATGAGCGTAAATTCACCGGTATATTGTCTCGTTTGAGTTTTGTATACCTTAACTGCGGTGATTGGCGCCAAAATCCCCCCAAAAAAGACGCTTAAGTGCTTTGAGTGGCAAATATTGATTCCAGGCACAGGCGTTTGTGTCTATCAATCATCCTTGATAGATACAAACGTCTGGGGGTCCCAGGATCCTATTTTATTTATTTGTTTAACTTACATCAAATCTATAATTTGGGTGTCTACACAAGTATTGTAGAAGTTTATCCTTCATCTGAACACGTGTCACCTCGTAAACATTACCAATAGCATGAAGTAACGAGTAATACAGCAAATCTTTACTTTCCTCCTTCTCATTTCCAGAACGTAATCTTCTCGACGTCGTAAATCCCTTCATCCGTCTTTTACAATCGCTTTTTGAATGATATTTGCTTTCATCTTCAACTAATCGTTGTAACACATACAGGAATTGTATTTTTTCTAAATCGTCTATGTCTGAAACTGAAGAAGATTAACATGGGTGTAATTTATTTTAACATTGGTCTTTTTACATAATAGCCACATGTTGTATACGAAATAAACACCTGTGTTGAATATACATAAATGTAACTGGCCCATAAAAATATTTAAATTGAAGGTCAATCGTACAGGTCAATGTTGTTTGCAATTATACACTATAAAACGGTGACTTTGTCTCTACCTTTTCTGATCACGAATGTCTGCATAGATGCCTTAACAATAATTAACTGGATCAATAATATATGGAATATCATTAAAACGAAAGACAAAAAAAAAGTAAGATGAATTAAATACTTTAATTTAAAATCATTTTTCAACTTTGAGTTCTAATTAAAAAAAAACCCTAAAATATTTAAAACCTATAGCCAGAATTTACTGTTAAATTTTTCTTTTAAATTTTAAAATTATTATTTTTCTTCTTCTCTGGATTATTATTATTATTATTATTATTATTATTATTACATGTATCAATTATTATTATTACTACATGTATTATTATTATTATTATTATTACATGTGTATTATTATATTATTATTATTATTATTATTATTACATGTGTATTATTATTATTATTATTATTATTATTATTACATGTGTATTATTATTATTATTATTATTATTATTATTATTATTATTATATCTATCATTTATTATTATTATTATTATTATTATTATTATTATTATTATTATTATTATTATACCCATTTTCTTATCTTCCATCCATGTCAGAAGTAATTCAGATGCAGTAAATGTTTTGGGTACTAATTTTTCCAGTTCTTCCAGAGTGGTAACGGCATCTATGGCTTTCATATTACCAATATCCAGTATGTCATTTTCTATCAGGTACAACTTTAAGGTTTTATAATCCACTCCTCGTCTCTTAAACCTTCTAAAACACTCCTCAATAACTAAAACAGCCTGTGACATTCGTAACTCCGTCACGTCAGTTTTGTCTTTCTTCTTTTCCATCTCTAATTTGTTGTCTTTTTCTCGTTATGTTTTGTTTCGATGGTACATAGTGTTACTTGTCTTATCCAATATCCGTGTTTTACACAGCTGTCCGTGTTGTACATTGTTACTCTGGATATCAACTTATCTAACTTATTGTCTTTTATTTTCTATACTCGGGGTCTACATGGGAACGACATACAGCTGGTAGGTTTAAACTATCAAACACTTTGGTCAAAATGTTCCATCAAAAGTCACTGTGTGGTATTTAGGTTGCAAAAAGCTTTGTTCAAATTCTTTTTATCAAGGTCACTCTGATGTGTGTTTGACTCTCATAAGCTTTGGTCAAAATATTTTATAGAATTAACTTCCAGTGATGTTTTAGACTTACAAAAGCTCTTATCAAAATCTTTAATAAAATTCACTTTGACCAGTGTTTAGACTTACACAATTTTGTCAAAATTATTTATCAAAGTTACTACATGTATTATTAGTATTTAGACTCACAAAAACACTGATCAAAACGTGTAATAAAAGTCACCTTGAGGGTTGTTAATATTTCCCTAACTTTGTACCGAAAATTTGAAGAATTTATTCAAAGTTTTGAATTTCGGTCAAGCTTAGTCAAACCCTCAAGTAAAACACTTGCAGAAAGTACACTATTGTAAATTTACATAGAATTTCGTCTATTGTATTTTGATCGTGTAAATACTGAAGGTTGCTTTAACTTGTTTTACATTTATATTTGAATCACTGCTAGGTCATATATACATGTGTGTCAGTAATATCAGAGAATAACGACGACGAGTTAGTGAGTAGGTGAGTGAATAAGTGAATAGGGTTGGGCTAGTAATCGAGTGAGTAGGTTGGTGAGTAATAAAAGATTGGGTAAGTGAATAGCGGTGGGCGAGTAATCGAGTGAGTTGGTAAATGAGTAAGTGAATAGGGGTGGGCGAGTAATTGAGTGAGTAATAAGTGATTGAGTAAGTGAATACGGGTCGGCGAGTAATCGAGTGAGTTGGTGAGTGAGTAAGTGAAAAAGGGTGGGCGAGTAATTTAGTGAGTTGGTGAGTAATAAGTGATTGAGTAAGTGAATAGGGGTGGGCGAGTAATGGAGTGAGTAGGTTGCTTAGTAAGTGAATAGGGTTGGGCGAGTAATCGAGTGAGTTGATGAGTAATAAGTGATTGAGTAAGTGAATAGGGGTGGGCGAGTAATCGAGTGAGTTGGTAAATGAGTAAGTGAATAGGGTTGGGCGAGTAATCGAGTGAGTTGGTGAGTAATAAGTGATTGAGTAAGTGAATAGGGGTGGGCGAGTAATCGAGTGAGTAGGTTAGTGAGTAAGTGAATAGGGTGGGCGAGTAATCGAGTGAGTTGGTGAGTAATAAGTGTCGAGTGAGTTGGTAAATGAGTAAGTGAATAGGGTTGGGCGAGTAATCGAGTGAGTTGGTGAGTAATAAGTGATTGAGTAAGTGAATAGGGGTGGGCGAGTAATCGAGTGAGTAGGTTAGTGAGTAAGTGAATAGGGGTGGGCGAGTAATCGAGTGAGTTGGTGAGTAATAAGTGATTGAGTAAGTGAATATGGGTGGGCGAGTAATTGAGTGAATAGATGGGTGAGTAATAAGTGATTGAGTAAGTGAATAGGGGTGGGCGAGTAATCGAGTGAGTAGGTTGGTGAGTAAGTGAACAGGGTTGGGCGAGTAATCGAGTGAGTAGGATTGTGAGTAAGTGAATAGGGTTGGGCGAGTAATCGAGTGAGTAGGTTGGTGAGTAAGTGAATAGGGGTGGGCGAGTAATTGAGCGAGTTGGTGAGTAATAAGTGATTGAGTAAGTGAATAGGGGTGGGCGAGTAATTGAGTGAATATGTTGGTGAGTAATAAGTGATTGAATAAGTGAATAGGGTTGGGCGAGTAATCGAGTGAGTTGGTGAATAATAAGTGATTGAGTAAGTGAATAGGGGTGGGCGAGTAATTGAGCGAGTTGGTGAGTAATAAGTGATTGAGTAAGTGAATAGGGGTGGGCGAGTAATTGAGTGAATAGGTTGGTGAGTAATAAGTGATTGAATAAGTGAATAGGGTTGGGCGAGTAATCGAGTGAGTTGGTGAGTAATAAGTGATTGAGTAAGTGAATAGGGGTGGGCGAGTAATTGAGCGAGTTGGTGAGTAATAAGTGATTGAGTAAGTGAATAGGGTTGGGCGAGTAATCGAGTGAGTTGGTGAGTAATAAGTGATTGAGTAAGTGAATAAAGGTGGGCGAGTAATTGAGCGAGTTGGTGAGTAATAAGTGATTGAGTAAGTGAATAGGGGTGGGCGAGTAATTGAGCGAGTTGGTGAGTAATAAGTGATTGAGTAAGTGAATAGGGGTGGGCGAGTAATTGAGCGAGTTGGTGAGTAATAAGTGATTGAGTAAGTGAATAGGGGTGGGCGAGTAATTGAGTGAATAGGTTGGTGAGTAATAAGTGATTGAGTAAGTGAATAGGGGTGGGCGAGTAATCGAGTGAGTTGGTGAGTAATAAGTGATTGAGTAAGTGAATAGGGGTGGGCGAGTAATCGAGTAAACTTTCATTTCAAATGCCGAATGCTTGGCGAAAAAGTAGCGATACTCTATTTTTAGGTCTTGGTCAGAACTGACAGGGCTTCGAACTTCTTTACATACAAAGCGAGGACTCTACCGATTGCATTACCGTAGTGGTTTGAATTACAAGAACCAACTCCCAGAATATATAGATATAAGTGAGATGGTATACCCACTCCTCTAGAGCCATCAGAGAGTTTTGGCCTGAAGTAAGCTTACCCTGATCTGAAGTCATCAATAATAAATGCGTTGTGTGCTTAATCTAGTTATATAATCGATATTTTGACGGACTTTACATAAAACTGGCACAAAAACCTTAATTAACACACAAACTAGCACCATAACTTAATGAACACCAAACAAGTATCGGGTATCAGAGTACCATGACTCTGTGTACTCCTATAGACAAACAGGGACCTCACAAATCAAGTATCGGGTGTCAGAGTACCATGGCTATGTGTACTCCTATAGACAAACAGGGACCTCACAAATCAAGTATCGGGTGTCAGAGTATCATGGCTATGTGTACTCCTATAGACAAACAGGGACCTCACAAATCAAGTATCGGGTGTCAGAGTACCATGGCTGTGTGTACTCCTATAGCCAAACAGGGACCTCACAAATCAAGTATTGGGTGTCAGAGTATCATGGCTATGTGTACTCCTATAGACAACCAGGGATCTCACAAATCAAGTATCGGGTGTCAGAGTACCATGGCTATGTGTACTCCTATAGACAACCAGGGATCTCACAAATCAAGTATCGGGTGTCAGAGTACCATGGCTATGTGTACTCCTATAGACAAACAGGGACCTCACAAATCAAGTATCGGGTGTCAGAGTATCATGGCTATGTGTACTCCTATAGACAAACAGGGACCTCACAAATCAAGTATCGGGTGTCAGAGTACCATGGCTGTGTGTACTCCTATAGCCAAACAGGGACCTCACAAATCAAGTATTGGGTGTCAGAGTATCATGGCTATGTGTACTCCTATAGACAAACAGGGACCTCACAAATCAAGTCTCGGTTGTCAGAGTATCATGGCTATGTGTACTCCTATAGACAATCAGGGACCTCACAAATCAAGTATCGGGTGTCAGAGTACCATGGCTGTGTGTACTCCTATAGACAAACAGGGACCTCACAAATCAAGTACCGGGTGTCAGAGTATCATGGCTATGTGTACTCCTATAGTCAAACAGGGACCTCACAAATCAAGTATCGGGTGTCAGAGTACCATGGCTATGTGTTCTCCTATAGACAAACAGGGACCTCACAAATCAAGTATCGGGTGTCAGAGTACCATGGCTATGTGTACTCCTATAGACAAACAGGGACCTCACAAATCAAGTATCGGGTGTCAGAGTACCATGGCTATGTGTACTCCTATAGACAAACAGGGACCTCACAAATCAAGTCTCGGTTGTCAGAGTATCATGGCTATGTGTACTCCTATAGACAATCAGGGACCTCACAAATCAAGTATCGGGTGTCAGAGTACCATGGCTGTGTGTACTCCTATAGACAAACAGGGATCTCACAAATCAAGTCTCGGTTGTCAGAGTACCATGGCTGTGTGTACTCCTATAGACAAACAGGGACCTCACAAATCAAGTATCGGGTGTCAGAGTATCATGGCTATGTGTACTCCTATAGACAAACAGGGACCTCACAAATCAAGTCTCGGTTGTCAGTTTATCATGGCTATGTGTACTCCTATAGACAAACAGGGACCTCACAAATCAAGTATCGGGTGTCAGAGTATCATGGCTATGTGTACTCCTATAGACAAACAGGGACCTCACAAATCAAGTCTCGGTTGTCAGTTTATCATGGCTATGTGTACTCCTATAGACAAACAGGGACCTCACAAATCAAGTATCGGGTGTCAGAGTACCATGACTATGTGTACTCCTATAGACAAACAGGGACCTCACAAATCAAGTATTGGGTGTCAGAGTTCCATGACTAGACAAACAAGAACTTCATTTTCTCTTATAGTCCGATCACTTATTCAGTGATGAAAACCGATGTGGTTTTAAAAAGATCGTGGTTTACTTACCTCAAATTTAATTAATGCTATATGTAGATCTGTTATTTTTATAACATGTGTTAAACTAATTTGATTAAATTTTTCATATTAAGTCTAAAAATCAAATAAACCCCGTTTTTATCAGACGCGCATCTGAATTCAGACGATGCGTATCACGTAGTAAAATGCATTATCGCCAAAAACTACATATTTTGAGACAAAAATCTCGGCTTTGTTAGATGAGTTTGAATGTTTTGTAGTTTTAAAACATTAAATTAAAAAAATGTGTCGTTCTAGGCCAAACATGTATAATAAATGAAATATTATTCATTATTTTGATGTTTGTGCTGTTTTACCTGTTGTCCATTCATAATCAAGTGCAATGGGTTAGTCCGTGACGTATACTAGTAAGGAATAGAAACACCTGTATAAACCCGTATCGCGTGAATGCGTATTAGCCAATCAGAACCCAATTAGGAATGGCTTACATGAATGAAACTGTCGAATATGCCATATCAAAATATCAAAGGGACAACAGCTACCTTTCAATTAATTGCTAAATTTTGACGCCCAAAAACTCAAAAACTACAGTGAATATTAAAAATTTAACCATGCAGATTGGAAAATAGTATTTTTAAATACTTATCTTTAAAACAAGACAGCAAACGAACAAGTAATAATTTTTCAACAAACTTTTATCAAAAAAGTTTATTAAAATTTATTCATATAAATTAAAAGCAAAAAATTGAAAAAGCTGAAAATATTTGAAAAAAATATTCAAAATATGAAAAAATATGTTCTAATAATACATGTGAAATTTCACGTCTATTGAAGTTATAGCAAGTGAGATATCTAAGGTTGAATCACACCACCCATTCAAAACATGTTTTTTCATCACTGAAAATGTGATCGGACTATAGTAGAAAATGCTTGCTAATGGACAGAATGTCAAGTCAACACGTTAGACCACCAAGGACCGGATTTCGGACAGAAATGCGTTCTACTTTTATAGACAACCGGAGACCTCATTTTCCAGTGATCTAATACTCTGAGTAACAGAAAGAACACATGTATGTAATCAACACCTAAACACCACCCACCAGAAACACTTTTTTCTCAGTGGACCAAGACACCGGATGCCGAAAAGAAGGCGTGTTCTACAATCCCCGTCTTAAACAACAACTCATTTGTAAAGGGCGGTTTTAGTTAAGTTCGATCGAGTAGTTTTGAATATGAGCAAGGTCGATCGTAGTGTCTGTATCCTAGCTATTCGGTATACAGCTTATAGAAAAGCGGTTTATATGGGTTGTTACTCTGATTTACTCTACCATTTCAGAACTGAGCGCTTGGGATGTATAACTCGGCCGTATTACACCTATCCATCAATTTTGGCACTCGCAAACAAGACCAAAGAATTGACGCCTGAAGCTTAAAATTTAATTCGAATTCCATTCGGGTGGATCCTGTTCGGATAAAAATTTCCTTGCCGAAGGCCGGTTGTTTCCTCATCAATTCTAGAACTGACCGTCTCGATATAAGTAAAAGTATAATCACTGTGCGTAAATGAACAGTATCACTTCACTTCCCTCTTATCCCTGTTCCGCTTAACCATAGTCCGAATAATCAGCCCAATAAACCCTCATTTTAATTTTTTACTTGTTGGGAGTTTATAGGGTTGATAAGTCGGACTAGCTTAACCTTGTTTACTTATTGTTTGAATATACCTTTTAAAATACAATCACACAGTTTTTCTTATAAATATGAATAGCCTTGACATATACAAAAAAAGTCACGGGGCACTTCGGAAGATAACTTAAAAACGTGATATCCTATCTGCAGATTAGCCTGAGCGCATTGCAAAGGTAAAAATTTCTGTCCTTTCACAAATAGCTGGTACCGTCTCGATATAAGTGATTTTTTTTTTCTGAGACATAAATCGATCAATCAATTATATGGATACAGAATATCGACAAGTAAGCAGTTCTAAGTGTCATTTGTGTTTTACATTTAGTAAATTTACGAAATTCCATTAAAATGACTGAAATTCACGCACAAAAAGTAAACACCTGTTTGATTTATTGCAGGTGGCTAGAAATTTTAACAGAAGATTGTCATCAATCCAGGCCCTTTGGTCCAAGTATAGACAAACCGGAAGTGTCGCAGATCGTCCACGACGTCCAAGGCGAAGAGTGACAACTTACCGCCAAGACAGAATTATCACTTTATCGCATTTGCGTAATCGTTTCTTGAACGCTACAATGACATCAAGGCGCACAATAGGCATACACGGTCGTACTGTGTCTTCACAAACGGTCCGAAATCGTCTGCGAAGTGTTGGCGTTAAATGTCGTCGACCTAAAAAAGCGCCAATCCTCACCAACAGGCATAAACAAGCACGCCTGGCATGGGCAAGAAGGCACATGCGCTTCACCAGAGCAGATTGGGCAAATGTTCTTTTTGTCGATGAGACAAGAATATTTTTAAACGGCGCAGATGGTCGTACGCGAATATACCGCCGACGAGGTGAACGCAACGAAGAATGTTGCATCCAAGAAGTTGATAGATTTGGTGGTGGTTCACGTATGTTCTGGACAGGAATTTCAATGCATACGAAAACAGTATTGTACCTGTTAATGGTACTCTTAATGCAAGGCGTTATCAAAATGACATTGTACAGCCTGTTATTGTGCCTCATATTCGTGCCAACCGCGGTATGATTTTAGCACAAGACAATGCTACATGCCACACGGCTAGAACTACACAAGCCATGTTAGCCGCGAACGGGATTACAGTGCTTCCTTGGCGGCCAAAAGTCCAGATCTTAATCCCATAGAACACGTTTGGGATTTTGTAAAGCAGCGCGTTAGGGAACTTCCACAACAGTTAAATTTAAACATTCTTGAGCGTGATGTATTACACATATGGGCTGGCATTGCCCAGCAATATCTCCAAAGATTTATTATGTCAATGCGAAGTCGTTGTTTAGCAGTAATTAGAGCAAACGGAGGTCACACTCCATATTGACATATGTATATATATATATAATATATACCTACAGTATGTGGCACAAAACGTCTGAATTATTAATGTGACTTTAATTTAAGATAACTTGTACCAATCGCGTCTTTATCGGACAAATAAAACACATAAACGTCATTATAATAATTATATAATCTATATCCGGATATTTATAACACTTTCTGTCACGCAAAAAAAAATGTTGCAGTATGTACATCCGGGTCATTAAGAAATGAATTGACGAAGTGCACACTTTTGCGTTTTTCGTTTCGCCAATTACACTGTACGTACAACGTACTTTCGGGTAACTTTTAATATTTGTTTGATTAAACGGGATTTTATGTCCCAATTAAGAATATTTCACTTACATGGAGACGTCACCAGCTATAGGTTAAGTGACAGCAATTTTTAACTTTGCAGTTATTTTGGGGCAACGTACAGGGAAGGTTCTTTAACGTAGGTCACGTCTGTAGTAGCACGGGACACCGGTTTTTAACATTTCGTTTGAAGGAACCCATGACTGTCATTTCTAAATGTTGGGTGCTTGCTTCTGATATATAAAAAATGAAGTGAAAAGTGAAAGTACAAAAAAAAAAAATAAAAATTAGATTAACCCAATGAGAACGTTTACCGTAATTTGGTGCGTGCTTAAATTCCCAGTTAACTGTGGTGCAACGGGCGAATAAAGTTAAGGTCACGTGACGCGGTTTAGAGACGACAATGACGGACATTTTATACATAATTCTTTAGAGGAATATAGGTAGAAAAGACTGGTATATGTTGTGAGCATTACGTCAAAAACAATGAAAAATCAAGGTTGTGACCAACGTTTTGGAGAGCGTGAAGATGGATACCTTGTGTTATGTTTAAGTATAGAGTGTTATTTTTTTAATATCAGAAACAAGTGTCTGTGCCCACGACCTCCCACATACAAAGCGAAGGCTTAATGCCCCAGTCACACATTCAAGGATCACCTCGCCGGAATAGCTACGGATACGATCCGGCATCATTCGTGGTCCGTAGCTTTCCGTATAGTAGCTGTAGTCATACGTAGTCATTCGTAGTACTTAGTACATTGTATTTCTATATCCGTGACAATTTTGAACATGTTCAAAATTTGACCACGGATCAAACAACCGTATATATCCTTACTAAACCGTATTAGAACGTACTGATCCGTTCTAGTCCCCATCAAAATCGTATTAACCCGTGTTTATCAAGGATTTACACGGTTAGTTACGGTTAACTACGTACTAGTGCGGTTACACTACGTATTTGGCTAAGGATGCAATACGGTTTGCCGCGATTTGTCACGGAACAGCACGCTCTCGTTACGCTGCTTTGCGGATATGTAAGGATCAGTCAGGTTTGTCAAAGATTTTTACGGTAAACTACGATAATTATCCTTGGCAGATACGTGAAAACCCGTAGATACATCGTTGTGCGTCCGAATCGGATCCGTGCCGGACTATGAAAATTGGCTTTTCCGGGGTCATCCATGAAATTTAATCCGTAGTGGTACCGGCGAGGTGATCCGTGAATGTGTGACTGGGGCATTACCCACTGAGCTATCGTAGTGATTTTGGATATTTTACTGACAGAATGTTTCAATTTCTAGTGACACTGATCAAGCAGTTTTGTAGGATCTTGTATTTTACACGTAAAACTGTCGTGTTGGGATCACATTGATCCAACATATCGAAGACCACTAATCACGGTAATCCACACGAAGCTTAAATTATTGATGGATATTATTTATGATAAGTTATACCAATCACGTTTCTATCCGGTAATAAAGCGGCATACAATTAATTAAAATACTGAAAGTACAGAAGGTACTGAAAAAGATTTGATGAACATTAGGGGAGTAGCTAACTATGAGGCAACAGACGGTCTTTCACTGAGACACCACAGGTACCCGGGGAATGGATTTTAAGCATTTTACGCTATATTATTATAAAATGCTTAATGTGTGACACGAATGTTGATTATATTATTTGTTTTCGTTAATTCATTATAATTCTATGATCAATTATTTTATTCTTTCTGTGTTGAAACTTTCCATCAAAATAGAACGCAAGCCTAAGCAAAGAAAGTTAACAGAAATGTTTTCTACACCCGGCAATACGTCGTGAATAAAAAAATAGTGAAACGCCCAGTGATACCATCTCAATAGCAAGTGACCTTTTGCCAAGTAGATGCCCCGACCCTGTTGTTGCTTTGCCTTTTGACGATGTTTATGACCATGGAATGATATGTTTGTATTTAAATCCATATGCTTTTTTATATTTAACAGCAAATATCAGTTTGAGTTGTCGCCAGGATGCGTCATTTTTTTTTTGGGGGGGGGGGGGGGGGGGGGGGGGGCATGCTGACCCCTAAATTCGAAGCTACTGTTTTTGTCTCGGTTATAATCGGTGCCTATCTACGCTCCTGGACATGATTTCCGGAAAGCCGATACTGATGTCAAATGGAGGAAAGAGGTTTCGAACGACAGAAACTATACTGACAAAGTTAACAAGTTACGTTTGTACATGATATATACAACATATAATATCACTTTAACTTTAATACTTAAGTATCGGTAACCACTGCGGTAGCTCAGTTGGTAGAGTGGTCGCTCCGTAAGTGGGGGTCGTGGGTTCCATCCCCGGTCGGGTCTGATCACGGACTTAACAGCGGGTAGTGACTGTTCTTTCGGCAAGCACTCGGCATTACGAAATGAAAGTCACGGTTCTTTCGGGTGGGAACTAAAAATAAACGAGGTCCCGTGTCACAGTGGGCTTGGCACGCTAAAGAATCCTGCTGTATAATGCCATCAGCGCAAAGCACAGGCAAAATTTCTGCAACTTCGCCTATAGCTGGCGACGTCTCGATAAAAGTGAAATATTCTTGGCTTGTTCGTTAAACTTAAAGTAGTATGTGTGTGGGTATGTTGGATGGATCCAATTCTGGACATGTGATCAACGGTACCGATAGAGAGAGTCGCGGCTGCTTGATGTAACGGTACCGATAGAGAGAGTCACGGCTGCTTGATGTAACGGTACCGATAGAGAGAGTCACTGCTGCTTGATGTAACGGTACCGATAGAGAGAGTCACGGCTGCTTGATGTAACGGTACCGATAGAGAGAGTCACGGCTGCTTGATGTAACGGTACCGATAGAGAGAGTCACGGCTGCTTGATGTAACGGTACCGATAGAGAGAGTCACGGCTGCTTGATGTTACGGTACCGATAGAGAGAGTCACGGCTGCTTGATGTTCTTAGCATTAGTTGTTTTTGCATGCACAATGTCTTCGTTCAGATGATTACAGTCGAGCAGCTGTTTTGATAAAATTGGCTCTGTAATTGAAAACTGTTTGAATTTTTAACGCACTTTTGTCCACTGGATTATCTAAAAAAGAAATTTGTCGAAAAAATAGCTTTTATGTCCCTTTTCTTTTCTTGTTGAACTGCATCGGCCTTTATGGCAGGTAACAACCCCTCAGTCAGACTCACCTTGTACACATATAGATTTTTTTTTGTGTCTCGTATTAATTTTAGTGGTGGTAAGTCTTGATAATATCCGCAAGCAGACATCAAGAAAAAACTATGTACACATGTGCTTTGTGGAGTAGTATTGTCACAATATAATTTTACTACTAACAAGTCTACTCCCTGACATTGTAAAAAAGAACTTTTTGCAGATTGTCATGTGCTACTTTTTAATGTATTATTTCATAAAAATTCAAAAGTAGCACACGACAAGCTTAAGGTTGATCACCAGTTCGCGGCCAGTATTTACACCAGTGCCGTTTTAAATAACTGTTTTTTCACTCGGAAAATTAAACTGAATATGTATTTTTGAAAATGTATTTTGTGCGTTAATTTTTGTTTTAAGGTATATATTTGGTATTTGAGTCTACTACCATGAGTTATGTACAGATCCGGATTGAGTTTCATCCCGGGTTTAGTGATTTGTCCAGTGGTGAAATTATAGGCCTTGGCCTTACAACATTTCTTAAAAATAGCAGTTTTCCTTTTTTTGCAGATATTAAACTTATATTTGATATGCGAGTTCGAACCATCATGAGTTAGAGATCCGGTCTGAATTTCTTCCCGGCACAACATTTCTTAAAAATAACAGTTTTCCTTACTTGTTCTAAGCACTTGCACCCTGATTTTTAATCATTGTGTATCATATGATGAAGTGTCTCTTTGGACAGTAATCTTTTACCTACAAAGAAAATTAATATTTCATGTAATTTTTAAATGTTTGTATATATTTATACGTGTTTGATATATTTTTTAAACATTACATTAGATATATCATATGCGACACATCAATAAACATTTTGTGCGCCGGAGAAATTACGTATGTAACAGGAGGGAGGAAACACCAGAAAAAAACCACTTCCTCACCGAGTGCCCCGGCTGAGGATCGAACCCGGCCCTCCCGGGTGAAAAGCGAGCGTTCTACCACCAGGCTAAAAGATCCGGACCAGAAAGTCTGGCAGTAAATCACTCTATTATATCTACTACATGTATATACAACACAACAATACCACGACTAGCTCAGTCCCGCTACATTCCTCCCCTGTTATCTTGAGATTTCCCACCTTGGAAATCTCACATACAACCCCTCCGTGGGTTTTTTGTTGGGCGCCAATGTAACAGGAGGGAGGAAACACCAGAAAAAACACTTCCTCAGCGAGTGCCCCGGCTGAGGATCGAACCCGGCCCTCCCGGGTGAAAAACGAGCGTTCTACCACAAGGCTAAAAGATCCGGACCAGAAAGTCTAGCAGTAAATCACTCTATTATATCTACTACATGAATATACAACACAACAACACCACGACTAGCTCAGTCCCGCTGCACGTAGATCAAACGTTCCGAATCATCCGTTCCGTTTTCTATTTTGTATGTTAGATAATATCCTGTGACGTAAATCGTATTTTGGGGATTTTTGATAAAAGGTGCATTATAACTGATGTGTTATATGGTAAACTAATTAAGTTAGATTTCCACAGGTTAAACAGTTCCACAGGTTAAACAGAGTAAGAACCAATATTTGACTTCATATGGATTAGTTTACTGTTTACAAATGTTAAAGATGCGAGGATAGAGACGGCATTTCCTACTTTCGTTTTGAAATCAAGAGTTCAATCATAAAATAGATTTATAATAATTGCCTCTTTATTTGCCCATATAACATCCATTATCTGTTTTATTTGTCATAATTTTTGCAGTTGTATTATATTTGACTTGGTATATATATTCTAATTTGTTTTAAAAACAGAATCAGAAATGGGAAATTGTTTAAGCTGTTGTATGAAAAAAGAAAAGAGCAAAGAAAAATATGAATCGCCTGTAGATGACGGGAACAAAATTACTGAAAATGGATCACAAGATGTTACTGTAGACGGAAATAAAAATGCAGCTTCAACAGGTAAGACAGGTAAATCTAGGAATATGTTCTTAAGTTATTGTTGTAAATGTAACAGGAATGAGAAACAATGCAGGTGTAGCGGGACTGAGCTAGTCGTGGTAGTGTTCTGTTGTATATACATGTAGTAGATATAATAGAGTGATTTACTGCCAGACTTTCACGTCCGGATATTTTAGCCTTGTGGTAGAATACTCACTTTTCACCTGGGAGGGCCGGGTTCGATCCTCAGCCGGGGCACTCGGTGAGGAAGTTTTTTTTCTGGTGTTTCCTCCCTCCTGTTACACAGGGGCAGATCAGAGTCGAACCAGGGCCTTCGCACACTAGGTGAGTGCTCTACCACTGAGCTACCCAAACTGCTATATTCCTCCCATATTATTTTTGAGTTTCACACGGTCCCAAGTGGAAAATCTCGCCCAAATTCCCTCAGTTGGACCTAATATGGCTACCATATTACCAGTCCATCACTTCCGAGGGTCACATTGGTCAACAAACTAACAGGAAGGAGAAAAATGAGGGTCAGGTCGCAGATCAAAACCGGGACCTCCATATTATATGCAAGTGCTCTACCACCGAGCTACCCAGACTGCAATATAGCCTTTTTCTAAAAATATGGTATCTAAGGTGAAGTTAAATTAATGATACCCCACCATTCAGTGAGGTACTAAATCTATGCCCAGGTTTCCGCAATTTTAAAATCTTCAGTAACAAAATTTCCAAAATTTGTTAATATATTTATATATAGTCCTTTTTGAAGGCCTTTTTTCACAAATTTACTAGTAATTACTTTTTGAATAAATTTCTGAGGCTTTAGCCAATAGCGATTTTGGCTACTAGGAATGGAAATATAGCTAGGCAATAGCTTGCATATCAATATCTGTAAAATAGGTAAATAATAGAAGAAAAAAATCAAAAATTAATTTTAAAAAAGAAGAATGAAAAGAAAAGAAAATTCCTTCATATCTCTAGGACGAAAAGATTTTCATTTCTTATAATTCAATTTTTATACATGAATACTTAGTGAATTTGTTTGCCAAAAATCACAACCGAATATAGGTAGGTCCCCTGGGTTGAAAAAAAAAATAAAAGTTTAACATTCTAAATTTGACCACTAAATTATAAGAAGGTCAGGGCTCAAAGTGATTTTTTGATTCTAGGAGCCAGGCTGGTTCCTTATATGACAATATTAGGCGCCAATTAAAACTTTTAAGCGCCAATTGAGCCAATTGAGACTTTTAGCAGTTTTGGCACCGGCAATAAAATTAATGTGATTTTATCTTAAAAATAATCTAAAAACGCATTGTATACTGTATAATATCAAACATTTATTATCAATCAATCATCAGGCAATGGATATATTGCCTGCTTTTCCGGAGCATCACATGTACTTGCCTTGAAAAAGCTTATCAATACACATTGACAGCCACTTCCCAGCCATGATTACTGTTCTATTCAGTACACTTTTGACATTTTGTATATACATATAGAAAGATTCCCTCTATAAGTCACAAAGACGACTGAGGAGTGCCAGAAACACTTTATCAAGATGTAAAACACAAATAGAAAAATGGAATCTGCCATGATCCATAATTTTGAACCTCCTGAAGAGCAGTCGCCAAATTGGCGACTTATGAGTAAATTTGGTCGAAATTTGGTCGCCAATGGAAAAATTTGGTCGCATGGCTCCTAATTTAGTCGCAACTTTGAGCCCTGAAGGTTATAATGTAGTTTGCCATACAGTAAAACCTGCCTTAAAGATTACCTCTATAAGGGCCACCAGCTTTTAAAGGTCAGTGAAATTGTATCTTATTTCCTTTTTATTCATGTTATTTGAATCTGTATATGCCTCTTTTACTGGTTCCCTTGGGTGGCCTTTATAGAAAGAGATACTTAATTGGTCAGACGACCTTTGTACTGCATTTGCAAATGCGCAAAAGGCTTTGCTATCAAACTGATCTATTGTTTTGCCTTGCCCAGAAGATCATCTGTGGATTGTAACTGATGGAGCAGTAAAATCTTATGGGATTGGTGCTACATTGTACGTGTCGCGTGGTAAATCAGTCCTTCTAGCTAGTTTTTTCAGCCCAAAATTAAGGAAACGTCAAGTCACATGGCTACCATGCGAAATTGAAGCATTGTCTATAGCTTCTAGTATCAAACACTTTAGTCCTTACATTATCCAGTCTGACAACAAGACCAATGTACTAACAGACAGTAAACCATGCATACAAGCTTATGAAAAATTATGCAGAGGCGAGTTCTCAGCCAGTCTGCACATATATACATTTTTGTCTGTTGCTAGCCCATACCAAACATTAAATCAGCATATTTCAGGATCTTCTATATTACCGTTCGGTTTTGCCAGTCAAAACGCTCCTGATTGTTCTAACTATACATGCCAAATATGTTCTTTTGTCCGTGAAACTGAGGATAGCGTTGTCCGTAATGTCAAGGCACAGGATATTATAGATGGCAACAGTAGCGTACCATACACAGGCAGAGCTACATGGTTACAGATTCAGTCAGATTGTCCTGATCTACGTCGCACACATGCACATTTACGTCAAGGTACTCAACCCTCCAAAAAAGTAACTAATGTCAAAGACATTAAACAGTTACTTCATGTAACATCAATCGCCAAAGATGGATTACTAGTCGTGAAACGATCCGACCCGTTTTCACCAACATGCGAATGTATTGTTATTCTACGTCAGGTACTCAACAGATTTGTAACATCCATGCATATTAAGTTAGATCACCCTTCATCACATCAACTTAAGTTAATATTATGACGCCCTTTCTATGCTTTGGACATGGATAAGACAGTTGATTTCATCACAGAATCATGCCACTTATGTGCTTCCCTACATAAATCACCAAACTCTGCGGTGCCACAATCAACTGGTGATCCAATTGCTGCTATCGGCTATTTATTTGCAGCCGATGTCATCAAACGCAACCGCCAGTTAATATTTGTTTTACGAGAATGCGTTACATCATTCACTGTTACATGCCTTATTGACGACAAGCGGCATGAAACCTTAAGGGACACGTTATTACAACTGCTTAGAGTTAAGACCATTAGATGGCCCACCAGCAGTAGTTCGTACCGACTCTGCCCCAAGATTCTCAGCGTTAGTCAATGATGATTTACTAACTACTCACAGAATTACTCTGGAATTAGGCGACACTAAGAACAAAAACAAAAACCCTATGGCAGAGAAGGCAATTAAAGAATTGGAAGAAGAAATACTCCGCCAGGACCCAACAAACCGTCACACTGCTCCATTACTACTAGCTATTGCAACCGCACGCCTCAATTCACGAATCCGAGGCCGAGGCTTGTCTTCACATGAAATGTGGACACAGAGAGATCAATTTTCCAACCACCAAATACCCCTCAGTGACGAAAGTCTCATTATGGGTCAACATAAAGAGTGCCTACTTAACCATCTGTATAGCGTCAAATGTAAATCCTCGTCCAGAGAAAATGATTCACTTTGTCTACAAGTTAGTGATCTTGTATATATTTACATTGTGACAGAAGCAAACTACGAGTCCGTGACCGTTACATAGACACTTCTCTTGACAGATCTTATTGTAACATTAAAAAATTTGCTGGGTCACAATTATGCCCTACGTCATACCATGTTCTTCAAAGTGATTGTTCCAAAGTTCTGGCACGCGTACGCCGGACACTCCAACTATATGTGTTCTACATACAATGATTTAAATTCTGATTCATCTGATAGAGAGGACAATATAAATTCTACAGAGAACATAGAAAATGCCTCTGTACTTCAACCAGTTATACCAGACGTTATCAGTGAACCACCTGAACATAATGTCGATATCAGTGACAAATCTGATGAACCACCTAATACCGATATAGTGAATGAACAGTTGGTCTCACCAGCAGTTCCAACAAATACTAGACAAGTGAGACAACGAAAGACTAAAACGTTTTGATGAATATATGTTGGATTAGATAAATGGGGCAGAATAATACCCTTAATTGTCGAGGACAGTCTATCCAATGACAGCGTTAACTTTATATTTTCCTTTGTTTCATTGTTTTTTCCCTTTATGAGTTTACATTATAAGTCATGTTCTGTTTATGTTAATACTATGTAATCAACACTGCCATTTGTGAAACGGGACTATTAATCCCCCAGCATGGGAAAAATGATGGCGCTTTGCATTTTTGTCCCCCGCTGCAACACGTCCGTCCGTCCGTGTTTCCGTCCGTCACACTTTTTTGTAAGCGCTCTCATGCATACAAATTTTGATGGATTTTCATTAAATTTATACCAAATGTTTATATTACTAATACCTTGGTCAAGTTCGAAAATCAGCATTGGTCGATACTTTTTGTTGGAGTTATGGGACTTTGACCACAATAATGACTCTGTTTTATCCAAAACTTGACCTTGTAAGCGCTCTCATGCCTACAAATTTTGACGGATTTTCATTAAATTTATACCAAATGTTTATACCACTAATACCTTGGTCAAGTTCGAAAATCAGCCTTGGTCAATACTTTTTGTTGGAGTTATGGGACTTTGACCACAATAATGACTCTGACGTTGTATCCAAAACTTGACCTTGTAAGCGCTCTCATGCCTACAAATTTTGACGGATTTTTATTAAATTTATACCAAATGTTTAACCACTAATACCTTGTTCAAGTTTGAAAATCAGCATTGGTCGATACTTTTTGTTGGAGTTATGGGACTTTGACCACAATAATAACTCTGTTTTATCCCAAACTTGACCTTGTAAGCGCTCTCATGCCTACAAATTTTGATGGATTTTCATGAAATTTATACCAAATGTTTATATCACTAATACCTTGGTCAAGTTCGAAAATCAGCATTGGTCGATACTTTTTGTTGGAGTTATGGGACTTTGACCACAATAATGACTCTGTTTTATCCCAAACTTGACCTAGTAAGCGCTCTCATGCCTACAAATTTTGATGGATTTTCATGAAATTTATACCAAATGTTTATACCACTAATACCTTGGTCAAGTTCGAAAATCAGCAATAGTCGATACTTTTTTGTTGGAGTTATGGGACTTTGACCACAATAATGACTCTGTTTAATCCAAAACTTGACCTTGTAAGCGCTCTCATGCCTACAAATTTTGATGGATTTTCATTGAATTTATACCAAATGTTTATACTACTAATATCTTGGTCAAGTTTGAAAATCAGCCTTGGTCGATACTTTTTGTTGGAGTTATGGGACTTATGAGTTTTCGAGTTATACAGTATACTAGTATACTGCTTGACCGGTGGGGGACCCAGGAATTCTATTCTTGTAATTATTGATTACTCAATATTTTAATGGTTTATCCTACAGTGCTTACGGCAGTAGCGGATCATTAGTGCAATATTCACTGCTCTCCGAGAAAAACATCACTGCGGATTGTAATTTTTTGGTACTATCAATTGACATTTCTCCACTCTTTCAATTTATCATTAAATGATAAAAATCGTCCGACTATAAGTATGGGCAATCCACGCGTTTTGTATCCCATGTATTTACGTCAGTAACGAATCAATTTGTGAGTAGCGGATCACGCCACCTAGTGTCAAGAAAACGATAGCGGCTCAACTCAAAACATGATTAGTTTGAGTTTCCATCATTCAATTGCAACAAAATACAAATCATTAAAACAATATTAAAGAGTTTTAATTGTTATATCAACAAATGTCATGATTAAAATAAATAACAAAAAAACAAATCATCGCAATGTCCCTGATAAATTAAGTCAATCAACATTGTCTTGAATACTGAATTATAAAAGCAGTAAATAGCGAAGGAAATAAAATAAAATAAATGTACCTTATAAGTTATAAATATTATGACATACTCTTGTCCATGAAGATTTTATTTTGACAAGAACAGTATATGCATACAATGATACTTATTGGTATTGTACACTGTACATCATAGGTCCAAAATTGTTACCAGACAAAAATATAGAACGGAATGAAACTTTAATTGTATTAAGCACAAAATATAGGGTTGGATATTAATGTATTTATTCAATATATTCTAATCTCATACAGATTATCCTTCAAGCATGACAATTATGGCTTCTTTAAAATGCTCATTGTTCTGGTCTTATAATATGATAAATAAGATAGTGGCATGGCATGACAATGCCCCCATCTTTCTCATGGGGTACTGGCCATGGAGGGAAGCTAGGCACTGGTTCTCCAATAGCCTCTGCATATATATAACTGAACCCACCAGAATCTATTATTTTTCTGAAAGCACCAGACAGCCCCATGGGTACATGCCATATTTTTCTTAGCCTTTCGAGAGGTCCCCTGTAGACAGCAGCTGATCCGTTATTGCCGTAATTGCACCCTGCATAAACTGGTTTATTTTTTATTGTCATGAACTGTAAAGCTCAATAAAGGTTTATGTCGTGAAAGAAGATATGTTAACGAATGTAAAGAGCTATTATAATCATTTCAAATTACCTTTGAAAGTATTGATCACGTTGGTCAAATCGAAAGTTAGGTTTTGGAAATCACATCCATGTCACTGAGACGCTTGTGACATTCGCATTAAAAAGCCGAGAATTTAAAAAATAGGACGTTTATCAACACAAATGAAACGTAGAATTAAGTAAAAATACACGATTTACAGAAATATATATCCGAGTTTTATTGGTCTCTCGTAATGATATGCAAAAAATCAACTTTATTCTAAAAATGATCCGCTACTGACTGAGATCCGCTACTGCCGTAAGCACTGTATTTCAAAAGAAAAAAGTGGTGACGCCACTACTGTTTCCGTGTTTATGCATGTTCCATTTTGTATATTACTTTGGTGTGTAGAACTTCCTTCAGTAAAAGTTACCATCTGAGTTGCAGTGTTTTATTATCACTTTGGAGTCAGGACCCC
The DNA here is from genome assembly GCA_021292105.1 of Anadara kagoshimensis. Taxonomy (NCBI): domain Eukaryota; kingdom Metazoa; phylum Mollusca; class Bivalvia; order Arcoida; family Arcidae; genus Anadara; species Anadara kagoshimensis. Next base: position 51,501,357 of record CM037859.1, read on the forward strand.
AACAGGTATTATTGACCAGTTGACTTTAACTAATACTGGCGCAGGTTTGAAGTGTATTTTAGATCTTGGTTTAACAATCATAAAGGCTAAAAAAAAAATAATAAACATAATAAGTATATTTGTTGGCCTAAAATCATCACGATTACAGATAATTCTCCTGGGTTGAAACCAAAAAAAAAAAAAAAATTAAAAAAGATTTCACTGATAAAGGTATGGTTCTGGTCTAGCTAATTTTTATTAATCTATTTATATGTAGATGAACCAGAGAAGACAGAATTAAAGGATGATAAACCACCACAGATTAATGAAAAACAAACAACGCCTAAAGTTGAACCCAAGAAAGAGAAAATAGATGAGCCTGAAGGTCAAAAGTCAAAGGTTAAAAAGAAGAAGCCTGATGAAAGTGAAAGTAGCGATTACAGCAGTAGCAGTAGTAGTAGTGATGGTGGGTATAGTAAATGTAAGTCAGTGGTACACAGTACCGTAACTACATATGAGGTAACCGAGGCAACTGCCTGGGTGCCTCAGTAAAAGTTTAACCAAGTACTTTTTTGCAAAGAAGTGATATTTTAAGAGAGAGAGAGAGAGAGAGAGCTCCGGCGGTCGTTATTATTTTTCCGGATGTGATTGGGTTGCAATCATTCCAAGATACTGTAAACCGTGTTTTTTTAGCGGCGGTTTTATTTTAGCGCAATTGGCGATAAGAGTGTTAGCGCTAAAATAAAACTGCCGCTAAAATTACAACAAGAAAGGTCAGTACTGTACATCGCTGCTGTGACTATGAATGTGTATGGACGCACGTTAAATGGTTATATAGTCAGTGTTAAAATAATAATAGTTCTGAATGAGAGTGGTATGGCTTCCATCGATATAACCGCACTTGATAAGTAATTAGGGATTAATTACCCAGACCCGGCAGACTGACCACTGACAAACGGATAAATTAGGGAACACTGGCATAGCTGTTAAATACTGGCCATTGTATGTGATACGTACAATCAGACAAGTCTCCTTTTTAGGTCATTAATTTTCATTTACCAGTAGTTGGCTTGAATCATTAAAATATTAACAATTATAACAACAAATTAGACCCGTTTTGCGAAAACTGTTTATTTTTTCTGTGATGTCGGCAACATAATATAAATCCTAATTATTGACCTCTATAATGATCTAAGCAGCTGTTATCGGGTATACATCGACTATGTGTTGAAACATTGTATAATTAAAAAAAACAGTTGGTATTTAAATGAATAAAAACAAAATAGGTTATTATTGATTTAAATATTTATTCAGTAAAAAGTCTAAGCGAAATTATGATGAAAGCTTCCTGCAGACATCTGTCTGTCTAGTGACTTCCTGGGTCAGTTACGGAGATTTTCTCTCAGTAAAAGTCAAACTAATTAAAACAATTACATAGTTATTTTTATTATTTTCTTGTAACTTGGCATTCCCTTTTCAAATTTTATTTTTTGGCTAAAAGTTGTGGATTTTAGGCGAGAAAATACGGTAAAATAAAGAGGTATTAAACAGTTCAGACTGGAATTGATTACGCTAAAATTAAACTGCGCTAATATGTTTACCAGTCATCAATCGCTAAAATAAGTATGCGCTAATATAAAGCGGTTTACAGTATATAATTATTATTTATAATCTTCTACATATGCTTTTAATGTCGGAAAAAAAGAAAACCCAAACTTAAATTCGACAGTTTTTTAAACAAACAGTTTCTTTAACTAGTGACAGTTTACATGAAAATGAACTGAAGGAAGGGACTAATTTTGATTTACCCGAAAAAGTAATTGTATCAAAATTTGAAGGTGACTTAAGTGCAACTGTTACGAAGAAACTTGACCCACAGTATTACATATATAAATTGGAATTTGCGGAACCCTTAAATGATGACAAGTGTCATTTCATTTTGTCCAATCATTTCCAGCCACCCAGTAAAAGTTACAAATTTCCTAAAAATGGCCAAGACAGGCATTTCAGTTATGATTGGCAAAGTTCATTCCCGTGGGTATGTTATTTCCCAAATCTGCAGGATGGTGTCTTGTGTGCATATTGCATGACATTTAGTTCAGGATCTAAAAATGAAACAGAAGAGTCTGTGTCGAAACGCTTTAAGGACTGGAAAAATGCTATGGATGAACAAAGGGACATCTTAAAGCGCCTTAAAGAAGTGAAAAATATCAAAAAGCTATGGAACAGTCATCAAACTTTTTATTGGGTGTTGATAAAGTTCGGTCGAATATTAAACAGTTTATCAGCAAATCCTACAAGGAAAATGTTGAAGCAAACAGAGCTGTGCTTATTTCAATCATTGATGTTATTATAACTCTGGCAAAACGAAACGGGGGTGACGAGGCCGGACATATTAAACTAATAGAGGTCTTAAAGCAAAGAGCTGGTCCGAGTAATCAGACCAGGAGAATTGAACTGGCGTTCCAAGACTTCGGTCCCAATGTGAGACTCGGACATGTGTAAATGATTTAATCATGTGATTTTCACATTAAATGTTTGCATTTTTATTTAATTTGTCATTTTGGTTACTAGCTGTATTGCGGTACTGTCTGATTATGGCATTTAGCCTTAAATGTGTAAATGTATCAAGTGATCTGCTTATGAAAACGCAAAAATATTCTGAAAAATCTAGACTAATTGATAGACCTATTTTTGTCTGTCAGTGTATCCACCCACATCTCCTAATCTGGATGACGAGGTTTAGTGGTGTGGTTAAACTAGTTTTCATGGCACAAACCATCCCAGCTGGTCTAGTTTTGAGCTTTCCTATTATACTGTATTATATTACTTTCCTTACATGTGAAAGATGCAAAACATTGAGACTGTTGGTAGTGTATGTCATTATAGTCATTACATGTATTTCCAATTCTTGCCTTGGTTTATTTAAGGGCATAGTTAAGGTACTGGTACAGTCAAACCTGTGTAAAGGCTACCAAAGGGAGCCTTTTAAATTTGCCCTTATGGGGTGGTGACCCTAACATACAGGTTCAAAAAACCTGAACAAAGAGCGATTGTGATCAAATTCTACTGGCCTTTAAAAGTAGGTGACCCTTATATAGAGGTGGCCCTTAAGGCAGGTTTGACTGTATAATGTTTTTTCATAATTATTCAGGACCTGGTTGTTTGAAGCACCGTTAGTTGAGCCAAATGGTTAGTGAAATTAGAAAATAGAAATGAAGTTAAAAGATTTATGTTATAGAAAAAAGAATTTAACAGTTTCTTTTAATATCAGCAAATATTGTAGTTAGAATGACATTTGAACAGAAATTTTCAATATATTGCCTGATACACAAGATATAAATTATCACTAATCAGAAGGTGATGCTGATGGACCTTTAAACAACTTAGTGGTCTGTGTGGGGTCTTGAAAGTTGAGTGGTGTGGGGGGTCTTGAGGAATGAGTGGTCTGTGTGCGGTCTTGAGGAATGAATGGTCTGTGTGGGGTCTTGAAAGTTGAGTGGTCTGTGTGGGGTCTTGAGGGTTGAGTGGTCTGTGTGACATCTTGGGGGTTGAGTGGTCTGTGTGACATCTTGAGGGTTAAGTGGTCTGTGTGACATCTTGAGGGTTAAGTGGTCTGTGTGACATCTTGAGGGTTAAGTGGTCTGTGTGACATCTTAAACATGTTAAAGGTTGAGTAGTCTGTGTGGGGTCTTGAGTGTTGAGTGTGACATCTTGAGGGTTGAGTGGTCTTTGTGGCATCTTGAGGATTGAGTGGTCTGTGTGGGGTCTTGAGGATTGAGTGGTCTGTGTGAGGTTTTGAAGATTGAGTGGTCTGTGTGGGTCTTGAGGGTTGAGTGGTCTGTGTGACATCTTGAGGGTTGAGTGGTCTGTGAGGGGTCTTGGGGGTTGAGTGGTCTGTTTGAAATATTGGGGGTTGAGTGGTCTGTGTGACATCTTGAGGGTTGAGTGGTCTGTGTGGGGTCTTGAGGGTTGAGTGGTCTGTTTGAAATATTGGGGGTTGAGTGGTCTGTATGACATCTTGAGGGTTGAGTGGTCTGTGAGGGGTCTTGAGGATTGAGTGGTTTGTGTAAAATATTGGGGGTTGTGTGGTCTGTGTAGCATCTTAAGGGTTGAGTGGTCTGTATGACATCTTCAGGGATGAGTGGTCTGTGTGGGGTCTTGAGGGTTGAGTGGTCTGTGTGGGGTCTTGAGGTTTGAGTGGTCTGTGAGGGGTCTTGAGGATTGAGTGGTCTGTGAGGGGTCTTGAGGGTTGAGTGGTCTGTGTGGGGTCTTGAGGGTTGAGTGGTCTTTGTGGGGTCTTGAGGATTGAGTGGTCTGTGTGGGGTCTTGAGGATTGAGTGGTCTGTGTGGGGTCTTGAGTGTTGAGTGTTGAGTGTGACATCTTGAGGGTTGAGTGGTCTCTGTGGGGTCTTGAGGTTTGAGTGGTCTGTGTGGGGTCTTGAGGATTGAGTGGTCTGTTTTCTTGAGGGGAGGACAGTGTTGTCTGTTTGACATCTTGAGGATTGAGTGGTCTGTTGACATCTTGAGGGTTGAGTGGTCTGTGTGACATCTTGAGGGTTGAGTGGTCTGTGTGACATCTTGAGGGTGAGTGGTCTGTGAGGGGTCTTGAGGGTTGAGTGGTCTGTTTGAAATATTGGGGGTGAGTGGTTGTGTGACATTTTGAGGGTTGAGTGGTCTGTTTGGGGTTTCTGAGGGTTGAGTGGTCTGTTTGAAATATTGGGGGTTGAGTGGTCTGTATGACATCTTGAGGGTTGAGTGGTCTGTGAGGGGTCTTGAGGATTGAGTGGTCTGTGTAAAATATTGGGGGTTGAGTGGTCTGTAGCATCTTAAGGGTTGAGTGGTCTGTATGACTCTTCAGGGATGAGTGGTCTGTGTGGGGTCTTGAGGGTTGAGTGGTCTATGTGGGTCTTGAGGTTGAGTGTCTGTGAGTGGTCTTGAGGATTGAGTGGTCTGTGAGGGTCTTGAGGGTTGAGTGGTCTGTGTGGGGTCTTGAGGGTTGAGTGGTCTTTGTGGGGTCTTGAGGATTGAGTGGTCTGTGTGGGGTCTTGAGGATTGAGTGGTCTGTGTGGGGTCTTGAGTGTTGAGTGTTGAGTGTGACATCTTGAGGGTTGAGTGGTCTCTGTGGGGTCTTGAGGTTTGAGTGGTCTGTGTGGGGTCTTGAGGATTGAGTGGTCTGTTTTGGGTCTTGAGGGTTGAGTGGTCTGTTTGACATCTTGAGGATTGAGTGGTCTGTTTGACATCTTGAGGGTTGAGTGGTCTGTGTGACATCTTGAGGGTTGAATTGTCTGTGTGACATCTTGAGGGTTGAGTGGTCTGTGAGGGGTCTTGAGGGTTGAGTGGTCTGTTTGAAATATTGGGGGTTGAGTGGTCTGTGTGACATCTTGAGGGTTGAGTGGTCTGTGTGGGGTCTTGAGGGTTGAGTGGTCTGTTTGAAATATTGGGGGTTGAGTGGTCTGTATGACAACTTGAGGGTTGAGTGGTCTGTGAGGGGTCTTGAGGATTGAGTGGTCTGTGTAAAATATTGGGGGTTGAATGGTCTGTGTAGCATCTTAAGGGTTGAGTGGTCTGTATGACATCTTCGGGGATGAGTGGTCTGTGTGGGGTCTTGAGGATTGAGTGGTCTGTGTTGGGTCTTGAGGGTTGAGTGGTCTGTTTGACATCTTGAGGATTGAGTGGTCTGTTTGACATCTTGAGGGTTGAGTGGTCTGTGTGACATCTTGAGGGTTGAGTGGTCTGTGTGACATCTTGAGGGTTGAGTGTTGAGTGTGACATCTTGAGGGTTGAGTGGTCTTTGTGGGGTCTTGAGGTTTGAGTGGTCTGTGTGGGGTCTTGAGGATTGAGTGGTCTGTGTGGGGTCTTGGGGGTTGAGTGGTCTCTGTGGGGTCTTGGGGGTTGAGTGGTCTGTGTGGGGTCTTGAGGATTGAGTGGTCTGTGTTGGGTCTTGGGGGTTGAGTGGTCTGTGTTGGGTCTTGGGGGTCGAGTGGTCTGTGTGGGGTCTTGAAGATGAGTGGTCTGTGTTGGGTCTTGGGGGTTGAGTGGTCTGTGTGACATCTTGAGGATTGAGTGGTCTGTGTGACATTTTGAGGGTTGAGTGGTCTGTGTGACATCTTAAGGGTTGAGTGGTCTGTTTGGGGTTCTGAGGGTTGAGTGGTCTTTGTGGCATCTTGAGGGTTGAGTGGTCTGTGTAGATTCTTGAGGGTTGAGTGGTCTGTGTGACATCTTGAGGGTTGAGTGGTCTGTGTGACATCTTGGGGTTGAGTGTTCTGTGTGACATCTTGAGGGTTGAGTGGTCTGTGCGACATTGAGGGTTGAGTGGTCTGAGTGGGGTCTTGAGGGTTAAGTGGTCTGAGTTGGGGTTTTCAGGATTTAGTGGTCTGAGTGGGATCTTGAGGGCTTAGTGGTTTGGGTGGGGTCTTGAGGATTTAGTGGTTTTCATAGAGTCTTTAGAATTGAGTGTTCTGAGTGAGGTCTTAAGAGTTGAATGGTCTTTGTAGGGTCTGATTGGGGTCTTGAGGGTTGAGTGGGTCTTGATGGTTTAATGGTCTTTGTAGGGTCTTGAGTATTGCGTGGTCTGTGTGGGGTACTGAGGGTTTAGTGGTCTCAATGGGGTCTTGAGGGTCAAGTGGGTTGTGTGTGGTCTTGAGGGTTGAGTGGTCTGCATGGGACCTTTCAGGTTGCGTGAGCTGTGTGGGGTCTTGAGGGTTGAGTGGGTCGTGTATGGTCTTGTGGGTTTGGTGGTCTTAGTGGGGTCTTTAGGGTTTAGTGGTCTCAGTGAGGCCTTGAGGATTGAGTGGGCTGTATGGGGTCTTGAGGGTTTAATGGTCTCAGTGGGATCTTGAGGGCTTAGTAGTTTGCATAGTGTCTTTAGGATTGAGTGGTCTCTTTGTGGTCTTGAGGTTCGAGTGGTTTGCATAGTGTCTTTAGGATTGAGTGTTCTGAGTGGGTACTTAAGGGTTGAATGGTCTGTCTAGGGTCTGATTGGGGTCTTGAGGGTTGAGTGGGTCTTGAAGGTTTAATGGTCTTTGTAGGGTCTTGAGTATTGCATGGTCTGTGTGGGGTATTGAGGGTTTAGTGGTCTTAATGGGGTCTTGAGGGTTGAGTGATCTTTTTGTGGTCTTGAGGGTTGAGTGGTCTGCATGGGACCTTTCAGGTTGAGTGGGCTGTGTCTGGTCTTGAGGGTTGAGTGGGTTGTGTGTGGTCTTGAGGGCTTAGTGGTCTCAGTGAGGTCTTGAGGGTTGAGTGGGCTGTGTGGGGTCTTGAGGTTTGGGTGGTTTCATTGGGGTCTTGAGGGTTTAGTGGCCTCAGTGGGGGCTTGAGTGGTCTGCATGGTGTCTTGATGGATGAGTATTCTACATAGGGTTATGAGGGTTGAGTGGTCTGCTTAGGGTTATGAGGGTTGAATGATCTACATGTGGTCTTTAGGGTTGGGTCGTCTGCATGGGGTGTTTAGGATTCAGTAGCCTGCATGGGGTCTTTAGGATTCAGTAGCCTGCATGGGGTCTTCAAGGTGGAGTGGTCTCAGTGAGGCCTTGAGTTTGAGTGGTATGCATTGGATTTTAGGGTTGGGTGATCTGCATGGGGTCTTTAGGATTCAGTGGTCTGCATTGGGTCTTTAGGGTTGAGTGGTCTCAGTGAGGCCTTAAGGTTGATCATGAGTGGTATGCATTTGATTTTAAGGGTTGAGTTTGCTTGGGGTCTTGAGGGTTGATTGGTCTGCATAGGGTTTTGTTCGCCAAGTGGTAATATACATGGGGTCTTAGTAGCAACATCAAAATTGCTTGTAGTTTGTTTTAATGTATTTTTTTATCTTTTTAGATTCTGAAGGAAAAACTGTAGTTACCAACATCAAGAATGTCAAAAATGTTGCTATTGGTTCCGATGCTAAGTTTATAGATAATCGGGTGTATGTAAATCAGAATGGTGATAGAGACAAAAAACGAAACAAAGATACAAAGAAAAAAGAAACAAGAAGAACTAACAAGGGTAAGGGTATGTAATAACTATTATAGTAAATAAAATTTTACATTTATTGCAGGTGATGTTCAAATTAAAAACAAAAACAAAATAATGTGATAGGATTTTTAGCTCACCTGACCAAAGGTCATGTGAGCTTATGGTATAGTGCAGCGTGTGTATGTGCGTGTGTGCGTGCGTGTGTGCGTGCGTGCGTCGTTAACACACATTTTCGACTTCTCCTCTGAAAGTACTTGGCAGATTTCAACGAGACTTGGTCAGAAGCATGTCTGGGTTGGTGCAATTCAGATTTGTTCGTGGGGTTGCCATGGCTACCATAACTAGGTCAAGGTGACCTAGGGGTGCAAAAATCTTAAAAAATCTTCTTCTCCGAAAGTATTGATTGGAGAAAAAATCTTGTGTGATATTTGGCTTCTCTAGGGTCTTAAGCCTGTAGTTTGTTCATTTCGTGAAATTCGGTAAAAAATGGGTTACGCGTTTTTGCGTTTAATTTTGAAAAAATCGTAAAATAGCTTCAAAATGTTATAACTTGACTACTTAACCAGATAATTACATGGGGTTTTCAGTTTTGACATCTTCTTGTAAGTATCTTCAAAATAAGGTCAAGGTCAATTGTGAAGGTCGTGACCTAATTTTTTTTACCTCTGATTATAATTATTATCTCGAAAACTATAAACTTTTTGTATAGTCATGTATATTAGAATGTTGTAGGTATTGATACAATGATCATTTTGATCTATAGAAAAAGGTCATGGGTTCAAAGGTCAAGGTCACAGATGCGAAACAATACAGAAATGGTTAATTACTCGAAAACTATAAACTTTTTGTTTAGGCATTTACATTAGAATGTTGTAGATATTGATACAACGATCATTTTGATGTATAGAAAAAGGTCATGGGTTCAAAGGTCAAGCCAACAGATGCAAAACAATACCGAAATGGTTAATTATCTCGAAAACTATAAACTTTTTGTATAGGCATGTATATTAGAATGTTGTAGGTATATCCTGAATATCCCAGGAATATTTGTATTCGCAGAATATAACCCGCACCCAGAAAATATTTTGATAATTCAAGGCATTATAGAAGATCGACAAACCGGAAGTTACGGTAATTTTCAAGCTGAAAGTAAATTTTGATCTTTATTGTATTTTTGTTATAATTATTTGTGATATTTTTTATATAAAATTTATCAATAAAGTCTTTGAAATAAATATAATTATTAAGGTAAGTATGAGTAAAGTTGTCACGTGTAACAGAAATTATAGCCGTCGGCAAAGAAGTAAATACCTGGTCACCTGTAATTAACTTTAATCAAGTCTTCCCGGTAACACCTCGCGTGTGTCTTGGTTGTTTAATGATTGAAGCCATTCCCGATTCCTTATTCATTGATATAATCATCCATAATTACCGGGACCCGTGTGTATATGTTGAAGAAGAAAGCGCCGCCATTACAAACACTAATTATATATTCCTATGTCAGAGGGTCATACGACGCTTTCGTATCTGTCGGTTTTGAGTAAAAAGTGCCAGGATTCGACAATCGCTTATCGGGATATTAATAAAATTTATTCAAATTTAATTTGCAATTCCGACATGTTTAGATTTCAAGCGTAACAAAATAATGAATACGAATATTTTTTCACAAAAGTTCAAACAACCGGAGGTCGCCCTAGTTATTGAAAAATACTCTCGAATGCAAAACCACGTGTTATTCGGAACAATATAATGTGGTGATATTTGAGCAATAGATCGTCAACTTTACATAATATAGACAGTCCGGTATTGTTAAATCTGAAACATTAGTCTAAAAACGCTATAACCGACCCCCTTGTTTAAACAAATCATGCAATACATATCACAACCTTTGCGCATGATCACACTTTGACTTCCTTTGTCGGCGACAACAAGATGTGTATTACCCCATCTCACGATCGGGAGTCAAAAAGTACATGTTATATTCAAGCTATATTCATCGTTTGTATCCATACATGTAAAAAATAATATCTACATACATGTTGACTTTACATCAGCCATTCAGACATTAAATAATAAATATACAATCCTGAAATAAATTGGCCAACATCGATTGTGATGACCATTTTATCCAATTTTCAGTACATAGACTTGCGGAGTACATGGAAAACTCAACCGATTTCACGCCATCTGCAGCAAGTTTTTTGTAAAACTGCACGAATAACCCGCACCCCCCTTCTCAAATTTTAAATTTTTGTCAAAAAAGTGCGGGTTTCAAAGGTCAAGGTCACAGATGCGAATCAATACTGAAATGGTTAATTATCTTGAAAACTATAAATATTTTGTATAGGCATGTATATTAGAATGTTGTAGGTATTGATACAACAATCATTTCGATGTATAGAAAAAGATCATGGGTTTAAAGGTCAAGGTCACAGATGTAAAACAATACTGAAATGGTTAATTATCTTGAAAACTATAAACGTTTTGTATAGGCATGTATATTAGAATGTTGTAGGTATTGATACAATGATCATTTTGATGTAAAGAAAAAAGTCATTGGGGTTTAGTATTTACGTTTACTTTAAATCTATCAGCTTGCCATTAGTCATCAGGTGAGCATATAAGGCCCATGGGCCTCTTGTTATTTGTTACAGTCAGACCTGCTTTAAAAAGGGTCCAGTAAAATTTTGATCCAATTGCTCTTTATTCATTCTATTTGAACCTGTATATAAAGGTCACCTGCTCATAAAGACCACTTTTACTGGTTACTTTACATGGCCTTTATAGACAGGATTGACTGTATTTCAGTTTCTGTTTATAATGGTTCTGTTACTCAAAATATGTGGAGATTATGAGGACTCGGTTGCCAATACCAACAAACCCAATTTTAAAATTAAATTACAGTATTTATTTTACACTAAATGCAGACTAGTTGCTAAACTTATCAACTAGATTCAACTTCTAGGTTGCAGTTTTCTAAATGCTTGTTGAATTTAGCACAATTGCATGCTTAATATGGAACCCTGGTTACATAGATCAGGGGTCAGTTGTTCAAAGATTGATTAGTTTAATCAATTGGGTAGTCATAATTTGAATTTTGCATAATTTCAGGTATTTTGTGAACTTAATGTTGAAAGGTCGAAAAATGAATAAAAATTCCATCAAAATAAAGCATATTGTAACATACCTATCAATTTGATAATGTTATTTTGTAATTACAGGGTTCGTACAGGCCTGGAAAAGTCCTTAAATTATGAGGTTTGCCATAAAAAGACCCTAAAAAAATCTGACCCTAAAAAGTCCTTGACTTTATTCTGAAGGCCCTAAAAAGCCCTTGAATTTATTCTGAAGGCCCTAACAAGCCCTTGAATTTGGCCACTTGGGTGACTGTATTTTGATATTAAGTGGTTGCGAATACTGATATGTACATATAAATAAAAATAAATTAATTAATCAATAAGTTGCATTGAAATGAGCAATTTAAAGATACCTGGCCCTTCCGAATGCCTAACTTCAACCTCCACTTTAAGTGTCATTACTATGGACACATAAGTAATTGTTCTATTGATTTAATTGCCTTTATACCAATATTAATTTGCTAAATTTGTCCCTCTGATTAGGCCTTAAATTTGCAAAAAAGACCCTAAAAAGTCCTTATATTTGAAGTCCAAATGTCTGTACGAACCCTGAATTATGTTATAATTTTCTGCTAATCATTGATTTAGCTAATCAAGCTTCGAAAAACTGACCACTGTTGTTATATTAAGATCTATTTAAAAGATTAAGAAAGCTATATGTGTTGAATTATAAAATTATGCCTTTATTTTTAGATAAACAAGACAACCGTGATAACTTTTTGAAGTCACCTAATGAGATTAAAGATATAGAAGCAAGGCATTTTGACGTGTTATCAGAAGCTACACTATCTGTTGGAATGATACAGGTAGATGATCACGAGTATGGTACAGGTTTTAGAGTTGGGTCAAAATATGTCATGACTGCTTATCACATTGTTCGTAAAATAATAGGTATGTTATATACTTAAGGATGAATATTTCTGATGTTCTCATTGAAATCTCATTTGAAAATGATTTCCAAAATATTTAACACTGGTGGAAATTTTTGCAAGTGTTCACGACAGTGAAATCATACATTGCTATCGCTTTCTGCCAAGACCAGGCTTCTTTACTATGAAATAGTACGCATCGGAAATAGTGCGCCTGGTAAATGAAGGTGAAAGGAATATATATCTGTTTTATTGTGAGATATGTATTCTGAGATGGGTAATGCATTTGGTTACATATGCACATTTGGAATAAATTTTCGGAATATTTTTTAGAATCTAGTAACATATTACGGCAGGATCCATCCAATAATTTGTGCAGTCTGGCGAATTGATCTCGTAGAATACAATAAAAAGTAGTCCGGGAAATTTGCATCCTACGATGTAAAATCATAAATTTTTATGAAATATACAACAATGGCAGGTTAATTTAACTAATTCTTTATAAAATATGTGGTGATTATACCCCCCGCAAACGAAGTTGGGGGGGGGGGGTATATAGGAATCACCTTGTCCGTCTGTCTGTCTGTCCGTCTGTCCCGCTTCGTGTCGGGAACAGAACTTTTGAACCGTAGCACTTAGGATTATCAAACTTGGTATTTGGATGCATCAATGAAAGGCGATGTGTCATGTACCAATTTAGGTCACTGTGACCTTGACTTTGACCTTCGACCTCTATGATAGTAAAACCTTGTGCATCTTCGTGTTCGGAACAGAACTTTTGTACCGTTGCACTTAGGATTATCAAACTTGGTATGTAGATGCATCATGGGAAGGCAATGTGCCATGTACCAAATTTAGGTCACTGTAACCTTGACTTTGACCTTTGACCTCTATGATAGTAAAACCTTGTGCATCTTCGTGTCCGGAACAGAACTTTTTTACAGTAGCACATAGGATTATCAAACTTGGTATGTGGATGCATCATGGGGAGGCGATGTGTCATGTACCAAATTTAGGTCACTGTGACTTTGACCTTTGACCTCTATGATAGTAAACCTTGTGCATCTTCGTGTCCGGAACAGAACTTTTGTACCGTAGCACCTAGGATTATCAAACTTGGTATGTGGATGCATCATGGGGAGGCGATGTGTCATGTACCAAATTTAGGTCGCTGTGACCTTGACTTTGACCTTTGACCTATGATATGAGGGGTACCCATTTTATGTAATCAATTCTTCTTACAGCTTTTAACAAACAAGTCTGAAACTTTACAGGATGTTTCTATATACATTGAACATGTGCACCTCCTTTTTTGGCTGGGTTATATAGTTACTTATTTATATATGATCCAATTTTTTTTAAACTATGCATAGATATTGAACATGTGCACCTGCCATTATCGGTTTCATCACATGTATGTTGTCGAAATATTAACATTTTCATACACAGAATTTTTCAAATTACAATTTGGCCATACATACAATTTGTCCCCAGATCAAAAGTTGGGAACGGGGGGTATTAGCCTCTTTCAGAGACAGTTCTAGTTAAAATTTATTTTGAAGGGTATAATAATGTATTTTGGTTTTGATGTATTCTGTCACATTTTAAAACTAATTTATCGATTAGATTTCACTTCTGTGAAAGGGAGATAAATCGTACAGTGCCATGTGAAAACTGAGCACATGGAATACAAATGTGGATTTTAAATACTTTACCGATTTGGAAGTAAAACTAATATGAAACGGGAAAATTGTGAATGATAATCATCAGTTTATTAAAACCAGACTTAATAGCAAATGATCCAGTTACATACAAACACTAGAATGAACCTCCTCATAGCGGTGGCCGGGTCTGCAAAAAGTCTACTTTCTCTCTATCAAATATTACAAAGAACGACCAGGTCTAAGTCTTGATCTTCCTTACTTGTATTGGATTCCTAAACTCCATAAAAATCCATACAAGGAAAGATATATAGCAGGCTCATCTAAATGTACTACTAAATCATTATCGGTAACTCTAACACAAATTTTGACAATCGTCAAAGATGGTCTTCAGTCTTATTCAGAAAAAGTATATTCTACATCTGGAATCAAATGTGGATTCTCAAAAATTCTAAAGAATTACTTGAACATCTTGCTTCTAATACTTTATCTCATGTAAAAAGTATAAAAACATTTGATTTTTCTACACTTTACACCACAATCCCTCATTCTAAATTGAAAGAACGTCTTAAAGAAATTATTCACTTGTCTTTCTTCTACAAAAACGGTAAGCCAAGATACAAATATCTGGTGCTGAACAGGGATTCTGGTTATTTTGTCAAGCACCATACGGATTCCAAAGAAAAATATACTGAAGATACCATCAACAAAATGTTGGAGTTTTTGATAGATAACATATTTGTTGTGTTTGGTAATATAGTTTTTCAGCAAACAATCGGTATACCAATGGGTACAAACTGTGCACCATTGCTTGCTGATTTGTTTCTTTATTCTTACGAAGCAGAATTAATGCAGAAGCTTGTTAAATCTGGAGAGAAAACGGTCGCCAAATCATTCAACTCAACATACAGGTTCTGTCTCTTAACAATCCTAAATTTGGAGACTATGTAAATGTCATCTATCCTAGTGAGCTTGAAATAAAAGACATGACTGATTGCTCAAGTTCTGCTTCATATTTAGACTTATACCTGAATTATGACGCACAGGAAAGGCTACATTTGAAACTTTATGACAAACGTGATGACTTCAATTTTTCTATTGTCAATTTTCCTTTTTTATGCAGCAATATACCTGCTTCTCCTGCTTATGGTCTATTTGTTTCCCAACTAATACGCTATGGTAGAGCTTGTTCCCACTACGGGGACTTTGTACAACGAAGTAGGCTGCTTGCAAATAAATTGTTGACTCAGGGATATTGCAAGCCTAGGCTTATCAAGGCCCTCAAAAAGTTTTATGGCCGTCATCACAGTATTGTTGATAAGTTTGATGTCTCTGTGTCCAGGATTGCCTTGGATATATTTGACGTCTCATAGTTCCATGTTCCTTTCACACAATTTTGATTACACATGTGGCGGGTGTAGCTAGCTAAACAGGAGGTGCTTACCCTTCCGGAGCACCCGCCCTCACTTCCCTGGTGGAAGTTCACGTGTCTAACCTAACTTGTCAGTTCCAAAGTTCTTACTTTGCTTCTGGATTGTGATTCGGAAATGGATTAGTATGTTTGTTTTTGATTATAAAACTTTATTAAATTTTAATTACTGATTGTCTGTTTCATGTATTTATGGGATTGTTATTTTCTGCCGTTTTTACTGAGCAATACATGGTTTGGTACATTGTTTCTTTTTCAAAAACACCATCCGTCCGTCTGACTATGCATCGATCAACCCCTCCTCCTACCCCAACCCCCCACCCCTTGAACCAAGGTCATTTCTGAAAGCTCAAGGTCCCAGGAAAACTTTAAATGTTAGGGGCGGGGTATTTGGCTCACAAGTGACAGTTTTAATTTTTAGCTCACCTGAGTTAAAGGCTCAGATGAGCTATTGCAATCTATCACCCTCCGTCGTCCGTCGTTTGTAAACTTTACATTTTAATCTTCTCCTCCAAAACTACTGGGCCAAATTTGATGAAACTTGGTGATTATCATGCCTTGGTAACAGCCTTTCAAAATTATGTTCGGGGTTTGGCCACCCCAACAAGATGGCCGCCGTTACTAAAAATTGCAAAAAGAAAAAAAATCTTCTTCTCTGAAACCAAAAGGTGCAGGCAAATTTTGTTTGGTTATTTAGATTCAGCATACCTGGGAACATTAAAATTGTGTTTTTCTAGAAAATTGAACGCAAATTTATGTACGCGTTTTTTTGCGTAAAATTATGTAATTTTTAAAATGAGACAATTATTGTTAAAACTCAATAACGGCTGAAGATAATTGTATGGAGTTTTCACTGTTGATCTTGTCTTGCTTTTTTCTTCCGAAAGATGTCAAAGGTCAAGGTCATGTCCCTGTTTTTGACCTTTGATTAAAAATGCTATTTTTTAAACATTTCAGGTAATAATGGCATGGGATTTTCAGTTAATTGTAGGTATTGACATGATGATCATTTTGATACATAGATCAAGGTCATGAGTTCAAAGGTCAAGGTCAAAGATGCACAACTATTACCGTTATAGTTGATTATCTGCAAAACTATTAACTCTTTGTATAGGCATACATATTAGAATATTGCAGGTAATGGCACAATGGTCATTTTGATATATCAATAAAGGTCATCGGTTCAAAGGTCAAGGTCACAGATGCAAACAAGTGCTGAAATGGTAAATTATCAAAAAAACTATAAACTTTTTGTATAGGCATGTACATATTAGAACATTGTAGGTATTGGCCTAACAGTCAGTTTGATATATGAATGAAGGTTATGGGTTCAAAGGTCAAGGTCACAAATGCAAGCAAGTACTGAAATGGTTGATTATCTCAAAAACTATAAACTCCTTGTTTAGGCATATATATTGGAATATTGTAGGTATTGGTCTAATGATAATTTTGATATATGAATAAAGGTCATGAGTTCAAAGGTCAAGGTCACAGATGCAAATTAATACTGAATTGGTTAATTATCTTGAAAACTATAAATATTTTGTATAGGCATCTATGCTAGAATATTGTAGGTATTGGCCTAATGATTAGTTTGATATATGAATGAGTGTTATGGGTTCAAAGGTCAAGGTCACAGGTGAGCGTTAAGGCTCATGGGCCTCTTGTTAATTTGTTTTGTCTTTACAGATCCACAGAAAACGGGAAATTTTTGTGAAAAACGTCTAGCCGATGCAAAAAGAGTTTGGATTGTCTTCAATTTTAAATCACTAGGTGAAGTATTAGATGATAACTTTAAAGCTCTTCGATTTAATTTTGAACCCAAACTTATTTACAGTAATGAAGACTTAGATACAGCTGTTCTGGCTTTACGTGAAGAAAGTGGAAAAGAATTTCCAAAACCTATTAAAAATTTTGCAGAACTTGAGGAATCTAAATCTACATATTTGTTGGGTCATCCTGATGGAGAAACTATGAGAAGTGACCCAGATATTAGGCTTATTAAAAGAGACTTGAAGGTGTTTGAAGAAGCTAAAAAATGGAGTTTGAAATATTACAAAATGGATGGATATGAAGGAATCTGTGATGAAAGAAAAGTGCTATTTCATACCTCTTTCCAACATGGTGGATCCGGGTCACCTGGTGTTATGTTGACAAGTGAAAACAAAGTCACTGTAGTTCTAATGTTGTTGAAGGGATTTCCTAGTTTTTACTACAACGACTTTAATGCCAGTGAAAAAGAGGCTTTTAGAAAAGAATGGGGTTATGATTTTCTACTTGAACAAGGAATATCTATGAAATCAGTATGGAGCTCAATGAAAGATCGAGGAGATTATGCTGAACTTTGTGAGGAAATATTTTCAAATCAACGTTTTAAGGCATAGAAACATGAAAGGCTATACATTTGAAGCTGTATGACAAACATGATGATTGTCTTTCCATTTCTATGCAGCAATATAATACCTAGTTTATGGTGTATTTGTTTATCAATAAATATGCTATGATAGAACTTGTTCCCAATACGAGAATTAGATCAAATTGCTTGATCAAAGCCATTTTTAAGCTGCTTACAAGAAAATTTTTGACACAATAATATTGCAGGCCTAGACTTATCAAGGCTCTCAAAATGTATTATGGCTGTCATACCATGTCAAAAGCACAATCCAGAAGCAAAGTAAAAAGTTTGAAATGGGTAAATTAAGTTAAACATGTAAACTTCCACCAAGGAAGTGAGGCTGTGTGCTCCGGAAGGGTAAGAACTTCGTGTTTAGCTATCTACACCCACCACATATGTAATCAACATTGAACATGAATTTCAAAAATAAGATTCCTAACATTTGTAGTTTAAAGCAAACAATGTGTAAAAAATTTGTAACAGTTATACATTATTGTTTTATATTATTTATCTTTAAATTATTATTTTATACTATAATACTGCAATACTGCATTTGTAATCAACATTTTCTCACTTTTGTAGAAAATTTTGTATCAACTTTTCAAGACCCCATAATGAATTTATTTTTATTACTAGATGAGCATCTCAAGTAAAACTACAGACAATAAAATCATGAAAATGTTTGGTCAGTATTTTTGTGGCATAGTTTGCTAAGCTCTTGTATTAGAAACACACACTCTCTTTCTCTCTTCAATTTCCCATATTGCACCAATTCCAGTCATTTGTTTGATGATACCCAAGTTTGAATAATTTATGATATATATATATTAAAATTGTATATTGGTGATTTTATTTGCCTCAAATGACTACCAAATTGAGTAGTTTCCCCCTGGGGAAAAATTTCTCAAATTTTTCATTGTAACCCTTAAAAATCCCAAAGCAAGTGTTAAGACATACACAATGGTATATACATGTACGACTAAATTCATGAAACTGTTTACACAGTTGTATCATATAAAGCTGTCTTCACCAAAATGTCGAATATTGTTACAATATTTTTTAGTTGAGTTGAGTAATGATGTATAGAATATTTCATTTATATTGAGACATCACCACCTATAGGTGCCTGTGCGTTGTGCTGATGGCACTATATATCAGCGTGCCATGCCCACCGTGACACAGGACCTTGTTTATTTTAAGTTTGTACTCCAAAGAACCTTGACTTTATTTTGTAATGCTGAGTGCTGAGGGAAAGAACAGTCACTACCCACTTTCAAGTCTTGAGTTGGGTTCAAACTCATGACCCCCAACTTACAAAGCTAGCACTCTACCAACTGAGCTACTACAGAGTTGAGTTAAGTTGAGTAATGGTGTTTAAGTCCCAGTCAAGAATATTTCACTTTTATCGAGACATTGCCACCTGTAGACGTAGGTGTAGAAATTTTGCCTGCGCATTGTGCTGATCGCATTATACAGTAGGGTTCTTTATTGTGCCATGCCTACCGCGACACAGGACCTCGTTTATTTTAAGTTCATATTTAAAAGAACCTTGACTTTTATCTTGTAATGCCAAGTGCTTGGCTAAAGAACAGTCACTACCCACTTTCAAGTCTTGAGTCAGCTTCGAACCCACGACCTTCCACTTACAGAGCTAGCACTCTATCAACTGAGTTACCACAGAGATCTTACAAATCTTTGAAATGTGGATGGCAATGCAAACATGTTATAATGTAGTTTGCTGTATGCAGTATTCCAAATTATTCAATTTTCTTAGGTCACTAGTAACCAAATCACTGTATAGCCCATCTTTCCTCTGTTGTGATTTTTTTTCATCCTTTCCTTACATCTGTTTTGAACCAGATCCATGCAGCATGTAATAAATTTGATAAATACTGACTCATCTGTTATTAACAGTCATCTAATTGTTCATTATATTATATAGTACGCTAGTATCCATTTGTAATTTTTTATATGAAGTGGTTATTGCCCCGTACGTGGCAATAACAAATGTGTTATTACCACCTATTTTTTAAACCATATTTTATAATATACATGTACGTAGGCTATATAACATTATGACTTTATCAATACATCAGTTAACTGATAATTAAAGTATAAATAGCATTTTGTTTAGATCCGCCATTTTGTTTACACCATACGGTGGGATCGTTTTTGCAGTTCAACACAAGACCAATTATCCATCATTTCATTTTTGGAAAATATCGACAAAATTTGGATTTAGTTATAAATTTGTCTACTTAATCCTATTCAATCAGTTTAATTAATTGGTATGTAAGGGTGCCTACGGTTAAACAGGTATAAAAAATATGTGGCAATAACATATGTACATAGTTATATATTAACCAAAAGAAATTAACTAAACAAACATATTCTGACTGTTACATGTTATAATTTATATTAAATTTTATATTGGAACTTCTTGATATTGTTATTTTATTCAACCATCTCAAAACAAAGTTTGAGTTGAGAGTAATGGCGTTTAACATCCCAGTCAAGAATATTTCACTTATATTGAGACTCCCCAGCTATATGCAAAGGTGCAGAAAATTTGCCTGTATTTTTCCCTGCTGGCATTATACAGCAGAGTTCTTTATAATGCCATGCCTAGGGTGACAAATGACTTTGTTTATTTAAAGTTTCCATCCAAAAAAACTGACTTTATTTTGTAATGTGACGTGCTTGGCAAAAAAACAGTCACTACTGATTTTCAAGTCTTGGGTCAAACCTGGCGGGGTTTGAACCCAAGACCTCCCACTTACAGAGTAGGCATTCTACCAACTGAGGTACTGAAGTGGTTTAAACAAAGTTTTAGGGCAGAGGGTGATTGGTTGGTTGGTTGAATGTTGCTTAACATCGCATCAGCAATTTTTCAGCTATACGCGACAAGAACTATTTTATTAATCTCTATGGATTAATCATGTATGCATGTGAAGTGTGAGTGTGTTGTATGGTCTGCCTTGTACTAGCGCACACTCAGGGAGACTTTAACTTGCTAGGTCACAGAGTCAGTACGCCGCACACAAGCGTACCCCCCACAATCCATTATACTGAAACCAGTAAAGGCCAA
The DNA here is from genome assembly GCA_021292105.1 of Anadara kagoshimensis. Taxonomy (NCBI): domain Eukaryota; kingdom Metazoa; phylum Mollusca; class Bivalvia; order Arcoida; family Arcidae; genus Anadara; species Anadara kagoshimensis. The sequence goes on from CM037859.1 coordinate 51,521,871, forward strand.
CAACAAAGAAAATTCACTTTCCCACATTTGGTCTGAGGGACTCGAACTCACAGTGGTGAGATCCTGGATTTGAAGACTGACGTCTTATCTATTAGTATTAGGTCACCCCGGCATCACAGAGGGCAGAGGATAATAAAGTTTGTGTAAATTGTTGTCTGACCTTTAAGCCTTTGTATCCTCTTTATGAAATCATGTATATATGGTCCATTGGTGTTTCCAGTCCTTGAACCAAATTACAGTCAAGGATCATGAGAGTTGTTTTGATTGATTGATTGAATGAATGGGGTTTAAGGTCACAGTCAAGGATATTTCACGTATATCTAGACCTCATCAGCTATTAGTGAAGTGGCAGAAATTTTTACCTTTGCAGTATGTGTACTTGGGGCAATATGCAGGGATGGAAATCGGAGTTAGGGTCTCTTCCGAAGGACCCCATGGGTTTCATTGAAAGATCACTACCTATTTTCAAGTCTTGGTTAGACCTGGCTGGGGTTCGAACCTATGTCCTCCCACATACGAAGCGAGCCCTCTAGCTGAAAAAAAAGTTAGTACTCGACGGTTGTATATACATAAAATATTTAAACCAATTCATAATATTACTCTGTACATTATATATATATATGTATGATTATGTTTTATTATATGTATGGTGAACACTGTAATCCAGGATACCAATAAAGATTATTATTATTATTATTATTATTATTATTATTATTATTATTAAATACTACAAAAAGGCAACCTAGATCCTGCATATCAAAACCACAGAAACTGAACCAAAGTTGCACATTGCATATTTCTCTTATATCCGGACACACTGTGAGTAGATTTGTTTCCGATTAAACTTTAATAGTTCCCCGAGGAATCTTCGTCACAGAAGCGCTTTAGATAAATATTACATTTTCTAAAACGTTTTTGTGATGCAGAAAGGGTAAACAAAAAAGCATGTGCTTGTAATTATCGTGAAATTCACTACAGCAATACTGCCCGCATCACTCTCTCATTTAATGCCAAGCCGTTGAAGAGAAGAGTGGTTAACTTGGCTGTTGACTTTTAATCAGTTACCTATGGACTGACACCTGATTAGTGATTTAATTGAGTACCGGTAGTCACTTTCACTGGTCAGCGTGTTTTCCCTGTTTCCATTGGTTACGGGTAAATTATCCACGCTGTTCTGAATTATTCATGTTGTGATTTGTACTGACTGAGTCCAGGAAATTCATACACACAGATTAGACCTATATGTGGAGTTGGTAAGTTGAAACATAATTTTACTTAAACTGCAAGCCTCCACCTTTGAAAAAAAAAAACTGCTTGCATACTTCCATTCTTAAAATCTTTGTAATTTGCTCCCTTTTAAAAAAATAAATATAAATAAATAAACTTAAATGAACCGTCAAAAGCATACTGTTGGCATTTGGAAGGCTGTTGATTCGAGTCATAGTCAGTGGCGTACCGCCCTATACGCAAAAACGCAAGTGCGTACACATAAATTGGTCACAAAAATTATTTTAAAAAAATTACGAAAGAGAAAGAAGAGAGAGAGAGAGAGAGTGTGTGTGTGTGTGTGTGTGTGTGTGTGTGTGTTTTCCTAATTTTCCGGCTAGTTTGTATGGAGCCATTATTCCCATGCCCCCTACAACAGCCACTGCCGAGAGAAGTTTCAGTGCGCTGAAACGTCTCAAGACTTATTTAAGAAGCACAATGAAAGAAGATCGCCTTTCATCTCTTGCATTAATGCACATAAATCATGAGATGGACGTCGACGTAGAAACAGTTATTGACAAATTTAACGTTCAGAAGAAGAGGAAAGTTAACTTTGTACTAATATACATTTGGAAACTGTGGGCTACGATTATTAAAATAATCTCAAAATCTTAAAAAATACTAATTTAAATTTCAATAAATTATGCATCATCATTTGTAATCGGAGCTAAAATCTGAAAATCTTTCAAATTATCAAACCAAAATTTTTTATACATTTAAATCTATGATACAAACGCAGAAAACGTGTGGTTAAATCTGGTACTCAATCTCCCACTCCCAAGGATCAGTAGGACCCGCATACTAGTATTTAAAATTTGTAATTCAGCTCCAATTTGTATCAAAAATTTAACACCAGAAGGTATTGTATATCTGTCTCAAAATGCAGGAAAAGCCGTTTTGAAGCATATAGATTTCAAAATTTTCCGGGGGAGCAATGCCCCCGGACCCCCTAGCATCGTCGCGCATTCGGCGCTCCAAGTTTGCGTACACATTATCAGGTCACAGTACGCCGCTGATAGTTTGGCCATCAAATTTCTCCCCTTGCGTGTGAAATAACTGTACATAATTGAATAAGTTGGTCATCAATATACTGCATACTGATGTCATAATTAACACAATAAGTTACTAATGATCATTTGGGTATCAAGACAACTCATACCCATCCCGAGACATCTGGTACCTAAAAAATTAATTGGAGAAAATTAATGAACTGATTTCTTTTTAAACTAAGAAATTTAAAATCATTTTTTATCTTTAAATTGTCTTTATAATTAAGCAAACCATTTCAAAGTTGTAGGGTATCACTAGAAAACCCCCTCTCCTGCCTAAAACCCCCTCTCTCACCGAAAACTATAATTTCTTTATCATTTAAGAACATGCACTTACTTCTAATATTTCCCTGTTCAAGTTTGTCAACTTAATTGCTAGAGGACAAGTGTAAACTTCAAATGATGTTTGTGTGTGCTTTGTTAGCGAAATTAATAAATTGATAAAAAACCAAAAAAAAAAAAAAGAAAACTTAAGTTTCTTAAACCAGTATCTGTTGTCTCGGGTTGGGTACAAGTTATCTCGACTTGGGTACGAGTTGTCCAGCAACCATCATTTGTACCAATAGAAAGTGCAAGTCATATAAGACCATTAAGACAAACTAAGATCTACTATAAAAACCACAGCTTTAATTTCAAAATGCACTTGGACAGAGTCTAGTATGAGTGTAACAGAATGGAGGAAACAGTGCCCTGGCATGGGATCGAACCCTTCCCTCCCAGGTGAAAAGTGAGTGTTCTAGCACAAGGCTAATAGATCACTACCAAAATGTCTGGCAGTAAATCACTATTATATCTACTCAACACTACTATGGAACATCAAATATTATATATCCAGAGCAATCCTAGACACACTGTACTGTGGGGACGGCCATAAAACTTTTTGAGGGCTCTGGTAAGCCTAGGCTTATACTGGCTTAGGGTGACAATCTGTTCACTAGAATAATTTTTAATCTAAATTAAATCATAACTGGTTATATACTGCACATAATTAATCCACCAAATGAAGTTAGGAATATATTACTGTGAAATCATTTATTTTATGTGGTCCAAGTTTTTATTTCAAAGAAATATATACCTTTCTATGGGATGATAAAATTGTGATTTGTGGTTAATTTCAATGTTAAGTTTGTGATATACTAGTATACTATGTATATCATTGACATGTAAATATAATCTGGTACGTACTATACACTGGTACTATATAGTGTCGACAAAAACCAAGAACATAGGAGCACCACATTATTAATGATTTAACAGTACTTGAGGAATATAGTTCCCCGGAATTTACATTTTAAGATTTACAAATGATCATGATTTAAATTAATTTTAATTTCAATATTTTATTATCTGTTTTAGATATATTGTATTTTTATCTACAAAATGGCAACAGAAGTTCAGCTTCAAGCTATGGATGGCAAAGATACCTCAGAGTATCATTCTGATGAAACAGAGAGCCAGGAATCCGTGTCAAATAGTGACGCTGCTGTTATATCTGCCGATAAAATAGACAGTAAATCAGAAAACCAATCAGGAGATGGCTTACAAAACCATCCGAATGTTCCAAGCAGCAGTGTATTAAAAGGGGCAGATAATCCTGTTTTCATTTCTAGTGATGAGAACTCAGACTTAGTTGAAGTCATACCTCCATTAACATATATAGATTTTATGCCAAGACTTCTACTACAAGCAGACTTAAAAGATCATGCTCCAGAATTTACAAGATTTAGGTAGTATAAATATTATTATTGTTACATGTATTTATTTCATTCAAGAGATGCCGCATCCCATTTTTCCACTGGTGCTACTCTAATGTACTCATGCAAGCAATGCCTTGTGCAGTTACATGGTAAATTCAAATGGGAAAATACGTGTAAATATATAGAAATTAAAAACTTATAATTTTATACAGAATTTTATTAAAATTGGGTAGGTTCACCAAACTTTTAATAAAAAATACAGAGTTTGAAATTTTGGGATGTGGCCCATTTCCAGCCCCAAATTCAGCATATAGATAACCCTGCTTTTATTTTGTCTGGGGTGACAGAGTACGTGAAGTATAATAGTATACAGTGTGGTGTTTCAAATACTATTGTATACTATTAAAAATGTGTGATTACCTGAAGTAATCCTTGAAATTAATGATAAAATTTATTACAAAATCTGGAGTTTAGTTTGCATTCACCATATGGTGGGTAACTTTGGCGATTTTGGGAAAAAAGGTCAAACGAAAAATTTTTGCGATTTGAAAATGTGTAAACACTTGTGACTACATCTGTAAAGAGACATGTAAGATGGAAAATGAACATCTAATAATGTACACATGTAATTGACGGATCGCAGGCCACGCTCACAATTTTCCGACAAAGGCCCAGCATGCTTGAATTGCATACAAAAAGAATGAAAACTCAACCTAAATTATGCCATTTAAGGATATTACTGACACCAGTACGTCATTTGTTGCTATGATGCTGCTTTGGTACCGTGATGGCGGCCAGTGTCAAAACATAAAAGGCATGGCGAGTGATACGTCAATTGGTTTTATTTATTACTAAACTAAAATATACAACTCCCAAGTTTATCGTGGTTTAAAATATTTTTGATGATATTAATTTTGGTCAATTTGAACTAAGGAACAAAGTTCACAAAAATTAGCACCTCACTAAAATCACTGCCATACAGTATTATCCTCATGTAAAATGCATGTCTTAATGGACCGTTAGGGTATTTCTCATTCTCATATGGGTCTTACGGATGGGAACTTAAAATAAACCAGGTCCCATGTCACAGTGGGCTTGGCACAATAAAGAACCCTGCTGTATAATGCCATAAGCGCAAGGCACAGGTAAATTTTTTGCACCCTCGCCTATAGATGGTGGTGTCTGGATATAAGTTAAATATTCTTGACTGGGGCATTAAAAACCATTACTCAACTCAACTCATATGGCTATTACATGTAATATTACTGAGTTTTGTTCAATCTATATGGGATCCATTGACAGTTTGTTCTAAAATAATATCTTACTATCTATGGGTCACAGCTGGTCCTCAGTTGAGTTAGGTCAAGTTCTACTTTTTCCCTGTTAAGTGTCTGGTCTTCACAGCTGATAGTGTAATCACTTGAATCACTTAGAACATTGATGAAGCCCATTATATTTTAATTTATGTATAGTACACGGGTGGAACAGGGCAATCAATGGTTAGCGGCAAATACAAAATATAGTACATTGATGAAGCCCATTATATTTTAATTTATTTATAGTACACTGGTGGAACAAGCCAATCAATGGTTAGCAACAAATACAGAATATAGTACATTGATGAAGCCCATTATATTTTAATTTATTTATAGTACACTGGTGGAGCAAGCCAATCAATGGTTAGCAGCAAATACAGAATACACAGCATTTAAATGTGAAACTGTCTTGATGAAGCTTGAACCAACTGACAAAATACTGGCTGATTCAGTACTGTACCAGGAATCAGCTTATGGTGTCACTAAATTTGTATATGGTCTAAGGTAAGATTTTACAATTCAATTAAATAAAGTTTACTCTTTTGTACTTTGGTATTAGAATTAGGAAAAGTCTAACCTGACTTTAAAGCCACCACTATATGAGACCATTAAAATTTTATCCCAATTGCTCTTTATTCATGTATACCACTGCGGTAGCTCAGTTGGTAGAGAGCTGGTTTCGTAAGTGGGAGATCATGGGTAGAACCCCGACTGGGTCTGACCCAAGACTTGAAAGTGGGTAGTGATTGTTATTTCTCCAAGCACTCGGCATTACGAAATGAAAGTCACGGTTTCTTTCGGATGGGAACTTAAAATAAACGAGGTCCCGTGTCACGGTGGGCTTGGCACGCTAAAGAACCCTGCTGTATAATAGGGGTGTGCGATAATACCGGTATACCGGTATATTGCGGTATGAGAGGGTCGATACAATATACCGGTACGCAAAATAAAAAACCGGTATACCGCGGAAATTTCAAAAAAAAAATAAGTAGATTATGCTTTACGGTCATTACTAAAAAGGCTGTAATATAATTTTTATCTCGTAAGTGTTTGTCAACTACATACAAAATAAAGCGCGTCTGAGATACAGACATGTGTATACATATAACCGATAATGGCAGACAACGAAGTAAAACTTGTCAAAAACAAACGAGCAAAGGCAAAATTGTTGGAACATTTTAAATTTAGGCAAATAGCGGGGACTATTAATAAAAATATAGCAGTATGCACTGTCTGTAATGCAGACGTAAAATATGCTGGGGGTTCAAGTAATCTTACTTCGCACATTTGCCGCCATCACCCAACTTGGATGCCGGTTCGTTTATCTTTTAAGCATTCATTAACGTTGCAATATATTGCAATATGTATTGCAAAATTTTCTCAAATATTGCAATATATTGCAATATGCTTTTTTACCCAATACCCACCCCTACTGTATAATGCCATCAGTGCAACCCACAGGCAAAATTTCTGCACCTTCACCTATAGCCGGTGACGTCTCAATATAAGTGAAATATTCTTGACTGGGATGTTGAACACCATTACTTAAAGCAACTCAACTCTTTATTCATGTTATTTGTTATATAAGGGCCACCTGCCCCTAAAAGGACACTTTTACTGGTTCCATATGGTTTTTCTTTATAGACAAGTTTGACTGTATATATTCATTCTGACTTTTTCCTTATCCAACTTTTTCAGAAATTTTCATTTTTATTTGAAATTTATTAGAAATAAGAGAATTTGATCAGAATCTGGTCAATGGATTATGTATAATTGATTTCATTTTACAAAGCGAATGATAATTTGAACAACATTTTTACTTCTTCATTGGTGCTTCCTTCAACATGTTTAAAGGGGCTTGGTGACCTAATTGTCTAAGTTGCCAGCTTATGTATAAGGGCACCTCTCAGCTTCATTTCAGCACCATTTTCTAATCTCTATAGTATAGAGATTACAACATGATGCTGAAATGAGACTTAGTATAGACTATACTGATATCATTTTGCTGATTAGTTGGTTCAATTTTTGTTGGATAATTACAAGTCATAATAGTTTATATGTTAATTATTTAGGTTATGGGTTTTACCACAGTCAAATATATCACTGCCAGCTGTCCAGATTGGTTATACAACAGCATTACCTGTAGGAGTGGGCAGTCAGAATGACCAGGCAACAGAAAGTCCAGAAACAGGACATGCTGTACGTGTGTCTATCAATTCGAGTATGCAGGAGACTGTCAACACCATTAATAAACAGTTTGTAAAGAGACCAATTCCAGGTAAATTTTGAAATATTAAATACTTTATAAGAAGATACATTTACAAGGGAAAAAAAGTCAGATTTCCATGGTGATTCTTACATGCAGGGGTCCTAACATTCCAATATTTCTTATTATTTTGACCCTTTCCTATATTTTCCTAATGAGTATATAATTTGCATGATTTGAAAAACCTCCGATATTTCCTATATTTTCCTATATTTTTGTTACTGGTAGTTTCAGGAATTCAGAATGGAGATATTATTCCCACATTTAGTACATATCTGAAGCAAGATTAACATTTATGTATTTCTAAAGCAGTAAGTGTACATTGCAGTTACCATTATGTTATGTTTGTTAGTAAAAGGGAATGGCTGAATTGAGAGGAAAGGAGACCACAGATGTATATTTTATGTGTAAACTGTTTAAAAATATTTCTATAATATTAGTGAAAACTCCTTTAATTTCTTATAAAACTCCTATAATTGTGACCCCATATTCCCCATGTTCCTACTTTTCCTATATTTTTGTACCCCAAAAATTGTAGGACCCCTGTACATGTCCTTATCATCTCAGCATAAGTTTATTTCTCTTGATACACTTTTCCTACAGTTGGAACCATGGAAGTTTCTTGCTGCAAAATATTGTCTAGAAGATCAAAACCATGAAAGTTTCCATCTGCTTCTTTTACAGTATAAAAACTATAACATATCAAAGTGGATTTGACTTCAAGTTTTTGGACCAAGAATTCTGTTCCTAGAATTAACATTAGCATGATGTACATAAGTAGTGTAATCCTAAAATGAGTGAACATGACTGTCGGACAAATAAAAATTATAATGTTCTTCCTGACATTGTTTCATTTCGCTGTCAAGATTATTTCCCTTATATCATCATGATCATAGTGGTCAGTTCATGGATTGTTGAGGAAATCAGAATACCCAGAGATATTCACTGACCTACCACCAGTGAACAGACAAATCTTTTAAGGGTCATCTAAGTAGGAATATTTAAGTGAAAACCAGTTGGGTGAAAAACGTGAAAGAGGGGTATAATTATGAAATTACCTACACAAGTGTTAAGATTTATAAATAAAAATAAAGTAGGAATTGATAATTTAAGAATTTTTAAAATATTTGTTGCATTTTTGATGGAAATTATGCAAAATACATGTTTTGGGGGAAAAATAGTTTTCACCTTGTATAACAAATTAATTTAAACAAGAGGCCCATGGGCCTTAACGCTCACCTGAGGAAGAGTACATATCTTATGCAGAGGTTCAATGGTCAATGACATTAATAAAAGAGAATATCAAAATTTTCAGCAGTAAGGGCCAATAATATGCAAGTATTTTTGCAAATTAATTATAATAATTATTATATAAGGTTGCTATATATAACATATTTAAAGTCTAGCTACAATATATAATATAAACAACTAAAACATCTGTATTTTAAAATGTGCATTAGGTTAATACCTACAATATTCCAATATACATGCCTATACAAAGAGTTTATAGTTTTTGAGATAATTAACCATTGAAGTATTCATTTGCATCTATGACCTTGACCTTTGAACCTATGACCTTCATTCATATATCAAAATGATCGATAGGCCAATACCTACAATATTCTAAAATACATGCCTATACAAAAAGTTTATAGTTTCTGAGATAATTAACCATTTAAGTAGTAGTTTGCGTCTATGACCTTGACCTTTGAACCTATGAACTTCATTCATATATCAAAATGATCTTGTGCAAATGCCTACAATATTCTAATATACATGCCTATACAAAAAGTTTATAGTTTTGAGATAATTAACCTTTTAAATATTCGTTTGCAGCTATGACCTTGACCTTTGAACCTATGACCTTCATTCATATATCAAAATGATCATTAGGCCAATACCTACAATATTCCAATATACATGCCTATACAAAAAGTTTATAGTTTTGAGATAATTAACCATTAAGTATTCGTTCGCATCTTTGACCTTGACCTTTGAACCTATGACCTTCATTCATATATCAAAATGATTGTTAGGCCAATACCTACAATATTCCAATATACATGCCTATACAAAAAGTTTATAGTTTTTGAGATAATTAACCATATCAGTACTTGTTTACATCTGTGACCTTGACCTTTGAACCCATGACCTTTATTCATATATCAAAATGACCATTGTGCCATTACCTACAATATTCTGATATACATGCCTATACAAAAAATTCATAATTTTGCAGATAATTAACTATTTTGGTATTCTTGGACAGCTGTGACCTTGACCTTTGAACCAATGACCCTGATCTATGTATCAAAATGATCGTCATGTCAATACCTACAAATAACTGAAAATCCTACGCCATTATCACAAGAAGTGTTAAAAAAATAGCATTTTTTATCAAAGGTCAAAAACTGGGACATGACCTTGACCTTCGACCTTGACATCAATTGGAAGAAAATTGCAAGACAAGATCAACAGTGAAAACTCCATACAATTATCTTCAGCCGTTATGAAGTTATAACAATAAATGTCTCATTTTAAAAATTACGTAATTTTACGCAAAAAACGCGTAACCAATTTTTCGTCTAATTTTCATGAAAAACACAATTTTAATGTTCCCAGGTATGCTGAATTCAAATATCCAATCAAAATTTGCCTGCACCTTTTGGTTTCAGAGAAGAAGATTTTTTTGTCTTTTTGCTATTTTTAGTAACAGCGGCCATCTTGTTGGGCGTGACCAAACCCCGAACACAATTTTGAAAGGCTGTTACCTAGGCATGATAGTCACCCAGTTTCATCAAATATGGCCCAGTAGTTTTGGAGGAGAAGATTAAAATGTAAAGTTTACACACGACGGACGACGGACGACGAACGACGGACGACGGACGGTGATAGATTGCAATAGCTCATCTGAGCCTTTGGCTCAGGTGAGCTAAAAATGAAAAGATATTACCAATGTCATAGAACAGTGCAAAGGGGCCAGAGTTTGTTAAAGAAATACATGGTTTTTGCAAAACTCTACAATTTATGGTTGAGGTTTTCTATGATTACTTTTCCTTTTAAAAAAGTGGGTATATTACATGGTTTTTAGTTTTGTTAATCTAAAAGTTTACTGAATGAGTATGTGCAAATTTGGGACTTTTACTTGATGCCTAAAAATGATGTATTTCCACGGAAATACTCGAAATACAATATAGCGGGGTGAAATAGGCCAAATATAAGCATTGTACAGTAGTTTATTACATATTTAGTCATATAATTGATGACGTTAGTTATTATCTAAAATGCTATGACATACACTTGCTTGATATGTGCCATAGAAGGAGAAATATTGTCAATTGTAAATATATCGAATTAGCAGATGGTCTGTTTAATATTCCTTACCCTAACTTTAATGCTCTCCTCCCCAGAAGGCGCATAAGGTCGTAACGCTTTCTTTCCATTTTTGCCTGACCTTGCTGCAGTTTTTGGTTCATTTTTCCATATGTGACTTTCTGTCAATATTTAATATTGGATCTTCATAATTTACAGGGTCGATATTGAATATAGAAACCGTAACATTTAGAAGGTCACATGAAACAAATCAGAGAGAAGCCATAGATCCTGATTGTACCTGTTGGGCAGAGAATGGATCTATAGCCAGACTTTATATCAATGCTCTCAGAATCTACTACATACTTGGAAACTCAGAATTTGAGAAAATAGGTAAGTGCTCACTAATATTTAATGATACCACATAAACAAGAGTTTAAGTGAAATATGTCAAAGCAAGATACCCTTCTGAGAGGTATTTGTAATCGTTGAAAAATTCAAAGGGCCCCTTCTGAGAGGTATTTGTAATCGTTGAAAAATTCAAAGGGCCCCTTCTGAGAGGTATTTGTAATCGTTAAAAAATTCAAAGGGCCCCTTCTGAGAGGTATTTGTAATCGTTGAAAAATTCAAAGGGCCATAACTCTTAGAGACATTAGACAACAAGAACAGGAAAATAATATGCACGACTACACCTTTCATTGATCATTCATGTAAAGATTCATCAACATGTGATGGCTGGTTTAGGACATCTGGTGCAGACAAAAAAGTATGACAGGCGGACAGACAGAAAACATCGCTGTATCCCCTCGCCAATTGATCTGAACATCTGAAGTTAAGATTTGTATATATTGAGTATTTTTTTGTTAAATAGAGTGTATTATACAATTAATGTCTTTTGATTAGGTATATATGGGATTATAGGGACACGACCAAAGTTATATTCACAGAGGCAATTAAGCCGAGGTGAATCTTATTTTGATAAGGTCTGTATAATCACATACCCACTAATATCAAATGACAGTAATTGTTTTCAATGACATTAAAAATTCTGATTTTAGTGTAATCAGCACTTTGGTCACAAATTTGGCAGTTCTGAAGATGTTCATTAAGTCTGTAAAGCTGACAAAGCTTCTGTTTTAAATAAGTTCTTATACGTTTCACTGCACTTTGTGGACTTTTTGTGTTAACAACATCTTTTGATGCCAAAATCACCTCCAGCCCTGAGGTGTCTACAGGCACAGTACTTTCACTGTTTGCCTTCTGCCATTTTATTTTTGTGTATTGCCAAATTCTATCAAGGATGACAGTGCATGCTATGTTTTGATTTGTTGGATAAATAATTATGACATCAGAGTTTCTGGAACTTTCTTTTACTATTTATAGTGTTTAACTGGTGTTCTTTTTGAAACATTTTTTTTCATTTAATATTGCTACATACACTACTGAAACTGAGAAAAAGGAAGGCCCCCGAGTCGCATAATAATTTTTTGTCTTTTATTCAATCTTCATTTATATATCATTTGTAACAGATACTTGACAAAACATTTGGAACAAACATACAATATGCTGATACTAAACAAAAACAAACATACTAATCCATGTCCAAATCACAATCCAGAAGCAAAGTAAAAATTTTGGAACTGACAAGTTAGGTTAGATCCGTGAACTTCCACCAGGGAAGTGAGGCCGGGTGTTCTGGAAGGGTAAGCACCTCCTGTTTAGCTAGCTACACTGCCAGATTTTCAGTTGTCACCAGTAATTGTTTCATTACTGCTTTTGATCCAATGGACTGGCTTAGCCTTTTATCATTTGTAGAAAATTTAGATCAGGTCGTCTTTGAGATAAAAGACAAATTTGTCATTTCATTTGCAGGATTTCATGACCAGAAGCCAGAATTTACCCAAAATTCTGTTGGTTCTGCAGTGAAATTTTGTCCTTATAAGGAAGTAGTAGGTAGAACATCGGCATGGTTACAAAATGAAAAGGTAAATATATGTTTTATAATGATTGGTTGGTTAGTTTCAATTGTTTAATGCTCCATTTTAATTTTTGAGTGTAAGCTGTAGAATTGATATCTGTGAAGTTTAATGGGAAGTGAATGATCTTCTAAAAAGTGGGATTCATTTCATTTTTGGTCAAGTTCAACTTCCATGTTGCAACGAAGTTGCACTTGACTATTAATATGGTGATGCAGGTTGGCATGCAAGCATGCAGGATAGTTTTCGGGACTTTTGTTTCCAAAAAAACCTGCAGATAATATTTGTTATGCGAGTCTATCTTGAGTTAAACATCAAATGTGAATTTTAATCCATCCCATGTAAACTTGTTTAAATTTATAAATTCTTGCAGATATTGTATATAAAATTATTATGTGAAACTCAACTTTTACACCATGGTGACTATTGATTTCAATGTATATTTATTCATTCACTATAAGCTTGGGTTCAAAGAGGCACTTTATGACATGATACTAAACATTTTCTAGAATTGACGAGAGTGGTTTAAATCATGTATCAATGCTTAGGTTTGCATCCCATAGGAAAATACTAGATAGTTTGTCTGTATCTTTGCAGTAAGTTAATGGTTGTCTCCAGGCACTCATGTTTTCTCTACCAGTTAGATATAAATCAGGTATACAGGTGATACAAAATAGACTGGGATGTAAAACACAGTTAGTGTTACTCCTTAACACCAACTAGCATCACAGCAAAGTATTCTGAATTTTAAAATTATTTCCTTTTTTAATACAGCGGGTCTCATTTTACATCTGATATATATATTACTGTATTAATTTAATCTTTTTCAGGGTATTAGGGTAGTCAACATGCAGAGTGTAAATGTAAAGTGTGATGTTGATAGTAAAGGTAAGTGAAGGTTAAAATAGGTCAAATGTCAGAGGTCAGTTATCTTTGACCTCTCACCTCTTGCTATTTTGTATGCAGTATGTAATGTGTGATTTTGCCAGTAAAGATAAATGAAAGTCAAAAAGTTAAAGGTCAGAGGTCACTTATCTTTAAGGGCAGTTGGGTTTAGACATAAAGAATAAAGAATTGGTTTTGCTGAAAGTGATGGAAGTAACCATATCTTATTGGTGTAGAGGGAAGTTCAGGTGTAGTGGATAGTTATGGTCACATTAATTTGTGACTTATTTCATCACTTTATTTTTTTCTTTCTTGTTACCGTAATATATTTTCTTAGTGAAATATCCATGAAGCTCTCAAAAAAGTGTACATAACAATGGAGTTGAATTACTGAAGTTTATACTACAGACTCCCAATTATATCATAGTGGTCAGTTCAGGGATTAAGGGAACCAATTAGTGCCTAGGGTAAAACATGGTCCTTTGACAGGTGAACTGACAGATTTCCTCACACTGTGAGGCACTTTGTAAGCACAAACATTAGATCATTAGACCCCCAGGCTCCTACTTAGTATATAACTGTAAAAACTAATCTGGTATGGTGTTTTTTCTGGATGGTAAAAATATGTAATGTTTCATCATGTTCATTGTTAATAAAATTCTGAGAAAATTGAAATTAAAAATATAATTGCTTTGTTTATTTTTTTAAAAAGGAAAGGTGATAATAAATTCAGATTCGTCAGGTCATCTGGAGAAACCGTACACAGATACCAAGTATGCCAAAGTTCTACGGACATTTTATGTCCAGTCATCAAAAATGAGCAAAGAAGCGTCATATAATTCGGTTAACCTGACAACTAGACTGTTTGTACCTGTACGCAGAGAGGGTACCACCAAAGGATTTGAGTCCTTCTCTAAAACAATGCAGAGGATTATCAAATGGATGAGTCATACAAGTATGTAATATACAAGGTCATAAAAAAACTAAAAATTTTAATTGCTGTTAATATTTCCATATCTACTCCATAATTCTTAAACAATACATGTAAGGAAAGTTAGAGTTACTTTTTGTTGGCAGAAGTGTCTCATTCCTCGCCATTCTCATTGCTATTCAAAGCTCCATTTATCTCAAACTTTGGATACCAGTACGTCGAACTATTTTGATGATAATACCCTAAAACCTTGATTCATAGTCACCATTAAATGGCTCCCAGGAGAAAGTAAAGGAATTTAAAAAAAATGTCAGGAAATTTCAAAAATTAAGGATAAATTGTCAGGGAATTTTATATTGCTTGTTCAAGAGTTGTGTCCCTTTGAAAATTTAACATTTATTTTTCTTATCCCGTCTGAACAGACCAGAACAAATTAGGGACCAGAGACTTAGTTTTATTTCCCTTTCACATGATGCTACGTTAAATATTTTCTTTTCTTTGCTTACAACTTTGCCATCTTTGTCATCTTTATTAACAGTTTAATGGCAAAATTATAATTGGGCATATCTTGCTGCAACTAGCAGTATTCTTTTTGTGAAGTGCATTAGAATGTCAGGGAGAAATGGAACTCTGTGTTGTATATTTGATGTTGTTACAAATTTATTAATACAGAAATGTTGGTAGCCATGTTGGTGATTAATAGCAAAGAAAAGGTTGCAAAAATCAAAAATTTTTGTTGCTATGGTTCCTAATTTAGGCCCTGTGTTTTTAAAAAAAAGCTTATGTCATACACTGTAAACTGATTTATATTAGCACAAACTTATTTAAGCGATTTTACTTGACAGAAGGAGTTACTGTTGTTTTATTTTAGTGTTCAAATTTTTCATGCACTTTATGAGTCATGTATACTAGTACTCAATTTTAGCACAGTTTTATTTTAGTGGAAATGTCTGATCTCCAAACGTGCTAAAATAAAACTGCCGCTAAAATTTCATGGTTTACAGTACATCAAGTTTGAGTGTGAGAGGTTTTGGTTTAAGGTTTTTGCAGATTTGCAGAAGTGTGACATTTCTGTCTAGCCCCCAAAGTGAGTTTCAAAACTAAATGGTCAGCTGGCCACCAATTTAAATTTTCAGGTGGCCAGTAGTTATTCCAAGTGACCAGGCAACTTTTTCTTCCAAATGAAGGAACATTTAGGCACCTTTAGGTATGGAGAAAAAAAATGATATTTTTAAAATTGACTTACAATCACTTACATACATCAGTGTTATTAATAACAATAATGATGATGTAAAGTGTCCATTACATTGCCTGAATTGATACATGTGATAAAAGTATCATGAAAATTTTGTGATGCAGAAATAATATCTGTTCTCTGGTCAAAAAAAGTTCAAATTTAACGTGGACAAGCTGGCCACCCTATACAAATTTTAGATCGCCAGACACAATTCCAGGTCAATTTGGCTACCATTTTAGTAGAAAAAATTTAGGGCTGCTATCATTAATTTAAATTTATGTATTATAATATGTTTTAACTTTTAAATTCAGGGATACCTCCACTTTGTGCAGAGACTATACAGTATCAGGTGTTTCTGAATGGTTATGGAGATATTGTGAATCAGGATAAAGTTGATACCAATCTGAGTCGTACATCTGGACGTAATCTGTTAAACACTGTCAGGTGAGATATTACAAATCTATTAAGACTACAGTCCAACCTGTCTTGAAGGTCACCTCAATATAAGGACCACCTGCTTATAAAGGCCACTAGAATTCTATCCCAATTGTTCGTTATTCATATTATTTGAGCTTGTATGAAAAGCCACCTGCCCATAAAGGCCACTTTTACTGGTTCCCTTGTTTGGCATTTATAGACAGATTTGACTGTATAAATATAATGAAGGGTATATTAACTTCATTACCTTTGGTGTGGAGTAATGGGTGATTTAAATCATGCCCCAGTTAAGATTCTTTCATTTATACCAAGATGGTCAGTTCTTAGAATGAATGGTGAAAGAAACTAGAACATAGACAGAGAAATTAGCTTGCTATAGCCAGTTGAGCTAAAAAAAATTGTTCTGTAGAAATGATACAGAGTATTGCAATGTTTGTTGGGAGACTTCACCAGTTAGGGCAATATTGTGTTTGTATGGTTGTTTTTTTTTACATGTTTGTTTTTTATATATATATAAAAATTTTTTTTAGATTTGCAAGAGATAAATTATTAACACAGGTTTTATTTAGAGTTAAATATATGTATTCATGAGTGAATATATCTGGTTTTAATTTTGTTATTGTATTTTATTTTAGGTTGTATTTCCCATCAGAGTTTGTTGAACCACCACCAGAAATTTTACCAGAAGTGGACACTAGTGGAGAATATGGATGGGGTTGTGTCGTGTCATAAATTATGTACATCTAGACGGGGGTTCAAAATTCTCTAGGTGCTAGGTTCGGGACCTATTGATTTTACATTGGGGCCCTTGATACTCAAATTCTAAGAGTCTGATGGACCTACCATTTTTTACTAGGATAATTCTACCTTTTTCTGTATGATAATGTAATTGCACATATGTTTTATTTTTACAATTTTTACTATCAAAAATTTAATGTGGGACCTGCAAAAAATAAAGACAATAGGTCTTGGACCTTCCGTTAAAAAACAGGATTTTGAACCTCTGACTGGTGATGTGTTATGTAAAAAAATATACTGTAAACATATTTAATTTTGTGTGTATTTATTTTTACAATATAGCAGACATATCTGCATAGTTAAATTTTCGTGTTTTTTTTATAAATATGCACTATAACACAATAAGCATAATATAATTTTCGATTGGTATTAAATTTCCTGCAATACAAACAACTTTGAAATAAGCGAAAATTAGTATACCGCAAAATAAAAATGTTTACAGTATTCAGTAGGGAATGTGTCATCGAGTCTTTAAATATGTACAACTGGAGCTGGGATTGTATCTTGTTGTAAAATATGTTCAGCTATGGTTGTGTTTTTCATAAAGACTACAGCTTATTTTTTGTGACTATTTATAACATGGTGAACATAATATCGAGGTTTTAGATGTAAAATCTGCTATAATTAACCTTTTAAAGAAAGTGTCATCTAAGCCCTCGATATTAATAGAATCGATCCCTACTGGTCATATGACATAGAAAAATCTCAACCCAAGGTTTTTATATATCTGGACCAAATATAAGACTGAGGATTGAGATTTCCCTATCTCATATGACCAGTAGGGATCAATTCTTTTTTTCACACCTTATTCATTTAAAACTCCATTAAAAGCTTCTAGAGTCACCGAAAACAGCTGTCTATTCAGGCCTAGTGTGAAGCCTGTCTCAACTGTAGGATGATACAAGGAAATCTCACATGGGTAAAAACAAGGGATTTTCATGTCACAGGTGTGAGAAAAAACTTTTATAACCTGGCAATATACAATGTTTGTAAAACATTATTATTATAAGAACGACAACTCCGTAAAGAAATCAAAATCATGATGAATGCATAATATTTAAACTTAAAATTTAATAGTGTTGTCCTAACTCAGTCAGGCCAACCAAAAAATGGTTTGATCTTTCTGGTTTTCCAAATGACTTTTATAAATTGAACATTAATCAAAATGTTTTGAATCATAGCTTGGTAATTTTTTAAACTATTTTTACAGTACTTAACAACAATCCATTATGGGGTATTGATCAGAAATTTTAAAAAAAAATCTTTTTACAGGCCCTACTTTATTTAGAAAGTGAAACATGAATTTTTTTTGTTTAAACTTGTGATTAACTTGTTTCTCGTTATACAGTATATGTATGTAATACAGAAGAACATGTGTTCCGATAGTTCAAATAATTATTATTATTCATGTTATTATTGTTATTATAATTACCATTAGTATTTTTGATAACTTGAATAGTAGGAGTTTATTTTATTATGATTTCCTACAGGGTTCGTACAGGCCTGGTAAAGTCCTATTTTGAGGTTTGCCCTAAAAAGACCCTAAAACAAGTCTGACCCTAAAAAGCCCTTGAATTTATCCTGAAGGCCCTAAAAAGCCCTTGAATTTGGCCAGTTTGGTGTCCTTATTTCGATATTAAGTGGTTGCTAATAGACTGATATAAATAAACAAATAAATTAATAAGTAACATTGAAATGGGCAATTTAAAGGTATACCTGGCCCAACCGAACAAACGTCAAACTCCACTTCAAGTATTGTTACTATGGACACGTAAGTATAATTGTTTTATTGATTTAATTGCCTTTACCACCAAAATTTTTTTGCTTAAATTGTCCTTCTGATTAGGCCTTAAATTTGCAAATAAAACCCTGAAAAGACCCTAAAAGGTCCTTAATTTTGGAGTCGATATGTCTGTACGAACCCTGTTCCTAGCTTTGCTAATTTTAATGATTTGGGACCAAGGCCTAGGCCTATGAGGTCTCGTTTCTCAAACCATATCTTTAATATAGCTTTTAGCAAAAATGAAATAAAAATTGTTTTCAAGATTTGCTAAAGGCAAATAATATGCAGAAAGACTATTTAAACATGTTAAAGGACGTCACATTTTATCCCAATCCCTCTTTGTTCAGGTTATTTGAACCTGTATATAAGGTTCACCTGCTGATAAAGTCGACTTGAACAGTTTGCCTTTGGTGGCCTTTATCTGACAGGTTTGATTTCACAGTCTAACCTGCTGCAAAGTCCACCTCTATAAAAGGGCCACCTGATTATAAAGGCCAGTAGAAGTATATCTCAATTGTTCTTTATTTATATTATTTGAACCTGTATAGAAAGACAACCTGCCTAAAATGTCCACTTTAACAGATTCCCTTTAGTGGCCTTTATCTGACAGGTTTGATTGCACAGTCTAACCTGCTGCAAAAGCCACCTCTATAAAAGGGCCACCTGATTATAAAGGCCAGTAGAAGTATATCTCAGTTGTTCTTTATTTATATTATTTGAACCTGTATATAAAGACCACCTGCCTAAAATGTCCACTTTAGCAGATTCCCTTTAGTGGCCTTTATCTGACAGGTCTGACTGTACTTTCATAATTTGTCTCAATCACTTATCATACAAAGTATAAAGTCTGTAGTTATCTTCAGAAATGAATAGGTTTAGAAAGTTTGAATTTCCCAAATATTTCAGCCATTGGCTCTTTTTATACTTTTGGTTTGAGCATTTTTGTCCCGGAGATCAAGAGAGAGAGAGAGAGAGAAGAGAGAGAGAGAGAGAGAGCTCGACTGAAGGAAAATATTAATAAAATAATTTTATATACATTTGCAATAGATTAGATCGTCATGACTAAAAAGAGTTGTCTCTCTTTGGACATGGGTTTTGAATTCCTTCAAAAAGCAATGTATATTTTGGACCAAAGAGGCCTCTTTACTCTTTATATGGCAATAGTTTATTTTGTCAGTACATTATTTTTACATAAATTATATGAAAGGAATATATGGCATAATCATTTATTTATTTATCAACTATTGTCTATTGTTTTAGTTTAACATTTTGTGTTTACACATCTCATTCTATACCCTCTTTTTGATATTATTTTTATGTATTTATGCAAATTTTACTATACTTAAAGAAGATATTTTCGTTTTTTTTAAATTATTAATATTTGTACAGGTTTTTTGTACACACATATATACAGTAATTATAAGAAAATAAATAAACTTAAAGATACAGGAATATCTTTGTTTCTTCACTAGTTGATAACCCAGTCCTGATTCCCGCTAGGTCATAGACCAACCCTGATCCTCACTAGATGATAGATCAGTCCTGATTCTCACTAGTTTTTATCAGCCCTGATCCTAACTAGCTGATAGATCAGCCCTCATCTGTACAACCTGATAGATCAGCCTTGATTGCTACTAGCTGATAGACCAGTCCAATTCTGATCCCTACTAGCTGAGATAAACCTGCTGATAGATCATCCCTTATCCGTACTACCTGATAGATTAGCCCTGATCCCCACTATAGCTAGCTGATAGATCAGTCCTGGTCCCTACTTGGTGATAGACCAAACCTGATCCTTACTAGCTTGTAGATCAGCCCTGATCCTCACTAGCTGATAGACCAGTCCCGATCCCTACTAACTAATAGAACAACCCTGATCCCCAGGAGCTGATAGACCAGTCCCGATCCCTACTAGCTAATAGAACAACCCTGATCCCTAATAGCTGATAGACCAGTCATGACCCTTACTAGCTAATAGCACAACCTGATCCTCACTAGGTTTTGAGGAGAGTTGACCCTACTAGCTGCTAGACTAACCCTGGTCCTCGTTAGATGATAGACCAGATTTGACCCTAAAATCTAATATATCTGATGTGTTTTTGTACCGATGCCCTGTCGCAGCCTCATATTAATCATCTCAAATATTGTACTTATTCAGTGTGTCTAACTCCGAGACAAGCTGTTACAGATACCGATCTATCTCACCATTAAGTCATATCGTTCTTCGTTAATTTAGCAGCTAATAAACCGGAAAATGGACATATTGCATAGCGTTATTGGGGTTCGAACCCATGGTGCATAATGACGTCTAAGATCCTAACAACTCAATATCACGGTGTTAAAACTTGGATTTTTTTAATTTATTTATTTATTTATTGAAAAAAGAATAATTTAAAAAAAAGACTTACAATACATCTCATTTGGATACCGAAATTGTAACATTATGCTGGGTCGTAAACCAGCGATACACATGAATCTGAGTTATATTCTCTTAACGCATCAGCTCTGCTGCATGAATCAACTGAATTAATTCACTCTCAGAAATGGTAACAATAAATGTGTGTTAATATTGTACATTTTCAATGCGTGAGCGATTATGCATTTCAAAAATCTCTTTACTTCAACAAATTTATTTTATTATTTTAATTTCTGATTTTAATCTATGTTAGATCAGATGTAATCAAAAGACAAGCTGTTATTGATATGATCAACCTTACACGTCTTATGTGCTATCATTATAGCTATCACTGGTTGTAACACATTTTAAGTCAATTAAGCAGGTTCATCGGTCCATAAAATTAATATTAAAATTATATCATTACTCCATCTCAAACATTTGACTGCTCCATTAGATCTGGTATGGTTTAATATATCGGGGTTGAATCTCAGTAACGGTGACTGTAATTAAGTATTAAACTGCGTTATGTTCGTCAAAAGAGCCTGATCTTTGGCTTTACAATAATGTCATATTGTGGTATCAATATGGTTAAATTAGTTCAACAAATTCATCTTGTGGCTTCGTAGTGGATGACTGAAGATAATATCACAGATCTCAACAGCTTGTACTGTATCTGATTATAATTAAATCATGTATTGTAACATTGAAAATTGATTGATTAAATACGGTTTTACGCCCCAGTAAAGAAAATTTTACTTATATCGAAACATGACCAGCACAAAGATGAGGTAGCAGAGATTTTGACCTTTGCAGTTCGCTCAAGGTAATGTACAGAGATTATTTAACGGCCCACACCTGCCCTGACAAGGGACATCGGGGTTTTAAGGTCTCTTCATGAGGACCCTACATGTATGTGACTTTCATTTCTAAATGCTGAGTGCTTGGCGAACGAACAACCACTAGCTATTGTCAAGTCTTTGTCAGACCCCGAACGGGGTTACTATTTGTAATTTTATTCAGAAATCGGGGCTCCGGTGGCCGAGTTGTCTAAAGTGTTGGCTTTCGGCTCACAACGCCCTCTCACCGCTTACCTTCGAACCACACTCGGGTTCATCCTAGTTTGAGAATGTTAATCAGTTCGCTTGCCGAAAGTCAACGGTTTTTCTCCAGGCAATCAAGTTTCCTCCACCGTTCCTGGATATAGTGTAACACTGTGGTTAACACGAAAATGAACAGGGCTATTGTAATCTTTGTTTTGAGCATGCTGTAGTTGAAGCATCATTTCACTAATCGGGGGAGGGGGGGATCATGAGAAAGCGGAAAACAAAAGGTCGATTATCTGCATCTTCATAAATGTGAGTCCATTTATCTAACTATTCCATATCTATGTTCTTTGTTGCAAGTTCTTGAACATCCACAAGTGTTATGTAGGTTTCATAAAACTTAAAGTTTTTACATTTTACCACTATCCCGTGTACAATTGTACTTGTATTGAGTATAGTTGTCATTCTTAGTGATGACAGGTGACTATATAAAGAATAAAACTCCAGCGTTTTGTGCTATAATCACACAACAGGATATTTGCTGAATTCTTATATCAAGTTCAGACTGACTGATCAATTTGACGGATTTGTACTATACAAACGGATAAACAGACGGATAAAATGAAACCGCCAAACTAGACGGATTTTCTCATTTTGACGAGGTTTTTAATTAAAAGTACTACAAATTCGGACTTTTAGTATGGAAATTGTACCAAAATCAAACATTTAAGGATAAATAAGTACCTAATTGGCAACCTTGCGCACTAAAAATGTACTGATCTGGATAAATGAATAAATTTGATTTTCAGCCTGCAAGTGGCTATAATTATATATATTTGTCTTATACATGACTTTGTTTGTCTTGTATTGTGTCGAGTTCTTGGTTGCGTCACGATTGCCTTTTGCCAACTATATGTCTTTCAGTAACAAATTGTCAGGGGTTTTTTTTTACTTCAATTAAACTTTGATCAACAAACACTTTATGCATGTAACAAAGCTTAATAAAAGCGGAAAAATTACCAAAATATATTTGTTGCCAAGGCAATGTGTACACGTATGCATTTACATTAAATCCGAACAAAGGCATGTCATTTAAGTGGGCAGGTCGCCTGGACACTTATATATAATATATATATATATATATATATATATATATATATATATATATATATCAAATTTCTGTTTATTGAATAGCAAAGTTGTACACCTATACCTGTATCAGATGAATTAGACATATACTGATAATACATGAAACTTAATTCATCGTTTGTCTGTAAGCAAAATTAATTTTATTGACTTCAGTATGATGTATGTTATATTTTATTACGGGACCAGTATTAGATTGAGGATTGTTCGAGCAGCAACAGGTGACTTTATAAAGAATAAAACTCCAGCGTTTTGTCAGCTTATCAGATAAGATTATACCCGATAATTGATTTTTTACCTGTGATCATGTAAACACGTGTATAGATTTTAAATTACTTTTCCTTCTATTGCTATGCCAGCGCAGGAACAGCTGTGCTGATGGATTTTAACAAGTAATATAATCAAATCTATTTATTTTTAAACATTCATGCATACTTAAAATTTAATGTATTTTGAATATTTTATTAGTTTATAAATTAAAATTAAAATTGATAGAATTTTGGATTTGGTTGCAATTAATCAGATATTTGTATTTGTAGATATCAAAACCAACATACTAATCCATGTCTAAATCACAATCCAAAAAACAAACATACTAATCCATGTCTAAATCACAATCCAAAACAAACATACTAATCAATGTCAAAATCACAATCTCAAAACATACTAATCCATGTCTAAATCACAATCCAAAAACAAACTAATCCAGGTCTAAATCACAATCCCAAAACATACTAATCCAGGTCTAAATCACAAGCCCAACACTAACATACTAATCCATGTCTAAACCACAATCCCAAAACATACTAATCCAGGTCTAAATCACAAGCCCAACACAAACATACTAATCCAAGTTTAAATCCCAATCCCAAAACAAACATACTAATCCAGGTCTAAATCACAAGCCCAACACAAACATACTAATCCAAGTTTAAATCACAATCCCAAAACAAACATACCAATCCATGTCTAAATCACAATCCGAACACAAACATACAAATCCATGTCTAAATCACAATCCCAAAACAAACATACTAATCCAGGTCTAAATCACAATCCGAACACAAACATACTAATTCATGTCAAAACCACAATCCCAAAACAAACATACTGATGCATGTCTAAACCACAATCCCTAAACAAACATACTAATCCATGTCTAAATCACAATCCCTAAACAAACATACTAATCCATGTCTAAATCACAATCCCAAAACAAACATACTTATCCATGTCTAAATCACAATCCCAACACAAACATACTAATCCATGTCTAAATCACAATCCCAAAACAAACATACTGATCCGTGTCTAAATCACAATCCCAAAACAAACATACTTATCCATGTCAAAATCACAATCCCAAAACAAACATACTAATCCATGTCTAAATCACAATCCCTAAACAAACATACTAATCCATGTCTAAATCACAATCCCAAAACAAACAAACATACTAATCCATGTCTAAATCACAATCCCAAAACAAACATACTTATCCATGTCTAAATCACAATCCCAACACAAACATACTAATCCATGTCTAAATCACAATCCCAAAACAAACATACTGATCCGTGTCTAAATCACAATCCCAAAACAAACATACTAATTCATGTCAAAACCACAATCCCAAAACAAACATACTGATCCATGTCTAAACCACAATCCCAAAACCAACATACTAATCCATGTCTAAATCACAATCCCAAAACAAACATACTAATCCATGTCTAAACCACAATCCCTAAATAAACATACTGATTCATGTCTAAATCACAATCCCAAAACAAACAAACATACTAATCCATGTCTAAACCACAATCCCTAAACCAACATACTAATCCGTGTCTAAATCACCATCCCAAAACAAACATACTAATCCATGTCAATCCCAAACCAAACATACTAATCCCTGTCCAAATCACAATCCCAAAACAAACATACTAATCCATGTCTAAATCACAATCCCAAAGCAAACATACTTATCCATGTCAAAATCACAATCCCAAAACAACATACTTATCCATGTCAAAATCACAATCCCAAAACAAACATACTAATCCATGTCTAAACCACAATCCCTAAACAAACATACTGATTCATGTCAATCCCAAAACAAACATACTAATCCATGTCTAAACCACAATCCCTAAACAAACATACTGATTCATGTCTAAATCACAATCCCAAAACAAACAAACAAACTGATCTGTGTCTAAACCACAATCCCTAAACAAACATACTAATCCGTGTCTAAATCACCATCCCAAAACAAACATACTAATCCATGTCAATCCCAAAACAAACATACTAATCCCTGTCCAAATCACAATCCCAAAACAAACATACAAATCCATGTCTAAATCACAATCCCAAAACAAACATACTGATCCGTGTCTAAATCACAATCCCAAAACAAACATACTTATCCATGTCAAAATCACAATCCCAAAACAACATACTTATCCATGTCAAAATCACAATCCCAAAACAAACATACTTATCCATGTCAAAATCACAATCCCAAAACAAACATACTTATCCATGTCAAAATCACAATCCCAAAACAAACATACTGATCCGTGTCTAAATCACAATCCCAAAACAACATACTTATCCATGTCAAAATCACAATCCCAAAACAAACATACTTATCCATGTCAAAATCACAATCCCAAAGCAAAGTAGTAACAAATGAGTTTATAAGTTAAATGCGTGAACTTCCACCAGGGAAGTGAAACTTGTTGCTACTGAAGGGTAAGGACCTCCTTTTTAGCTAGCCACACCTGCCACGTATTAAATCAAAATTGAGAGTGAGAGGAACCATAGGGCGTCAAATATGTATCAAGGGGCAGTCCTGGACACAATGGCATCATCATGTGTTGCGGCCATAAAAAAATTGAGGACCCTGATAAGCCTAGGCTTGCAATATTCCTGGGTCAACAATTGATTAAGTCCCTGTAGTGGGAAACTAATACACCATAAGCAGGAGAAGCAAGTATACGGCTTCGTAGATAAGGAAAGTTGTCAATAGAAAAATTGAAGTAATCACGTTTGTCATACAGTCTCAAATGTAGCCTTTCGTGAGCGTCATAATTGAAGTATAAGTCTAAATATGAAGCAGAATTTAAGAAAGCAGTCGTATCTGTTATTTCAAGCTCACTAGGATAGATGACATTTACATAATCTCCAAATTTAGACTTGTTAAGAGACAGAACGTCATCTATATATCAGTATGTGGAATTAAATGATTTGGCGACAGTTTTCTGTCAGGATTTAACAAGGTTCTGAAGGGTGAAGTGGCAGAAACTTTAAATTTTGCAGTGGGTTAAATTCCCTGCCGGGGTCTGGCAAAGACTTGAAAATAGGAAGTGACTCTTTGTTCTTCAACCACTTGGCATTTGGAAATGAAAGACGGGAAGGGATGTTAAAAACCAATTTCCCATGTCATGGCAGGCTCCATGAGCCCTCATTGTACACTGCAACGAGGGCACTGCAAAAGGCATCGAATCCTATATAAATTTTTAAAAATCTTTTATGCCTTAATTCTTATTTTTACGAATGTTTACCATAAAATTAAGCTTTGTACGCCCTCTCAACTTTTTCTGAAGGTTTTTTTTTAAAAAAAAATCAACCAACGATAAAGGCATATTTTTCTGAAACCCTAAATACTTTATTTTTTTTATTTTTTTATGTTTCCGTTAAAACAAATTAATGAAGTGATAAATATTTATGTTTGGTATTCAATAACAATTACATTTCTCTTGAGCTCTGCACGTGCAGAAAATTAGAATAATTTAAAAAAAAAGAAAAATAACAAGAAATAAGAGACAACATGCCAGCAGGACATTGAGGTCTGGTACGTACTCAATCGAGACACGTGTGTGATGTCATAAAACTAATAATGGCATTGTAGATTTACCGCCGTTACGTACATTGCAGGTCTGTCGAAAGTTTAAATTTTGAGGTAACAGATAAAGAGCCGAAGCTTAAGTTGTCAGTCGGCAATATATAGTCCAACCTGTGCTAAAGGCCACCTCTGTATAAGGGCCACCTGGTAATATAGGCCAGTAGAATTGTATCTAAAATGTTATTTATTTATATTATTTGAACCTGTATATAATGGCCATCTCGCCAATCAAGGTCTCTTTTACTTGTAACCTTTTGGTGGTCTTTATAGACAGGTTGTTTTACAGTTTGTTGTACAGTTGTTATGGAGACGGATTAATGTATGCTTGTGCTTGTTTACAGTATGTTGTACAGTTGTTATGGAGACGGATTTATGTATGCTTGTGCTTGTTTACAGTTTGTTGTACAGTTGTTATGGAGACGGGTTTATGTATGCTTGTGCTTGTTTACAGTTTGTTGTACAGTTGTTATGGAGACGGATTTATGTATGCTTGTGCTTGTTTACAGTTTGTTGTACAGTTGTTATGGAGACGGGTTTATGTATGCTTGTCCTTGTTTACAGTTTGTTGTACAGTTGTTATGGAGACGGATTTATGTATAATTGTGCTTGTTTACAGTATGTTGTACAGTTGTTATGGAGACGGGTTTATGTATGCTTGTGCTTGTTTACAGTGTGTTGTACAGTTGTTATGGAGACGGGTTTATGTATGCTTGTGCTTGTTTACAGTATGTTGTACAGTTGTTCTGAAGACGGGTTTATGTATGCTTGTGCTTGTTTACAGTATGTTGTACAGTTGTTATGGAGACGGGTTTATGTATGCTTGTCCTTGTTTACAGTATGTTGTACAGTTGTTATGGAAACGGGTTTATGTATGCTTGTGCTTGTTTACAGTATGTTGTACAGTTGTTCTGGAGACGGGTTTATGTATGCTTGTGCTTGTTTATAGTATGTTGTATGTTGTACAGTTGTTATGGAGACGGGTTTATTTATGCTTGTGCTTGTTTACAGTATGTTGTACAGTTGTTATGGAGACGGGTTTATGTATGCTTGTGCTTGTTTACAGTATGTTGTACAGTTGTTATGGAGACGGGTTTATGTATGCTTGTCCTTGTTTACAGTATGTTGTACAGTTGTTATGGAGACGGGTTTATGTATGCTTGTGCTTGTTTACAGTATGTTGTACAGTTGTTATGGAGACGGGTTTATGTATGCTTGTGCTTGTTTACAGTATGTTGTACAGTTGTTATGGAGACGGGTTTATGTATAATTGTGCCTGTTTGCAGTATGTTGTACAGTTGTTATGGAGACGAGTTTATGTATGCTTGTGCTTGTTTACAGTATGTTGTACAGTTGTTATGGAGACGGGTTTATGTATGCTTGTGCTTGTTTACAGTATGTTGTACAGTTGTTATGGAGACGAGTTTATGTATAATTGTGCCTGTTTGCAGTATGTTGTACAGTTGTTATGGAGACGGGTTTATGTATGCTTGTGCTTGTTTACAGTATGTTGTACAGTTGTTATGGAGACGGGTTTATGTATGCTTGTGCTTGTTTACAGTATGTTGTAAAGTTGTTCTGAAGACGGGTTTATGTATGTTTGTGCTTGTTTACAGTATGTTCTACAGTTGTTATGGAGACGGGTTTATGTATCCTTGTCCTTGTTTACAGTATGTTGTACAGTTGTTATGGAGACGGGTTTATGTATCCTTGTGCTAGTTTACAGTATGTTGTATAGTTGTTATGGAGACGGGTTTATGTATGCTTGTGCTTGTTTACAGTATGTTATACAGTTATTCTGGAGACGGGTTTATGTATGCTTGTGCTTGTTTACAGTATGTTGTATGTTGTACAGTTGTTATGGAGACGAGTTTATGTATGCTTGTGCTTGTTTACAGTATGTTGTACAGTTGTTATGGAGACGGGTTTATGTATGCTTGTGCTTGTTTACAGTATGTTGTATGTTGTACAGTTGTTATAGAGACGGGTTTATGTATGATTGTGCTTGTTTACAGTTTGTTGTACAGTTGTTATGGAGACGGGTTTATGTATGCTTGTCCTTGTTTACAGTATGTTGTACAGTTGTTATGGAGACGGGTTTATGTATGCTTGTGCTTGTTTACAGTATGTTGTACAGTTGTTATGGAGACGGGTTTATGTATGCTTGTGCTTGTTTACAGTATGTTGTATGTTGTACAGTTGTTATGGAGACGGGTTTATGTATGATTGTGCTTGTTTACAGTTTGTTGTACAGTTGTTATGGAGACGGGTTTATGTATGCTTGTCCTTGTTTACAGTATGTTGTACAGTTGTTATGGAGACGGGTTTATGTATGCTTGTGCTTGTTTACAGTATGTTGTACAGTTGTTATGGAGACAGGTTTATGTATGCTTGTGCTTGTTTACAGTATGTTGTACAGTTGTTATTGAGACGGGTTTATGTATGCTTGTGCTTGTTTACAGTTTGTTGTACAGTTGTTATGGGGACGGGTTTATGTATGCTTGTGCTTGTTTACAGTTTGTTGTACAGTTGTTATGGAGACGGGTTTATGTATGCTTGTGCTTGTTTACAGTTTGTTGAACAGTTGTTATGGAGACGGGTTTATGTATGCTTGTGCTTGTTTACAGTATGTTTTACAGTTGTTATAGAGACGGATTTATGTATGCTTGTGCCTGTTTGCAGTATGTTGAACAGTTGTTATGGAGACGGGTTTATGTATGCTTGTGCTTGTTTACAGTATGTTGTACAGTTGTTATGGAGACGGATTTATGTATGCTTGTGCTTGTTTACAGTATGTTGTACAGTTGTTATGGAGACGGATTTATGTATGCTTGTGCTTGTTTACAGTTTGTTGTACAGTTGTTATGGAGACGGGTTTATGTATGCTTGTGCTTGTTTACAGTTTGTTGTACAGTTGTTATGGAGACGGGTTTATGTATGCTTGTGCTTGTTTACAGTATATTGTACAGTTGTTATGGAGACGGATTTATGTATGCTTGTGCTTGTTTACAGTTTGTTGTACAGTTGTTATGGAGACGGGTTTATGTATGCTTGTGCTTGTTTACAGTTTGCTGTACAGTTGTTATGGAGACGGGTTTATGTATGCTTCTGCTTGTTTACAGTTTGTTGTACAGTTGTTATGGAGACGGGTTTATGTATGCTTGTGCTTGTTTACAGTATGTTTTACAGTTGTTATAGAGACGGGTTTATGTATGCTTGTGATTGTTTACAGTATGTTGTACAGTTGTTATGGAGACGGGTTTATGTATGCTTGTGCTTGTTTACAGTATGTTGTACAGTTGTTATGGAGACGGATTTATGTATGCTTGTGCTTGTTTACAGTATGTTGTACAGTTGTTATGGAGACGGATTTATGTATGCTTGTGCTTGTTTACAGTATTTTGTACAGTTGTTATGGAGACGGGTTTACGTATGCTTGTGCTTGTTTACAGTTTGTTGTACAGTTGTTATGGAGACGGGTTTATGTATGCTTGTGCTTGTTTACAGTATATTGTACAGTTGTTATGGAGACGGATTTATGTATGCTTGTACTTGTTTACAGTCTGTTGTACAGTTGTTATGGAGACGGGTTTATGGATACATGTGCTTGTTTACAGTATGTTGTACAGTTGTAATGGAGACGGATTTATGTATGCTTGTGCTTGTTTACAGTTTGTTGTACAGTTTTTATTGAGACGGGTTTATGTATGCTTGTGCTTGTTTACAGTATATTGTACAGTTGTTATGGAGACGGATTTATGTATGCTTGTGCTTGTTTACAGTATGTTGTACAGTTGTAATGGAGACGGATTTATGTATGCTTGTGCTTGTTTACAGTATGTTGTACAGTTGTTATGGAGACGGATTTATGTATGCTTGTGCTTATTTACAGTTTGTTGTACAGTTGTTATGGAGACGGATTTATGTATGCTTGTGCTTGTTTACAGTATGTTGTACAGTTGTTATGGAGACGGATTTATGTATGCTTGTGCTTGTTTACAGTTTGTTGTACAGTTGTTATGGAGACGGAATTATGTATGCTTGTGCTTGTTTACAGAATGTTGTACAGTTGTTATGGAGACGGATTTATGTATGCTTGTGCTTGTTTACAGTTTGTTGTACAGTTGTTTTGTAGACAGGTTTATGTATGCTTGTGCTTGTTTACAGTATGTTGTACAGTTGTTATGGAGACGGGTTTATTTATGGTTGTGCTTGTTTACAGTATGTTGTACAGTTGTTATGGAGACGGGTTAATGTATGCTTGTGCTTATTTACAGTATGTTGTACAGTTGTTATGGAGACGGGTTTATGTATGCTTGTGCTTGTTTACAGTATGTTGTACAATTGTTATGGAGACGGGTTTATGTATGCTTGTGCTTGTTAACAGTATGTTGTAAAGTTGTTCTGAAGACGGGTTTATGTATGTTTGTGCTTGTTTACAGTATGTTCTACAGTTGTTATGGAGACGGGTTTATGTATCCTTGTCCTTGTTTACAGTATGTTGTACAGTTGTTATGGAGACGGGTTTATGTATCCTTGTGCTAGTTTACAGTATGTTGTATAGTTGTTATGGAGACGGGTTTATGTATGCTTGTGCTTGTTTACAGTATGTTATACAGTTATTCTGGAGACGGGTTTATGTATGCTTGTGCTTGTTTACAGTATGTTGTATGTTGTACAGTTGTTATGGAGACGAGTTTATGTATGCTTGCGCTTGTTTACAGTATGTTGTACAGTTGTTATGGAGACGGGTTTATGTATGCTTGTGCTTGTTTACAGTAGTTGTATGTTGTACAGTTGTTATAGAGACGGGTTTATGTATGATTGTGCTTGTTTACAGTTTGTTGTACAGTTGTTATGGAGACGGGTTTATGTATGCTTGTCCTTGTTTACAGTATGTTGTACAGTTGTTATGGAGACGGGTTTATGTATGCTTGTGCTTGTTTACAGTATGTTGTACAGTTGTTATGGAGACGGGTTTATGTATGCTTGTGCTTGTTTACAGTATGTTGTATGTTGTACAGTTGTTATGGAGACGTGTTTATGTATGATTGTGCTTGTTTACAGTTTGTTGTACAGTTGTTATGGAGACGGGTTTATGTATGCTTGTACAAACTGTAAACAAGCACAACCATACATAAACCCGTCTCAATAACAACTGTAAACATACTGTAAACAAGCACAAGCATACATAAACCTGTCTCCATAACAACTGTACAACATACTGTAAACAAGCACAAGCATACATAAACCCGTCTCCATAACAACTGTACAACATACTGTAAACAGGCACAAGCATACATAAACCCGTCTCCATAACAACTGTACAACATACTGTTAATAAGCACAAGCATACATTAACCCGTCTCCATAACAACTGTACAACATACTGTAAACAAGCACAAACATAAATAAACCCGTCTCCATAACAACTGTACAACATACTGAGAACAAGCACAAGCATACATAAACCTGTCTACAAAACAACTGTACAACATACTGTAAACAAGCGCAAGCATACATAAACTCGTCTCCATAACAACTGTACAACATACAACATACTGTAAACAAGCACAAGCATACATAAACCCGTCTCCATAACAACTGTACAACAAACTGTAAACAAGCACAAGCATACATAAACCCGTCTCAATAAAAACTGTACAACAAACTGTAAACAAGCACAAGCATACATAAATCCGTCTCCATTACAACTGTACAACATACTGTAAACAAGCACATGTATCCATAAACCCGTCTCCATAACAACTGTACAACAAACTGTAAACAAGTACAAGCATTCATAAGTCCGTCTCCATAACAACTGTACAATATACTGTAAACAAGCACAAGCATACATAAACCCGTCTCCATAACAACTGTACAACAAACTGTAAACAAGCACAAGCATACATAAACCCGTCTCCATAACAACTGTACAACAAACTGTAAACAAGCACAAGCATACATAAATCCGTCTCCATAACAACTGTACAACATACTGTAAACAAGCACAAGCATACATAAATCCGTCTCCATAACAACTGTACAACATACTGTAAACAAGCACAAGCATACATAAACCGTCTCCATAACAACTGTACAACATACTGTAAACAATCACAAGCATACATAAACCCGTCTCTATAACAACTGTAAAACATACTGTAAACAAGCACAAGCATACATAAACCCGTCTCCATAAAAACTGTACAACAAACTGTAAACAAGCAGAAGCATACATAAACCCGTCTCCATAACAACTGTACAACAAACTGTAAACAAGCACAAGCATACATAAACCCGTCTCCATAACAACTGTACAACAAACTGTAAACAAGCACAAGCATACATAAATCCGTCTCCATAACAACTGTACAATATACTGTAAACAAGCACAAGCATACATAAACCCGTCTCCATAACAACTGTACAACAAACTGTAAACAAGCACAAGCATACATAAACCCGTCTCCATAACAACTGTACAACAAACTGTAAACAAGCACAAGCATACATAAATCCGTCTCCATAACAACTGTACAACATACTGTAAACAAGCACAAGCATACATAAATCCGTCTCCATAACAACTGTACAACATACTGTAAACAAGCACAAGCATACATAAACCCGTCTCCATAACAACTGTACAACATACTGTAAACAGTCGGGTTTATGTATGCTTGTGCTTGTTTACAGTATGTTGTACAGTTGTTATGGAGACGGATTTATGTATGCTTGTGCTTGTTTACAGTATGTTGTACAGTTGTTATGGAGACGGATTTATGTATGCTTGTGCTTGTTTACAGTTTGTTGTACAGTTGTTATGGAGAGGGTTTATGTATGCTTGTGCTTGTTTACAGTTTGTTGTACAGTTGTTATGGAGACGGTTTATGTATGCTTGTGCTTGTTTACAGTATATTGTACAGTTGTTATGGAGACGGATTTATGTATGCTTGTGCTTGTTTACAGTTTGTTGTACAGTTGTTATGGAGACGGGTTTATGTATGCTTGTGCTTGTTTACAGTTTGTTGTACAGTGTTGTTATGGAGACGGGTTTATGTATGCTTCTGCTTGTTTACAGTTTGTTGTACAGTTTTTATGGAGACGGGTTTATGTATGCTTGTGCTTGTTTACAGTATGTTTTACAGTTGTTATAGAGACGGGTTTATGTATGCTTGTGATTGTTTACAGTATGTTGTACAGTTGTTATGGAGACGGGTTTATGTATGCTTGTGCTTGTTTACAGTATGTTGTACAGTTGTTATGGAGACGGATTTATGTATGCTTGTGCTTGTTTACAGTATGTTGTACAGTTGTTATGGAGACGGATTTATGTATGCTTGTGCTTGTTTACAGTTTGTTGTACAGTTGTTATGGAGACGGTTTATGTATGCTTGTGCTTGTTTACAGTTTGTTGTACAGTTGTTATGGAGACGGGTTTATGTATGCTTGTGCTTGTTTACAGTATATTGTACAGTTGTTATGGAGACGGACTTATGAATGCTTGTACTTGTTTACAGTTTGTTGTACAGTTGTTATGGAGACGGGTTTATGGATACATGTGCTTGTTTACAGTATGTTGTACAGTTGTAATGGAGACGGATTTATGTATGCTTGTGCTTGTTTACAGTTTGTTGTACATTTTTATTGAGACGGGTTTATGTGCTTGTGCTTGTTTACAGTTTGTTGTACAGTTGTTATGGAGACGGGTTTATGTATGCTTGTGCTTGTTTACAGTATGTTGTATGTTGTACAGTTGTTATGGAGACGAGTTTATGTATGCTTGCGCTTGTTTACAGTATGTTGTACAGTTGTTTTGTAGACAGGTTTATGTATGCTTGTGCTTGTTCTCAGTATGTTGTACAGTTGTTATGGAGACGGGTTTATTTATGTTTGTGCTTGTTTACAGTATGTTGTACAGTTGTTATGGAGACGGGTTAATGTATGCTTGTGCTTATTTACAGTATGTTGTACAGTTGTTATGGAGACGGGTTTATGTATGCTTGTGCCTGTTTACAGTATGTTGTACAGTTGTTATGGAGACGGGTTTATGTATGCTTGTGCTTGTTTACAGTATGTTGTAAAGTTGTTCTGAAGACGGGTTTATGTATGTTTGTGCTTGTTTACAGTATGTTCTACAGTTGTTATAAAGACGGGTTTATGTATCCTTGTCCTTGTTTACAGTATGTTGTACAGTTGTTATGGAGACGGGTTTATGTATCCTTGTGCTTGTTTACAGTATGTTGTATAGTTGTTATGGAGACGGGTTTATGTATGCTTGTGCTTGTTTACAGTATATTATACAGTTATTCTGGAGACGGGTTTATGTATGCTTGTGCTTGTTTACAGTTTGTTGTACAGTTGTTATGGAGACGGGTTTATGTATGCTTGTGCTTGTTTACAGTTTGTTGTACAGTTGTTATGGAGACGGGTTTATGTATGCTTGTGCTTGTTTACAGTATATTGTACAGTTGTTATGGAGACGGACTTATGAATGCTTGTACTTGTTTACAGTATGTTGTACAGTTGTTATGGAGACGGGTTTATGTATGCTTGTGCTTGTTTACAGTATGTTGTACAGTTGTTATGGAGACGGATTTATGTATGCTTGTGCTTGTTTACAGTATGTTGTACAGTTGTTATGGAGACGGATTTATGTATGCTTGTGCTTGTTTACAGTTTGTTGTACAGTTGTTATGGAGACGGGTTTATGTATGCTTGTGCTTGTTTACAGTTTGTTGTACAGTTGTTATGGAGACGGGTTTATGTATGCTTGTGCTTGTTTACAGTATATTGTACAGTTGTTATGGAGACGGATTTATGTATGCTTGTGCTTGTTTACAGTTTGTTGTACAGTTGTTATGGAGACGGGTTTATGTATGCTTGTGCTTGTTTACAGTTTGCTGTACAGTTGTTATGGAGACGGGTTTATGTATGCTTCTGCTTGTTTACAGTTTGTTGTACAGTTGTTATGGAGACGGTTTATGTATGCTTGTGCTTGTTTACAGTATGTTTTACAGTTGTTATAGAGACGGGTTTATGTATGCTTGTGATTGTTTACAGTATGTTGTACAGTTGTTATGGAGACGGGTTTATGTATGCTTGTGCTTGTTTACAGTATGTTGTACAGTTGTTATGGAGACGGATTTATGTATGCTTGTGCTTGTTTACAGTATGTTGTACAGTTGTTATGGAGACGGATTTATGTATGCTTGTGCTTGTTTACAGTATTTGTACAGTTGTTATGGAGACGGGTTTTACGTATGCTTGTGCTTGTTTACAGTTTGTTGTACAGTTGTTATGGAGACGGGTTTATGTATGCTTGTGCTTGTTTACAGTATATTGTACAGTTGTTATGGAGACGGATTTATGTATGCTTGACTTGTTTACAGTCTGTTGTACAGTTGTTATGGAGACGGGTTTAGGATACATGTGCTTGTTTACAGTATGTTGTACAGTTGTAATGGAGACGGATTTATGTATGCTTGTGCTTGTTTACAGTTTGTTGTACAGTTTTTATTGGAGACGGGTTTATGTATGCTTGTGCTTGTTTACAGTATTGTACAGTTGTTATGGAGACGGATTTATGTATGCTTGTGCTTGTTTACAGTATGTTGTACAGTTGTAATGGAGACGGATTTATGTATGCTTGTGCTTGTTTACAGTATGTTGTACAGTTGTTATGGAGACGGATTTATGTATGCTTGTGCTTATTTACAGTTTGTTGTACAGTTGTTATGGAGACGGATTTATGTATGCTTGTGCTTGTTTACAGTATGTTGTACAGTTGTTATGGAGACGGATTTATGTATGCTTGTGGTTGTTTACAGTTTGTTGTACAGTTGTTATGGAGACGGAATTATGTATGCTTGTGCTTGTTTACAGAATGTTGTACAGTTGTTATGGAGACGGATTTATGTATGCTTGTGCTTGTTTACAGTTTGTTGTACCGTTGTTATGGAGACGGATTTATGTATGCTTGTGCTAGTTTACAGTTTGTTGTACAGTTGTTATGAAGACGGGTTTATGGATGCATGTGCTTGTTTACAGTATTTTGTACAATTGTTTTGGAGACGGGTTTATGTATGCTTGTGCTTGTTTACAGTATGTTGTAGAGTTGTTATGGAGACGGGTTTATGTATGCTTGTGATTGTTTATAGTTAGTTGTACAGTTGTTATGGAGACGGGTTTCTGCTTGTGCTTGTTTACAGTATATTGAACAGTTGTTATGGAGAAGGGTTTATGTATGCTTGTCCTTGTTTACAGTATGTTGTACAGTTGTTATGGAGACGAGTTATGTATCCTTGTGCTTGTTAACAGTATTTTGTACAGTTGTTTTGTAGACAGGTTTATGTATGCTTGTGCTTGTTTACAGTATGTTGTACAGTTGTTATGGAGACGGGTTTATTTATGGTTGTGCTTGTTTACAGTATGTTGTACAGTTGTTATGGAGACGGGTTAATGTATGCTTGTGCTTATTTACAGTATGTTGTACAGTTGTTATGGAGACGGGTTTATGTATGCTTGTGCTTGTTTACAGTATGTTGTACAATTGTTATGGAGACGGGTTTATGTATGCTTGTGCTTGTTAACAGTATGTTGTAAAGTTGTTCTGAAGACGGGTTTATGTATGTTTGTGCTTGTTTACAGTATGTTCTACAGTTGTTATGGAGACGGGTTTATGTATCCTTGTCCTTGTTTACAGTATGTTGTACAGTTGTTATGGAGACGGGTTTATGTATCCTTGTGCTAGTTTACAGTATGTTGTATAGTTGTTATGGAGACGGGTTTATGTATGCTTGTGCTTGTTTACAATATGTTATACAGTTATTCTGAGACGGGTTTATGTATGCTTGTGCTTGTTTACAGTATGTTGTATGTTGTACAGTTGTTATGGAGACGAGTTTATGTATGCTTGCGCTTGTTTACAGTATGTTGTACAGTTGTTATGAGACGGGTTTATGTATGCTTGTGCTTGTTTACAGTATGTTGTATGTTGTACAGTTGTTATAGAGACGGGTTTATGTATGATTGTGCTTGTTTTACAGTTTGTTGTACAGTTGTTATGGAGACGGGTTTATGTATGCTTGTCCTTGTTTACAGTATGTTGTACAGTGTTATGGAGACGGGTTTATGTATGCCTGTGCTTGTTTACAGTATGTTGTACAGTTGTTATGGAGACGGGTTTATGTATGCTTGTGCTTGTTTACAGTATGTTGTATGTTGTACAGTTGTTATGGAGACGGGTTTATGTATGATTGTGCTTGTTTACAGTTTGTTGTACAGTTGTTATGGAGACGGGTTTATGTATGCTTGTGCTTGTTTACAGTATGTTGTACAGTTGTTATGGAGACGGGTTTATGTATGCTTGTGCTTGTTTACAGTATGTTGTACAGTTGTTATGGAGACAGGTTTATGTATGCTTGTGCTTGTTTACAGTATGTTGTACAGTTGTTATTGAGACGGATTTATGTATGGTTGTGCTTGTTTACAGTTTGTTTACAGTTGTTATGGAGACGGGTTTATGTATGCTTGTGCTTGTTTACAGTTTGTTGTACAGTTGTTATGGAGACGGGTTTATGTATGCTTGTGCTTGTTTACAGTTTGTTGTACAGTTGTTATGGAGACGGGTTTATGTATGCTTGTGCTTGTTTACAGTATGTTTTACAGTTGTTATAGAGACGGATTTATGTATGCTTGTGCTTGTTGACAGTATGTTGTACAGTTGTTATGGAGACGGGTTTATGTATGCTTGTGCTTGTTTACAGTATGTTGTACAGGTTGGAGACGGATTTATGTATGCGTGCTTGTAACAGTATGTTGTACAGTTGTTATGGAGA